>JAJPUD010002806.1:18869-78187 GCA_023553655.1 Myrmecobius fasciatus | reverse complement strand
AAAAGTTTTTGTACAAACAAAATGAATGCAGACAAGATTAGAAGGGTAGCAGTAAACTGGGAAAATATTTTTACATCCAAAGGTTCTGATAAAGGCCTCATTTCTAAAATATATAGAGAATTGACTCAAATATATAAGAGTCCAAGCCATTCTCCAATTGACAAATGGTCAAAAAATATGAACAGACAATTTTCAGAGGAAGAAATTGAAACTATTTCCGGTCACATGAAAAGGTGCTCCAAGTCACTATTGATCAGAGAAATGCAAATTAAGACAACTCTGAGATACCACTACACACCTGTCAGATTGGCTAAAATGACAGGAAATGATAATGATAACTGTTGGAGGGGATGTGGGAAAACTGGGACACTGATACATTGTTGGTGGAACTGTGAACGGATCCAACCATTCTGGAGAGCAATTTGGAGCTATGCTCAAAAAGTTATCAAACAGTGCATACCCTTTGACCCAGCAGTGTTTCTACTGGGCCTATATCCCAAAGAGATTTTAAAGGAGAGAAAGGGACCCACATGTGCAAAAATGTTTGTGGCAGCCCTTTTTGTAGTGGCAAGAAACTGGAAATTGAAAAGATGCCCATCAATTGGAGAATGGCTGAATAAATTATGGTATATGAATGTTATGGAATATTATGGTTCTGTAAGAAATGACCAACAGGAGAATTTCAGAGAGGATTGGAGAGACTTGCATGAACTGATGCTGAGTGAAATCAGCAGAACCAGGAGAACATTATACACAGCAACAAGACTATACGATGATCAATTTTGATGGACATGGTTCTCTTCAACAATGATGTGATTCAAACCAGTTGTTCTGCGATGAAGATAGTCATATACATCCAGAGAGAGTCCTGTGGGAACTGAGAGTGAACCACAACACAGCATTTTAACGCTTTCTGTGAATATTTCCAAGCATTTTGTTTTCCTTCTTAGGTTGTTTTTTTGTTCTTCTCTTTCTAGATCTGATGTTTCTTGTGCAGTAAGATAACTGTATAGATATGTATACATGTATTGTATTTGTCATATAATTTATCCTATCTAGCATGTATTAGATTACCTGTCATCTAGGGGTGGGGGGTGGGGGGGAAGAAAGCAAAAGCTTGGGAAAAAAAAGGTTTTTTTGCAAAGGTCAATGTTGAAAGGTCACTCATACGTTTTGTAAATAAAAAGCTTTATAAAAAAAAAACAAAGTAGCAAAAAGCCCAAATCTAAGGGAATTTCCATCTATTTAGGTATATTAATTAAAGGGAAATATTGTACCATAAAATGTTATAAAATAGACAGTTTCAGAGGAAATTAGGAAGACTTTGGAATGCTGATCAATGCAATGACAGCAAAATTCTGGAAGATCAAAGATGAAGCATGCTAGCCACCTTCTGCCACAGTGGTGGGAGATTCAAAAGACAGAATGGCACATATGTTTTAGTACATGCTCAATGTGGAGAATTTCTTATTTATTGTACAAGGGTTTGCTTTTCATTATTGCTTACATGGAAGGGGAAACAGGAGAAAGGGAAAATAAATATTTACTGTCATGGGAAAAATAATAAAATTAAATTTGGGAAAACAAGGCAAGTCCATAGTAAGCCTACTATTATTTTCGAAGAGCAATACATATAACCTCTCTCAGATTGCTTTTCATCTTGGGGAGGGGTAAAGAGAGAGGGAGGGAGAAAAAAATGGAAATTACAATCTTACAAAAGTAAATGTTGAAAACTACCTTACAAGTAATTGAAAAAAAAATAAAGTACTTTCAAGAGGGAAAAAAAAGAGAGCAATACATAAATACATGTGCCAAATACAATAACAAAAAGAACATGAAAACAGGAAATAACTTCCCCAAGCTAATGCCTACAGAAAAGTAACAGAAAGACCAATGACCACTTCAGCACTCCACCAGATAGTGGTGTCAGAAACTGTTTGCTTGCCTCAGGAAAGGTCATGTACTTCAAGATCTTTTACTGCTTCTCAGCCTCCCCTTGGCAATGATCCTACCAGTAAAGTCATTTATGTCTCCCTTATTATGCAAACCCCTTGTAATTAGGGCCTGTTTCATCCTTTGTACTTCTGTGCCAAGATTATAGCACACTTCCTGGCACACAGTAGGTGCTTAAGAAATAACTTGTGGAAATTAGGTGATTCAAGCCAATTCCAATAGACTTGTGATGGAGAGAGACATCTGCACCCAAAGAGAGGACTATGGAGACTAAATGTGGATCACAACACATGCTTTTCACCTTTTTTGCTCTTGTTTGTTTGCTTGTTTTTTATCCCTCTCTTTTTTTTCCTTTTTAATTTGATTTTTCTTGTGCAGCATTATAAATATGGCAACATGTACAGAAGCATTGGACATGTTTAACCTATATTGGATTACTTGCCATCTAGGGGAAGGGGGAGACAGGGAAGGAGGGAGAAAAATAGGTAACACAAAGTTTTGCAAGGGTGAATGTTGAAAACTATCTTTAGATTTTGAAAAATAAAAATCTATTATAAAAGAAAAAGTACTTGTTGAAGGATTGAACGTGGTGGAAAATTATGAACAGAAATGCTTAAGATATTAGTGAGAAGAAGTAGAAGGGAAAAGGGAAGTGAATTGAAAAAAAACTTTTGATAACAGTCAATGAAGTAAGATTGTTCTGAGAACATTTAAATAAAAAACTGGAAAGAGGAAACAAATGGATGCCTCCAGCACCCCTTAGGTGAGAGGAGTTTCTGGGATGTGTCTAACTCCAATAGTGTAGAGAGAAGAGAGAAACTTGTCTATGAATGAAAAAGGGGCCCAACACTGCTGGACTTCCTCCTACACTATCTAGAATAGATGGGAAGGCACTTGAAGCAATAAGTCCAAGTGAGAACGTGGAGAGAAGCCCAATATCCCCAAATAAGTGATAGAAAAGTAGTAAGCATTTATTAAGCACCTAGTCTGTACCAGGCACTGTGCTAAATGGTTTACAAAACAATTATCTCATTAGATTACCCCAACAATTAAAGCAGCAGAAATTATTTTTTACTTTACAGGTGAGATATGTCAAAAAGAGGTTAAATGGCTTGTCTAGGATCACATAGCTGGCAAATGAGGCCAGACTTGAATTCAGGTCTTTTTGACTTCAGTACCAGCACCCTATTGACTGCATCAATAAGCTCTCTAGATAAACCCGTTTTGCAATTGTTATGGCGTGGTACTGATTAGCAGGCAGAAAGGGATGATCATCACTCTTACTTGCCTGTGACACTAAAAAAGATGGTAAAAGACAAAGAAGAAAGACTTTCAGCAATCTGGCTGAGGGAGAGATCCTGTCTCAGCAGAGCCCCTCCCCTTCACCTCAGAGTAGCCAAAAAGCTTCAAATCTTAGAGTAAGGGACAAAGTGTAAAGGAGCAATGGAAAAGACCTCCTTATGGGAAAAGTAACAGAGAACAGTCACCAGAGAAAATGGTCACCCAATCAAAAAACAATGATCTAATACAATGAATAATTATATGCTCCTTATGCAAAAATCCATTATGAAAGAGAAAATAATACAATATATTCTCCAAAAGGCCCAGAAATAGTAACAGAACAAGCATAAAAGGCTCTAGAATGGTTCAGAAGAGAGATTAAATATGAAGAAATAAAGGATGGAAACTAGTTTTTTCAATGAGGACATTTTTTAAGAAAGACAAACAAAAAAGTGATTTTGGAACAAAAGACAAAAAGACTCTACAAAAGAATAAACTCTGAAAAAACTAATTGCTAAATTAGAACCCCCAAATGCAAAAAGTATAAAAAGAATGTCTAAATAAAACAATAGCAGCAAGTTGGAAGATTTGAGATCTCTACAAACTAAGGAAATTCAGTTTAAATATAGGATGCAAAGAAATAATCTAAGGATTTTAAGTATTCCAGAACACAAGAAGGCTTGCTTGGTTTGGAAATCTCTACAAGATTAATTGAGAGGCATGAGAAGAAATGGGGTGAATTCAGTTGAATAGACAGTACAATCATGTAAGAGAGAATGACAAGCAGAACTAATCAAGGGGAGAATTCTCTATTTCACATGACAACGTTAGACAGGGGGAAAAATGCAGGGACCTGAGTTCAAATTCTTGTCTTGTCACCTACTCCCTGTATAAACTTGCATGTGCAACTTAAAACTCCCAATATCAGTTTCCTCCTCTATAAAATGAAGGGCATAGACTAGAAATAAAACAGCATCTAAATCTATGATACCTACCACGAGGTCATCCAATGTCTCAAATAGTTATATGCAGTACCATTACATCAGTGAAATCTTTTCATCTCCCTCAAATGCATTTATGGAATCAACAGACCAAGATACCAATGAATTAAATTTATTTTTACAAAATTAGAAATACTTGTTATTGGGGGCAGAGCCAAGATGGTGGAGAGCAGACATGGCTTTCTGTGACCTCCTCTGAGTTTCCCTCACATTACCAGCAGATTAAGCCTCTCAACAGATTTTGGAGTGACAAAACCCACAAATATTTGGAGTACAACAAATTTCTAGAAGTAGATACATTGGAAGAACTTCAGAAAAGGTCTGTTTCAATCATGCAGAGAGAGAGACTGCCAAGCCCAGATTGCAGTGCAGGGAGCTGGGGCAGGTAGTCAGAGTGCTGCAACATCCATCCGTGGGGGAATCTTCTGTGAGCTTCTTAGGCTATCCTGAACTGGTTGCAAGCTGGTGGTTATGCAGATTTTCTGAGAGACACCCAAAAACCAATACAAAAGGCAAATTGTGAGCCTCTGAAGCCCAGAAGAACACTGGACTTACCCAACCCAAGAAGTCAGTTAGCAGAACTGCCCCAAGGCAAACTGAAGGAGCTGTCATACCTTTGCCTTAAGAGCAGACTTCAACCTTTAAAAAAATGGGCAAAAAAGCAAAAAAGAACTCTGACCATAGATAGCTTTTATGAAGAAACAGAAGAAAAGACCCAAACTCTGAGGTTCCTAAAGGCAAGACAGCACTAGCTGAAGTCCCAAAGGTTGATATGAATTGATCCCCATCTCACAAGGCTCTCTTGGAAGAATCCAAAAAAGATCTTTAAAAAGAGTTAGAAGAAAAATGGGGAAAGGAAATGAGATCTTTGCAAAAGAGTATGGAAAAGGAAAAAAAATTATCGGAAGGAAACTTAAAAATGGACTTGATAAACTGGTAAAAGCATATAACTCCTTACAAAATAGATATGAAAAAGAATGCAATTCATTGAAAAACAAAATCTGTGAAATGGAAAAAAATGCAATGAACAAAATACTTCATATAAAAGTTCAATTGGCCAAATGCAAAAAAAAGATAAAAAAGCTAAATGAAGAAATTAATTCACTAAAAATTTGAACTTAACAAATGGAAGTGAATGTCTCAATGAGACTTCAAGATTCAATCAAACAAAACCAAAAAATGAAAAAAATAGAAGAAAATGTAAAATGCCTCATCGGAAAAACAATTAACCTGGAAAATATATCTAGGAGAGATAATCTTTTTTTTAATTAAATATTTTTTATTTACAGAACATATGAGTGATTTTTCTACATTGACATTTGCAAAAATTTTTTTGTTCCAAATTTTTCCCCTCCTTCCCCCCACCCCACCCCTAGATGACAGGTATTCTAATACATGTTAAATATGTTAAATTATATGACAAATCCAATATATGTATACATATCTGTAGTTATCTTGCTGCACAAGAAAAATCAGATATAGAAAGAGAAAAAAACAACAACCTAATAAGGAAAACAAAATGCGAGCAAATATTCACAGAAAGCATTAAAATGCTGTGTTGTGGTCCATACTCAGTTCCCACGGGCCTCTCTCTGGATGTATATGACATTCTTCATCGCTGAATAATAGAAACTGGTTTGAATCACCTCACTGTTGAAGAGAACCATCAGTCCATCAGAACTGATCATCGCATAGTCTTGTTACTGTGTATAATGATCTTCTGGTCCTGCTCATTTCACTTAGCATCAGTTCATGTAGGTCTCTCCAGGCCTCTCTGAAATCATCTTGTTGGTCGTTTCTTACAGAACAATAATATTCCATAACATTCATATACCATAATTTATTCAGCCATTCAACCAATTCAGCCAATTGATGGGCATCCATTCAGTTTCCAGTTTCTTGCCACTACAAAAAGGTTTGCCACAAACAGTTTTGCACATGTGGATCCTTTTCCCTAGGAGAGAGAATCTAAGAATTATTTGACTTTCTGAAAACCAGGATGAAAAAAAAGGGCCTAGACATCTTTCAGGAAATCATCAAGGAAAACTGCCCAGATGTCCTACAACTAGAGGGTAAAATATTCATTGAAAGAATTCACTGATCACCTGCTGAAAGAGAACTCAAAATGAAAACTCCAAGGAACATTGTGGCTAAATTTCAGACTTAATCAAATCAAGGAGAAAATGTTTCAAGCAGTCAGAAGGAAACAATTCAAATATCAAGGAGCTATAATCAGAATTACCCAGAGCCTAGTGGGTTCCACTTTAAAAGATCAAAGGGCATGGAATCTAATGTTCTAAAAGGCAAAGGAATTGACATTGCATCCAAGAATCAAGTATCCAGCAAAACTGAGCATTATCTTTCAGGGAAAAGGGACATACAATGAAACAGGTGAATTTCATCTATTTCTGATAAAAAAGACCAGGGCTAAATAGAAAATTTGCTCTTCAAATACAGAACTCAAGAGAAGCATAAAAAAGATAAAAAGGAAAGAAAAATAATTTTCTTTTAAGAGTTAAAAAGCTATAAAGCAGTGGTCATCAAAACCATTTGGTACTGGCTAAGCAATAGAGCAGTCGATCAGTGGCACAGGATAGGATATCAGGACAATCTAGGCAATAACCTTAACAATCTAGTATTCGATAAACCCAAAGACCCCAGCTTTTGGGATAAATACTCACTATTCGGCAAAAACTGCTAGGAAAATTGGAAACTAGTGTGGAAAAAACTAGGGCTTGACCCCTACCTAACACCGCACACCAAGATAAGATCTAAATGGGTTCATGATCTAGATATAAAGAGGGACTTTGTAAGCAAGTTAGAGGAACGTAATATAGTTTATCTCTCAGACCTGTGGAAATGGAATAAATTTATGTCCAAAGAAGACCTGGAACTCCTAATTGAACACCAGATGGATAATTTTGATTATATTAAGTTAAAAAGTTTCTGTACAAACAAAACAAATGCAGACAAGATTAGGAGGGAAGTATCAAATTGGGAAATCATCTTTACATTTAATGGTTCTGATAAAGGCCTCATTTCTAAAATATATAGAGAATTGTCTCATATTTATAAGAATTCAAGCCACTCTTCAATAGATAAATGGTCAAGGGATATGAACAGACAATTTTCAGATGATGAAATTAAAACCATCTCTAGTCATATGAAAAGTTGCTCCAAATCACTACTGATCAGAGAAATGCAAATGAAGACAACTCTGAGGTACCACTACACACCTGTCAGTTTGGCTAAAATGACAGGAAAGGATAACAACAGGTGTTGGAGGGGATGTGGGAAGACTGGGACACTGATGCATTGTTGGTGGAACTGTGAACGGATCCAGCCATTCTGGAGAGCAATTTGGAGCTATGCTCAAAAAGTTATCAAACTGTGCGTACCCTTTGACCCAGCAGTGTTTCTATTGGGCCTATATCCCAAAGAAATCATAAAGGAAGGAAAGGGCCTCACATGTGCAAGAATGTTTGTGGCAGCCCTTTTTGTAGTGGCTAGAAACTGGAAACTGAAGGGATGCCCATCAATTGGAGAGTGGCTGAATAAATTATGATATATGAATGTTATGGAATATTATTGCTCTGTAAGAAACGACCAGCAGGACGATTTCAGAGAGGTCTGGAGGGACTTGCATGAACTGATGCTGAGTGAAACGAGCAGAACCAGGAGATCATCATACACAGCAACAACAGTATTACATGATGATCAATTCTGATGGACATGGCTCTCTGCAACAAAGAATTGTCTCAAACCAGTTCCAGTTGTTCACTGAAGAAAACCATATACACCCAGAGAGAGGGAAATGAAATATGGACCACAACATAACATTTTCGTGATCTCTATTGACATTTGCTTGCATTGTGTTGCCTTTCTCTGATTCTTTTTTTTTCTTGTAGATTGGATTTTTCTTGCATAACTTCTCAAGCATTTCAACATTATTAACATGTAGTGGACTTCCTGCCATCTAGGGGAGGGGAGGAGACTTGGGGGTAAAATTTGTAATGGAAAGCTTTGTAAAGATCAACGTTGGGGAACTACCCATATATATGTTATACAAATAAAAAGCTTTAATAAAAAAAGTTAAAAAGCTTATATCCCTCTATGGGAAGATGATTTGTTTAACTCTTGATATCTGTATCTTTGTTATAGGTATACTAAGAGGGTGTAGGTATCATTTGATTTTATTGTGATGATTTAAAAAAGAAATTAGAGGGGGAACAGTGATTTTACAGGAAGAAGAGGAAAATGGAGTTAAAATGGTGTAAATTACATCTCATGAAGAGGAAAAAAAGACTTATTACAATTGAGGAAAGAGGGGAGAGGTATGAGCATTGTGCAAATCTTACTCTCATCAGATTTGGCTCAAAGAGAGAAGAATATCAGACACATTTAGCTTCACAGAGAAGCTTGTTTCACCCTATAGGGAAGTAGGAGGAGAAGGAGAAAAGGTGGGGAGCTAATAGAAGGGAGAAAAGAAGTAGAAGGGGAAAGGTATGAAAAGGGGGGCTGGAAAGGAAAAGGGCTGTTTGAGGGAGGGGGTGATTAGTTAAAAAAATACTGGGGAGAAGGGAAAGGGGAAAGGGCAGAGAAACATATAACTGGTGGTAAACAAGATGGGAGGAAATACAGAAACTGCAATTTTATCTGTGAATGTGAATGGGATGAACTCTCCTATAAAACTGAAGTAGATAGCAGACTGGATGAAAAGCCAGAATCCTACAATTTATTGTTTACAAGAAACATATTTAAAGTGGAGTGATACATTTAGAATAAAGGTAAAAAGCTGGAGAAGAATCTATTATGCTTCAGCTGAGGTGAAAAAAAAAACAGGGTTTAGCAATCCTGATCTCAGATTAAGCAAAAGCAAAAATAGATCTAATTAAAGAGATTAGGAAGGAAACTACATCCTGTTTAAAGGTACCATAGTTAATGAAGTAATATCAATACTAAACATATATGCACCAAGTGGCATAGCATCCAAATTCCTAGAGTAGAAATTAAGAGAGCTGCAAGAAGTAGAGAGCAAAGAAAGAAGTTAAAGGGATAAATAGAATTCTAGAAAAGTTATGGATGATAGACTTTTGGAGAAAATTGAATGGAGACAGAAAGGAACATACCTTTTCTCAGCAGTACAAGGAACCTATACAACAATTGACCATGTATTAGGGCACAAAAACCCTAAAATCAAATGCAGAAAGGCAGAAAAAGTAAATGCATTTTTCTCAGATCATAACACAATAAAAAATATACACCATAAAAGTACAGGGGAAAATAAACCAAAAATTAATTGGGAACTAAATATGCTAATCCTATAGAATGAGTGGGTGAAACAACAAATCACAGACACAATCAATGATTTCATCCAAGAGAATAACAATAATGAGACAATATACCAAAATTTGTGGAATGCAGCCAAATCAGTTATTAGTGGAATTTTTATATCTCTAGATGCATATTTGCATAAAATAGAGAAAGAGAAGATCAAGTTGGGCTTGCAACTAAAAAAGCTGGAAAAAGAACAAATTAGAAATCCCCACTTAAATACCAACTTTGAAATTCTGAAAATAAAAAGGGAGATTAATAAAATTGAAAGTAAGAAAATCCTTGAATTAATATATAAAATTAAAAGTTGGTTTTATGACAAAACCCAACAAAATAGATAAACCTTTAGCTAATATGATTAGAAAAAGGAAAGAAGAAAATCAAATTTAGTCTCAAAAATGAAAATGGAGAACTTTCCACCAATGAAGAGGAAATTAGAGCTATAAGTAGGAGTTATTTTGCCCAACTATATGTCAATGAATATGATAATCTAAGAGAAATGGAGGAATACCTACAAAAATATAGATTGCCCAGATCAACAGAAGATAGAATAAATTACTTAAATAGTCCCATTTTAGACAAAGAAATAGAACAAGCAATTAATCAACTTCTTAAGAAAAAATCTCCAGGGCCAGATGGATTTACATGTGAATTCTACCAAACATTTAAAGAATAATTAATTCTAATACTATATAAACTATTTGAAAAAATAGGGAAAGGAGTCCTATCAAATTCCTTTTTTGGCACAGATATGGTAGTGATAACTAAACTACATAGGGTCAAAACAGAAAAAGAAAATTATACACCAAATTCCGTAATGATTATTGATGTAAAAATCCTAAATAAAGTATTACCAAAGAGATTGCAGAAAGACATCTCCAGGATAATACACTATGAATAAGTACGATTAATACCAGAAATGAAGGGCTGGTTCAATAATAGGAAAACTATTAGCATAATTGACTATGTCAACAATCAAACTAACAAAAATCATATGATTATTTCAATAGATGCAGAAAAAGCATTTGATGAAATTCAACACCTATTTCTATTAAAAACACTAGAGAGTACAGGAATAAATGGAGTTTTCCTTAAAATGATCAGTAGCATCTATTTAAAACTATCAGCAAACTAGAACCATTCCCAATAAGATCGGCAGTGAAACAAGGTTGCCCATGATTACCATTACTATTCAATATTGTATCAGAAATGTTAGATTGGCAATCAGAGAAGAAAAAGAGATTGAAAGAATTAGAGTAGGCAATGAGGAAATCAAGTTATTACTCCTTGCAGATCATATGATAGTATACTTAGAGGACCCTAGAGATTAAACTAAAACACTACTAGAAACGATTCACAACTTTAGAAAAGTTGCAGGATACAAAATAAATTCACATGAATCATCAGCATTTTCATATATTACCAACAAAGTCCAACAGCAAGGGGTACAAAGAGAATTCCATTTACAATAACTGTATATAATATAAATTATTTAGGAATCTACCTGTAAGGCAAAGTCAGGAACTATATGAACACAACTACAAACATTTTCCACACAAATAAGTCAGATATAATCAATTGGAAAAATATCAAGTGCTCTTGGGTAGGCTGAGCTAATATCATAAAAACGACAATACTACCTAAATTAATCTACTTATTTAGTGCCATACCAATCAAATGCCCAAGAAATTATTTTATAAATTTAGAAAAATAATAACCAAAGTTCATCTAAAAGAACGAAAAGTCAAGAATTTCAAGGGAATTAAAGGAAAAAAGGCAAATAAAGGTGGCTTAGTTGTGGGAGACCTAAAACTATATTATAAAGCAGCGATCATCAAAAACATTTGGTATTGGTTAAGAAACAGTAGCCAATCAGTGGAATAAGTTAGGTTCACAGGACAAAATAGTCAATGATGATAGCAATCTAGTGTTTGACAAACCCAAACCCAAACTCTAGCTTTTGGGATAAAAATTCACTATTTGACAAAAACTGCTGGGAAAATTGGAAACTAGTATGGCAGAAACTAGGCATTGAGCTATACCTAACACCATATACAAAGATAAGGTTGAAATGAGCTCGTGATTTAGACATAAAGAATGATATTATAAGCAAATTAAAAGAACAAAGTATAATTTACTTCTCAGATCTGTGGTGAAGGAACGAATTTGTGGCCAAAGAAGAACTGGAAATCATTATGGAACAAAAAATAGATAATTTTGGTTATATTAAATTAAAAAGGTTTTGTAGAAATAAAACTAATGCAGACAAGATTAGAAAGGAAGCAATAAACTGGGAAAACCTTTTTACATTCAAAGGTTCTGATAAAGGCCCCATTTCTAAAATATATAGAGAATTGACTCAAATTCATAAGAATACCATCTATTCTCCAAATGACGAATGGTCAAAGGATATGAACAGATAATTTTCAGGTGAAGAAATTGAAATTATTTGTAGTCATATGAAAGGGTGCTCCAAATCGCTACTGCTCAGAGAAATGCAAATTAAGACAACTCTGAGATACCACTACACACCTGTCAGATTGGCTAACATGACAGGAAAAGATAATGACAAATGTTGGAGGGGATGTGGCAAAATTGGGACACTAATACATCATAGGTACAATTGCGAACTGCTCAAACCACTCTGGAGAGCAATTTGGAACTAAGCCCAAAGGGCTATCAAACTGTGCATACCCTTTGACCCAGCTGTGTTTCTACTGGGCCTATTATCCCAAAGAGATCTTAAAGGAGGGAAAGGGCCCCACATGTGCAAGAATGTTTGTGGCAGCCCTTTTTGTAGTGGCTAGAAAATGGAAACTGAATGGATGCCCATCAATTGGAGAATGGCTGAATAAATTATGGTACATGAATGTCATGGAATATTATTGTTCTGTAAGAAATGACCAGCAAGACGATTTCAGAGAGTCCTGGAGAGACTTGCATGAACTGATACTAAGTGAAACGAGCAGAACCAGGAGATCAATATACACGGCAACAAGACTATATGATGACTAATTCTGATGGATGTGACTCTCTTCACCAATGAGATGACTCAGAGTAATTCCAATGATCTTGTGATTAAGAGAGCCATCTGCACCCAGAGAGAGGACTGTGGGAACTGAGGGTGGACCACAACATACCTTGTCATTGTTTGCTTGAATTTAATTTTCTTTTTCTTTTTTTTTTATTTTTTGATCTGATTTGTCTTGTGCAGGAAGATAACTGCATAAATATGTATGCATATATTGAATTTAACATATTTTACCATGTTTACCAAATATTGGATTACTTGCTATCTAGGGGTAGGGTGGGAAGAAGGGAGGAAAATTGGAATTCGAGGTTTTGCAAGGTTTAATGCTGAAAATTATCCTTGCATATCTTTTGAAAATTTACAAGCTTTAATAATAAAAAAAGAAATACTTATTATTACTTCTTTGAGAGAGAAAAGATCTTATGAAGATTTCTTAAGGTGAGTTCTGACTATTTTATCTTAGCACATTTCAATCATGCTTATCAAGGGGGCAGCATATTCCTCACAATTACCTCCCCCCACCAAGTTCAGAAATGTAGGCATTGCTATATTCATTTGATAGGTGAGGAAACTAACACTAAAATAGACTGAGGAATTGGTCCAGGGTAGGGATTCGAGTTGGAAGATAGGAACCCCAGCCCCCTGCTCCCAGCCACTGGACTTCTCACTTGACATCTCCTGCTTCAGTAATCTTGAAATCAGAATTCCAAGTCTATACCACTAAAATCTAGGAGTATGCTTTCTGAAAGAAAATAAAATTTGAGGGAATAACTCATTAAAAGAAATGTTAATTGGTTTAACATCCACATGGTATCTATAGCAAACCAGTATTGATGCCAGGAATGCAATTTCTCCTGAAAGTAAATTTTGTGGAAACCATAGAATTGGTTGTTTACTCTCAGCTGTTTATAGATAGGCAGCTAGCTAACCTATATTATCCTCTGATTAGATCCCTCTAGCCTGCCTACATTTAACTTTTGCTCCAGGTTGTGTCAGATGAAGGCAAAGTGACCCAGATTGAATTGACATGAGGAAAATGGATTGCTGCATTATGCCAGGGCTTTCCACCATGGCAATAAAACTTTGATTAATCAGAAACCAAATAAAGAGAAATTTCAATTTGCCTGTTTTCTAACCCTTTACCTCCATTTCTGCATTGTGGAGGAAGAAAACAACAAGCTCATTTATTCAATTATAGAACCTTCAGGATAAGTCCAATTTTACTCAATGTATAGTTCCATTCAAACACTAAAATCCTATAAACTTAATGATCCCAATTTCTTGCACCATTTGGATAGATGACAAGTTTTAAATGGAATCCAAAGGAATCCGTGGAAAGGTTTCAGGGGGTCTATGAACTTGGATAGGAAAAATATAGTTCTAATTTTATTAACCATTGATTCCTATATATTTTATGTATTTAAAAACATTCTAAGAAAGTTTCAAAGGCTTCACCAGACTGCCAAAGGAATCTATGACACCAAAAAGATTAAGCACCCCTAGAAAAGAGGTATTCCTTTACAAATATCATTGGTGATGAGAAAGATGAACCAAATGTCCTAAGAAATCAGAATCAGAGAGTCCTGCTAAAGCAAGAATATTTATATTCTGGAATGATATTAAAGATAGAGGCTTGAAGCCAAGTAAAAAGGTTTTCTGATTTCTCTATTACTCTCAAACAACATTCCAGTTGATTATAATCTTATTATCCTTTTGTGGAATGAGATGATTTATTTCTGATATAGGGCATCTTCTCCTAAAACAAGAACCAAGGCTTGTCTTCCTCATTGATTATGGTGAGGCACTTTTTTCACTACTAAAGATTTTCTCTGGGAAATTGTACTATACTCAAATATTCATTGAAGAGAAAACATTTAAAACTTACTGTATTTGGATACCAAAAGCTTAGCATGAGACCCAAGTAAGACTAATCAAACGAAGAGCCAGAGATGAAAGCAGAAGGCCACCATAGAGATGTAAAACAGAACTCTCAGTGTTTCTATAATAATCTATTCTCATCCTTTTTTGACCATGAAGATAACTTATCCCAGGCCTTGAACACATCAGAATTTGACGTGCTCTAGTGAGGAAATGGAATAAAACAAAATTGTGAAGAAAAGCAGCAGGTAATCAAACTATATAGAGAAGCTAGCTGTAATAGAGATACAATTTTAAACAGATCAATTTGCAAGCTACCTCAGAGATAGGAAGATTCAAAAAAAAGGATGGAAAAGATCATAGAAAGTAATATGACTGTGCCCTATATCCCTATCAAGAGGTGGCCACAACACTATTGGTAACTATCAAATAATAGACTTTCTCATTTCTCTAAAATCTTGATAAGAATGCTCTAGCATGTATTAAGGATATTCTCATGGCAAAATGAGAAAATACAGACAGGTTTTTGCAGATGACTCTGTGCCTGATTATGTTTTCTTAGAAATACATTTGAAAATAGAAGCTGTCACTGCAGAGAATAAAGAATTCAACTATTTTTTTGTTTGTGGAATATAAAGAAGCGTTTGGCAAAACAAAGTAAAATGAAACCATAACAGTTTTTTCACATGATGTCTTTCATGTATAGCTAAGACTTCACAAGAATTTATGATATATGCAACTCTAGAGATCACACTATTTAGTGGTCTTCTGGAGATCAGTATCAAGTGATGCATCAAATAGGGAGAAAGAACCATAAAAGATCCTTACCTCTATCAAGTGGGACAGCCACCAAAAAATCTAAAAGGATTTAGGATACTGGCTAAAGTGAGGTTCCACAAGTACTCCTATTTACAGATGATACTGTATTGATCAACCTCCAAAATACAAGAGCACTTTCTCAAAGAGATCCATAGCCCTAATGAAAGAGATTGGGCTACTAATCCATACTGGAAAAAACACAAGTACTAAGAAGGAATACTCCTGGAATAACTAGCAAGATGACTGAAGAAGTGGTTTGCGTAAGCAAAGTTCCTGTCATCCAAAAAAAAAAACCAATTAAAAAATGCGTCAGAGTTAAAAAGTAGCAAAAATGAGGGGCAGGGCAGGAAAGGGAATGTTGGTCATGGAAAGTACTGAGTAATATAAAACATGTGAAGAATTGGGAAATGAATGGAGGAAAGGATATTGACTACTTATCCTATAGAGAAATGTAATCACTGCAAATCAATTAGCATATTAAGGAGGTCAAGTCTAAAACCCAGCTTAGATAGTAAACATTTACTTGTTAAGTTGAAGAGACACAGCAATTAAGGATATCTCCATTTTAGAATATAAAGTATTTAAAAAAAAACTTATCAATTCAAATAATGGAACATAACCAAGTACATCATTTCATAAAATAACAAGAAATACTGTAGACAAAAATCAGTTTAACAAAACCTTAGTGAATGATCCAGGTAAGCAAAGTCATCATGAGGTTATTTAAGAATAAAACTGGAAGGGGGCAATGGACAAAGGAAAAATGAAACTAATCTCAAAACACTTAACAAAAAAAGTCTTTTTAGCATCAAGGTTAGGAGAGGCAAAATATATTAACTCTAGCACCAGCGTTCCAGATGTCATTATGGAGGGAATATAAGACAGAGACAGAGACAACAAAAATGGGAAAAGCAGCTAGATCAGACTGAGGATGCACAGAGGTCTGTGGTAAAGACAAAAATCATTTTAAGAACGTGAAGAATGAATTCTCAACTTGAAGGAAGACACAAGGCAAAGAGATAAAAAATATTGTGGCCCTAATTAATACAAAAAAAGTTAAGTGACTAAGAGGATATCAATACTGACCTAAAAGGCTAATTTCCTATATTTGATATTTTTATAAAATTAATACACACAAACACACACACATATATGTATGCTTTGAAGAATTTTTTGAAGAGGATATGAGAAGGGAGTAGATAGGCTATGGAAAGCTGTACTCTACACCTGTACCATTATATAAGTGACAAAAAATATTGAAAACACAAGATATCGTTGTTCTTGTTAGATCAAACACAGTATGTGACTTAGGAGACAAAAACATCAGCTTAAAAACTTTCCTTTAAGATATCTCTCACACATATTTATGAAGTATGCAGAGTTTCTTGAAAGATATGACAGACATAAACTTGTTAATAAACCCTTTAATCATTGATGCCAAGGAAAGTATAAAACAGCAAGTCACATACTCACCAAATCTGTTTGCCAATGTCACAGAGTAGGTCCAACACAAAATTCAAGTTTATAAAGCATTGCATAACCCTTTGTAACAGGCTTTCCCCACATGCTCTTATTTATGAACGACTCTGTTTTGGTCACATCAAGTTCCACAACACTGTCAATTTCTTAGAAGAGATCCATAATGACTCAAGAGCATTTGACCTTGCTATCCAGATAGGGAAAAACAAATAGATGAAGGGTACCTATTTTTCAGACTGTGATATGCACCTAGATACGTGGATGGACAATTTTGAGGGCTCATGCATCAATCTATCATTATATCCTACCAGGGGAAAGCAAAAAATGCATAAGGATTTGAGCATGGGATTGTGCAGAACGACTGCCTTTGGGAAACCGCAAATCTCCTTGAGTGACTTAATCTTCTCCCAGAAATAAAGACCCAGTTTTTAAAAATATTCAGGAATCCATCAAGTGATATGATCTTAGAATTTCCTTGCCAAAAAATAATAATTCAAGGTACCAAAAGGGCAATGGAGAAATCTATAGTGAGGATGAATGGGCCTTTAGATGTTATAAATGATGAATTATGAAGGACAATCAGAGAAATTGATGTCAACCAAGAAATACCTGTTTGAAAAAGATAAGCTGGTCCCAGGTCCAAGCGAGGGGTAACTGGTAGGTCACATGCTCCATGGTGCAATTAACTGATGATTTCAAGAAAGCTCAATGAAGGTGCCTGTAGGTGGTCTTTCTGTGGTGAACTTCTGGGAACACATGAACAAGAGACATTAAGGATGGACAGTCATAGATAAGTTCTGATGTCCATCTGATTTCCATTAGAGAAATAAATTCATTGATGTTATAACATCAATTATACTGGGTGTTTAAGCATTTATGGCTTTGTAAAATGCTTTAAACATAGTATTTTGTTGAAGTGTACCTTACTAACCCTAAAAGGACGAGATTTAGAAAGGGTTCAATGATTTACCAAAGCCACACAGCAAGCATTAGACACTGGATACAAACTGGGGTCTTCCTAAATCTTAAATCTCACTAACATTCAGTTCATGGTATCATATCATTTTCACAATTGGGCTTTCTTTGTTCCCTATTAAATACATTTGTTTCTTTAAAAGTTGTCTTATTGACATCCTTTATTGTTATATCTTAGTAATCCCCAACTATATCCTCCTATCATGGCATTCTTACAGAAACACTGTAAAAACAATTGATAGATTGATCATGTGTGGCAGTGCAGGTAATGCTCTGTTTAGTTGATTCCCGCAACTCTTAGTCAAAAGGAAGGAGGCATAACTTACTATTTATTCTTTGGAATCAAAACCAATCAGTATCATTTCTTTACTCTCAACTTTTGTGGACTATTGTCTACAGTTTTAATGCCTGTTTTTCCTCATTGCCACAATCCTATGATATTATCAATTATTAGAAAAACAAATAAATGGAAATTAAAATCTATAATCAACCATTTCAAATCTTGGTAGGAAACAGCACAATTTAGCCATTTTATTTGATATGTATCCTTAATCTTCACAACAACAGCAGCAAAATTGGCTACATAATCCCCCCAACTTAAAACAACAATCATACCAGAGAATTTATAAATTCCCCTTAATAACATGTCTTAGCCTATAAAGCTATTCCTTACCACATGCCTTGCATGTAATTATTACACATTCACATAAACTGAAAAAAGTGGATACAAATTAATTCCGTTCAACTCTGAGAAATACACAAAAAAATCACGTATTATGTTTCAAAGAATTTTAATTAAATCTAGATAATGGAAAAATAGGGTATGCAGGCAGTTTTAATTGAAAGATCACCAGCTGGAGAACACTAACACGGGAAAACAATCAAGAAGGCAGTGAGCGATAAATTATGGAGTTAAATAAACCTATGTTTATTTCAATATTCTGAGTCTTAGACTTCTCTGATATATACAATAATTCAAACACATTACTATCTGAGAGGAAAAGTTTTTAATAAGGAAGTTGTTGGTGCTGTTTAGGTGTGTCTCCTCTTCATGAACATATGGGGTTTTCTTGACAAAGATACTGGAAGAACTGGCCATTTCCTTCTCAGGGTCACACAGTTAATGAATCTGAGGCCATATATGAACTCAGATCTTCTTGACTCCAGACCCAGTGTTCTATACACTAAGCCACCTAGTTGTTTCCTAATAAGAAAGTGCTAGTGAATAAAAGACATAGAGGAATGGGCATTGGTACATCAAACTGTTCGGGTTCAATTGTTTTCAGTCATGTCTGACTGTGTGCGACCTCAGTTGGGGTTTTCTTGGCAAAGATACAGGAGTAGTTAGTCATTTCCTTCTCCAGTTCATTTTACAGATGAGAAAACTGAGGCAAAGTGGATTGGATTTGAATAGATCAGATTTGAAGTCAGGAAGATGACTCTTCCTGAGTCCAGGCCTACTGCTCTATTTACTTCAGCAACACCTAAATGTCCCAAACATAATAACTACAACAACATAATTGGAATTTAAAAAGGAATACTGCAAAGTTACAAAGTTGGCCCCATAGAAAAAATATAAAAAGATACCTTCTCCAAATCCTTTGCAAATATGGAGATCTTTAAGTGTGGAACATTGCATAGATAGTCAATTTTTTGCTATACTGATTGGTTTGATTGTGGCTGTTTTTGTAGTTTTTTTGTTCTTATAAAAAAAATCTGATTGTAGGGAAGGGAAGAGAGAGCTACAGCAGAAATGTAAGGCAATGAAAACACAAAAGCTATCAATAACTATTTATGCTAAAAATCTCATGTAATAAGGGTTGATATTTGATAGCCTATGTTCATTTTCCTTCTTGGTAAAAATTTTCATAGATATCTTTTGACACGGTCAATATTTCCATTGTATCCATCTCCCTAATCTCAAAGAAGCATCCCGTATTACAAGGCATCTCGAGATTTTTTTTGTGTTGTGGACCCCTTTGGCAGTATGGTGAGGCCTTATGGACTCTTCAGAAAAATCGACTCAAATGAATAGAACAAATAGATTAAAAAGAAACCAATTATATTGAAATACAATTATCATAAATACACACACATATATATGCATATGGGTTTTTAAAACCAATGTTTTAGACCTCAGGTTAAGCAGCCCTGCTCCCTAAAAAAGAATATTTTTCTCATATGAGATGCAAGGTTTAATATACATTGAAAAATTTATGTATAACTTAAATACAATTAAAAAAAATTAAAAAGACAGAAAAAGGAGAAAAAAACACGTCAAGGGGCAGCTAGGTGGCCCAGTGGATAGAGCACCAGCCCTGAAGTCAGGAGGACCTGAGTTCAAATCTGATCTCAGACATGTAACAGCTTTGTGACCCTGGGCAAGTCACTTAACCCCAATTGCCTCAGAAAAAAAAAAAAAAAAAAAAAACATGTCATGTGCCCAGCAGAACATCAGGAAGGATTCAAAAAATGTAACAAAAAATTTTCATTTCAAGAAAACACATATAATAATAGAAGAGAATTTGTTGATGACTGTCCATCTTTTCTTTGCTTCCCTGTAGGTTATTCTTTTGTTCTCTGCTGTGTACTTTTCATTTTATTCTTTTTTTCTACGTTCATCCCTCTCATCATCCCCAAGCAGACTACATGCACAAACACATATATTTATATATATATACCTACACATATATACATGCACATATATATACACATACCAACACATACAAACACACAAACAGACATAGACATTCACTTACAACAATATTTATATGGCTGGCATATAATGTAGTTTTCTCCCTTGATTG
This sequence comes from Myrmecobius fasciatus, assembly GCA_023553655.1. Classification (NCBI taxonomy): domain Eukaryota; kingdom Metazoa; phylum Chordata; class Mammalia; order Dasyuromorphia; family Myrmecobiidae; genus Myrmecobius; species Myrmecobius fasciatus. The sequence continues at coordinate 57,629 of JAJPUD010002806.1, read as the reverse complement.
AATCTTTAAGTTTGATTTTCTTGCTACCCCTAATTTTTTTTCTAATAAATTCTACTCCTGCTCACTATTATTATTTGTATATATTTCTGGATTCCTATCCCTGTTAATTCTTCCACTTTAGTTCTACTCTTTAACTAGCCTTGTCATTATTTAACCTCCCCCACTAATAGACCTCTCCCTTATCTTCTCCCCTTACCCTTTTCCTCCATCTTAATCCCATTTCCATTAATCTATATACCTTATCTCACTCCTGTTAAACTAAAGACCACTTCTGTACCCCATGTTATCCTATCGTACCCTTTCATTCCCTCTTTATCCTTTTCCCATTAATCTACATACCTTATCCCACAAATCCCCATAAATGTACATATCTTTCTATATCTCAATTTATCCTATTCCCTCCTCCCATTTCTTTACAGATTTTGAAGGGTGCTAGTGAAGTGCCACCCCAACATCTCAACTAACCTTTGCCTAACCCTGGAAGCTTAGATAATAAACTACAACAAAACTCTTGGGGCCCATAAGGAAAACTTATAAGGTTATTTCACCATAGCCCACAAGATTTAACCCACCTGCCCTCAAGGACAACATGAGACAATTTCTTAGTCCCATGCAAAAACCCCTGATAGGTCTCTACCCTTCTTACACCCTTCATGCACAATGGATAAACAGAAAGTCGGCATCCCATGCCCAATACCCCTTCAGTCACATCTTGTTGGTCCCAAGAGAGGGAAAATGCAGCAACCTTCCCCTTCTTTCAGGCTTGTAGAGGTTCTTTTTCAATTAGTCCCCTCCTTTGTTAACTCCCTAGAACATCTTGGGCAGGAGAAGGCCCAAGAACATCCCGGTAATTCCCACAGAAGAAACTAATGGCTGGCTTTTGCTTCCTTTATACATATACATGTATATGTATACATATTAATACATATACAATTTAATAAACATTTACACATCATAAATATTATATATATATATATATATATATATATACACACATATACATACATATATACTCACATCCACAAGGCCTTCTAGTCATCATCCAACTTTTGCATCAGGATAGCTTTTGAGTTTTAGAAGTATTATATGCCAAGAATGGGTATTGTGATAAGAAAGTCCAACTTCCACTGAATTTGTAAAACTAAGGCTAGCAAAAACCAGATCATATCCAGGATTGTTAACTCAATCCTGGGGTATCATTGCATTTTTTGCCTATTGTTAATAAGCACCAACATGATGAAGATGAATAAAGGCTCAGTGCTGTCTTGACAGTTCCTTTACCTCAGAGCCTCAGTAGACTAAAAATAGAATACCTACTATATTTACTTCATGTGCTACCATGATTACTTATCTTTGATCACATAGGGGCAAGTATCACAGGTCAGGGCAGAATACTAAGCAATCTTTTGGGGATATCCTAGAAATCTTAAACTCCCAATTAAGTCTGGTAGAACAATATATCACATCAATCATGTAATGCAATGGAGTCTTTTAGGTATTATAGGAAATAGCAAAATGCACTAAGACTGGAAAATGGAATGAAGGCCATCTTAGAGTAATGAAATCAAAATTTTACTTAGATGAGCATATCATTATCATATGCTCCATATTTAAGGTCACCCCAAAATCTTATCACACTAAGCAAGCAGTCAGCAGCTTTTGTTCTATAAGTACAGAGTGGAATGCCATGTGTCAGGGGTGTTGCAGGAGGGATTCAGATTGCACTCAACACCCACTGAGCTCTCTTCCAATTTACAGATTCTGTAATTCTGTGTCCTGGACGCTAGTTATGACTTCAACACTCCATAATCATTTGATTTAGGGGCAAGCCACTTATTCATATGATCCCTCTTTCTTCACTTGTTAAATGGTGTTAATAAGCCTGGGGTCTGCCAGTTTTCCAAGGTCAGTGTTATTTGAGATAAAGTATGTGAAAGTGCTTGAAAAATTACAAAACTATGACAAGGGGTAATTATTACTATTCACTTGTGACTTCAGATGATAAAATTGTGGATCTGTTCTAAGTTTTTACAAGAAAAGATGAACCAATTTTAAGGAAGCTTTGCCACTTCTGCTGTGCTGCTAGTGCTTCAACTGGTGTGTGTGGGGGCTGTAGCAATGAATTCTCACTGAAAGAGTTCTTTCTATTTTGTTTCACAAAATTTTCTGTCAGAACTTGCAGTGCATCCATAATTTAAAGCATTAAAGAACTGCCTGGGATTGAGAGAGCTGAACCAATTTATCTGTGTTCACACAAATAGTAAAGTCAGGTAGGATTTGAATCCAGTCTTCCTAAGTCTAAGCTCAGCACACTGACTCTATCCACTGGGCCCCGAAGCCTCCGGCCATGGATCAGATTCTCAGACAGTTTCCTTAAAGCTTGGTTGACCTAAAGTATTACCCCAACTGTCTGATTATATTTGTTTATTTTTGTATTGCTTTAAAATAATAGGATGTTCTAAATAAGTGGCCAGATTAGCCGTATGACTGTAAAGCCATATTTTATTAATCAAAGGTTAATTACTGCCATGTTCATGATATGAGGTTGGCAAGTTATCCTTTATTCCCTACTATCACTAAAACCTTGTGATTCAGTATTTACATAGCATTAATTTTCCAGTAGCTCATTTTTTGTCGGCCTTTTGACTAAACTCAAGTAAAAAAATCATCAGTCTGGAGACAATAGAGCGCCCTAGCAGATGGACTCAATGAACTAATAAAGCCCTTTCTCTCTCTTATGATCATCTCTTCATTTCTTTAAATGTAAAAGATATTTAAACATATGGGCCCATTTGTACTTTAGATGAAAGCATATGTTATGCATGAAGCAGTAATACATTTGATTTGAAACACAACACACCAAACAATTTGCAGCTCTTCTACATTAGCATTGAAGATGGTAACAGATAAATAATAGGAGAGCTTTTACTCTATGTTGTGTGTGTGTGTGTGTGTGTGTGTGTGTGTGAGTGTGTGTGTGTGTGTCAAGAGCCCAGATTGGGGTCTTTGGCAAACTTTGCACTAGCAATGCATTTCCCCTTCGTTAAGGTGTCCACTTTAATGTGGTCCGTCAGTCAAAAACTGGGGAATTCTGTCATCCAATTAATTATTGATACAAAATAAGCTGTTAAAGCCTACTTACGTATGTTAAATAATAGATACATAGAAATCTCATTATGCCATTTAAATGGGCAGCTTATCCAGCTGGCAGTGATGTCCCTTCCAAGTAGTTACACTTCCCGGATTCTCCTGGGGAGATTTACTATCACTACTCATACTGGCTGAAGCATACTAGGGCTAGGATTAGGCTAATCATACTACCCTATAAGCGAGGCAGCTAGGGTAACTCAGTGGATCGAGTGCTGGGCCTGGAATTAGGATGAAGTGAGTTTAAATTCAGCCTCAGACACTGACTAGCATTAACTCTGGGCAAGTCATTTAACTCCTGTTTGCCTTAATCCACTGGAGAAGGAAATAGCAATCCACTCCAGTCTCTTGGCCAAGAAACACCTTTGAACAATGTTAGTATGCTATGGTTCCCAAGGCTATGAAGAATGAACAAAAACAGCTTAACCAAGGCAGGTCATAAATTCATTTAGTTTAGGCCAACTCAAAGCTTTTTGGCTTCCACTTGGCCATAAACTCCTGTGTCCACCTGTAAAGTCCAGGAGGAGAAGGGCCATTCTGTCTTTGTCTCTGCGTTCCCAATGCCTAGTACAGTATCTGACACACAGTTTAGTGGCAAAACCAGAATTTAAAAATACTTTGAAGGGCTAGGCTAGATTGATTAACACAGTGTATTTGGTTTCAGTCTCAGAGTAAATTTAATATAGTGGGACGAAAAATTGTATTTGAAAGTAAAATTGGGATATCTACTTCTACTTATGTGTATTTAAAGTAGAATTATAGACAGGAGAAATTATAGTAAATTAGAGCAAAATTATTTTTAAATTGTGTCAAGTGGCACACTCATTACTTCTGGCATTTAATAAACGCACGTTGAACTGAAGTGAGGAGAGAGCAGAGTCCATGATTTATCTCAACTTTGCACCTCCCCAGGGTCGAGATCTCTGGTCACCACAGGCAGTTATTACTAATCATTGCTTGTCTTGTAATCATTTTTCATCACCACAATTAGTCTACGGGATAGAAACATCTAAAGTTATGAAGAGGAATGTTTCGCTTTAGGTGGCCTTCTCCCTTTAACCAGGTCACCCCAAATGCACAAGAACAGAGGGGAAGGTTGGCACAAGACAGCAGGAAGTTAATGAAGTATGACATAGGAGCTTGACAGAATTTGATAAAGCAATTTTGTAATCACCCTGATTTCAAGACAGCCACCAATTAAGTTAAGACAACCCTGTTCCATTATAAACTTTCCACTAACCTCTCTGAGACGTGACTGTCAAGTAAGTCCTCTGAGGTGTCAAACTCTTGCTTGAGGAATGCTTTCCCCAATTAGAAAACACCATGGCTTTTGGATACAGGCAAACTCCATTATGAAGAACCCTCTGTTACAAAAGAAAAAACAAACATCAAATAGAGAAGTCTTGTCATTTTTTCCAGGCTGCACTCCAGAGTTCCTCCACCAAGCCTCAGAAACTTCTGGACCCAAGTCCTGTGGACTCCTCTTCTGACTTGCCAACCATCTTATCATGAGTCTTCAGGATACACTGGTCTTTTTCTACCATCCTCCACCTCCTTTTACCTTCCTTTTAGGTGTTGACTTTCTTCTAAAATGTAAGCTCTTCAAGGACAAAGATTGCATGTTTCTGCTTGTATTTCTATTTTTCCTGCTTAGCATTATATCTGGCACATGGTAAGCACTTAATAGACTCGCTGACCAGTCAAGGTACTCGTCATGACCCACACTAGGTGAGTGAAGTATGCTGGAAGAGGTTACTTCTAAGGTTCCTTCTAATCCTAAATTAATGTTTCTCTCAATATGATCCCCTAATATGTCCCGATTAGGTGACTTTCTCAAACTTTTCTACCTTGTGTTTCCATAAATGGACTTCCATTCATTTCTTTCCTGCTTCAGTTTGTATTATTACCCATCTTCTGCTTTTCTCCTATGTCTTCTATCCCCAAGCCAGATTGAGCTGTTTATTTGTGGAAACAGATATTTCCATATGGGATTAAAGTAGAGTGCATGAGCTATTGAGTATTCAGAGGAGGCTTTGGAAGAAACAGAGGCTGTTTTCATACCACTGGGCTCTGCAGTTAAGCAAACAACCTGAACTCCACTCACTTCTTGCATGTAGAAGGTGTTATTCCAAAGATACAAGAAATCTATACAGCCGAGTTCCCAAGTCTCAGAGCTAATAGGGCCTGGTGAGACATCAGTTCTGAGCCCCCATAAACCAGAAAATACACCCAACAGTGAGCCAGCTCTGCTTTAAGTCTTTCAGGGAGGGAAAACCAGTGAAATACTTATGGAAAAGCTCTTTGTAAACATGAAGGCACTCTAAAAATGTGAGTTCCTTTTATTTCTAAGGCAACCTGTTCTTCTTTCAGAGAGTTCAAAGCATTAAGAGTGTTTCTTCCTGAGCCCAAGCCTGAATTTGCCTTTTACAGCTTTTACTCAACACGCCTGGTCCTGCCTTGTGGGGCCAAAAAGAAGGAATGCACTTTCTCTGCCACTTGCCAGTCCTTTGAGAAGTTGAAGAGAATGCTAAAGCCTTCTTTTGGAACTAAACATATCCTGTTCTTTTAGCAACCAATGTCCCTGTGGGCCAATCCTGAAGTGTTTCATGATCATGGTCACACTCCACTGGATGTTTTCTAGCTTCCCGATGGCCTCCCGAAAATGTAGCACCCAGAATTGAACATATTATTGTGGATATGGCCAGAGATCACATGAACTATTTCCTCCCAAGTTTTGAACACTCTGCTAGTTTGGCTGCTATAGTATACTGGTAGCTCATGTTGAGTTTGCTGTTCATTATAACAGAGAGATCTTTTATTAGACTAACTACTATCTAGCCATATTGTACTTCTGTTGATTTTTTAACCCAGTGAAAGGCATTACAGTCATCCTTATTATATCCCAACATCTTGGTAGATTTAGTCAAATGTTCCAGTCTGTAAAATCTCTCTCTGATATCTAAGGTATCTGCTGCCAGCCTGAATTTCCTACCTTTAGCTTTGTGTGATCTGACAATGTGATAAGTACATAATATATACCTTCATCTGAATCACTGAAAAAATACTAAACTATATAGGGACAAGCACAGAGACCTAAGGTATTCCTCTGGAGCCTTCCTTCATGGGCCTGCATGAATAGAACCTCCTATCAAGTTGACAGGTAACCATTAATGACCGTTCTTTGGGGTTGATGTATCCAAGGGCACTATCATTTGACTATCTTTTCCAGGAAAACAGTATAAGAGACTTCATCAAATACTTTACTAAAATGTAGGGCAATTGGATCTTAGTACTCCCTGATCTATCTGTCGAGACATAACCCTGCCACATATTTGCCAAAGATCACCAATTCTTTCCCTAGATGCTTACTAACTGGCTGGCCCTTGAACAAGACATCCCATATTTCATTCTCCCTTTCATGAATGAAAACTGAGCTCAGTATCCTTTCATATATAGACTTTATTCTCTTGTTTTTTTTTTCCTTTAAAAATTGGATAATTTACCTTTCTTCTCTGATCCTGGCATAAGTCCCCAAGTCCCCTTGACCTTTCAATGTTCACTGGCAGAACTGCACAGTTTTATGCTCTTGTTCTTTCATAGCCGGGGGCTTTAGTTGATTTGAGCCTATGGCTACATGTATGTTACAGAGAGCGGGTTCCACTTATGCCTCTTTACATCAGCAAGGCGTTGCACAGACAGAGAGCAGAAAACTTGGAATCAGAGAGATTAGAGTTCATCTATGGTCTCAGATGCTGCTGAAGCAAGTCATTTTTCTTCCACATCTATAGAGTGGGGATAATAACTCCAGGGTTTTCTAGAGGACTAAGTGAATTTAAATATATAAAGCACTTTTCAAGACTTAAAGCACTATAGTTTGTTTAGAGTAATTAGGATAGAAAGCATATAGAACACTGGACCTGAAGTCAGGAAGATCTGAGTTCAAATGGAGCCTTAGACAATGACTTTGTAACATTGGATTTAGTTTCTCTGTGCTTCGGTTTCCTCATCTGTAACATGGGCATAATAAGAGCACCTACGTTGTTGTGAGAATAAGATGATGATATCTGCAAAGTGTTTTTTAACCCTAAGAGAATTATAGGAATGCGGGCTGTTACTTAGCTTTGCCTGTCAATTCTCCATTCCATTTCTAATCTGCCTTTCCAACTCCAAGGATCCTTCTCTTTGGCAGGGAGAAAAAGAGTAACAAAAACAGACTGCATAGCTCTGCTTCTTTTCTCTGAATAATAATCACTTTTTCATACATTTTCCTACTTAGTCCACCATTAAAATGAAAATTAAAAAGTTCTTTTTATCATGTTAAACCTTCTTTGCCAACTGCAGACTCTCCAGCCGCAAGACCATACCACACTTTGCTATTCTCCCTCCACTGTCCATCCTTGGTACCATCTTCCATAGAGAACTTTTACAAACTTCAGCTGGTGGATGAAACCACTGAATGGGTATCCATATCCATCAGCCTCTTGGTGTTTTCAGAATTTTCCCTAGATCCACTCCAGTGTATCAGTACATTTATTAAAATGGGGATTGTTTCATATGATGAATTCTATGCTCAAAGCATATCCCATCCAGGGATTCTGCCCCTTGGTCCCTTGATTCTGAGAAGTGGCTTCTGCCTCACCTTGGCTGGAATAAGGTCTCCATGCCACTTCCAGGACATCCTTCAAGTATGCTGCCTCTCTCCATTTCATCATCAGCTCTCCCTATATGTCGTTTTTGTACAAGAAGGGCAGCGATTGTCTAGCTTGCTTGTATTTATATCCTTAGGGCTAAGCACAGCGACTGGGACATAATAAGAACCTAATAAAAATAAGAAGAAGAATATTGATAATAAGTTATATTAATTGTAATTTTATATCACTAATTGTAATAATGTAATCATTATATAGCATGATTGTAATTTATATCATCATCATAAAGGTTCTCCATATATTTAGATATTGCTATAGAGACCAATCTATGTGAGCTTTGGCCAAAGTGAACCACATAGGGATCATGTATGGCACCCCTCATTCTGCTTTCCCTAACACAGCCTAAGATCACATAGTCCTCTCTGTTGCTCTTCGGTTTCCCCACTTGACTCATACAGAGCTTGGAGTCCTTAAGCCCAAGAGGAATATTTTATGCAGGAGAACAAAATACAAACTTATCAGTCTGACACTTAAGGTCTTCCCTAAAATGTATTATCCATTGGCCTTATATCATTCAGCCAAAATGGATTACTACCATGGTATTTGGTGCAGTCCTTCCTTGTCCACTCCCTACAAGATTCTGGACTCATAAAGACTGGCTGCAATCCTGGAAGATAGACCCTTCATAGGTCAGTTTCTCTCAGGTTTATTATTCTTGCCTGGATTTATTAATCCAGGAAAATCTTTGAGATAAATGTAAGGTATAGTTCATGTCTAGGTTCCCCCAAATATAGATAACAGGCTTTCCAATTCTGCTCAGGCACTCACGGTATAACATGGGTAATACTAAGGAGCAACATCTAATTCACCCCACAGAAAATGTATGTGCCACTAAGGAATCACAGAGGCTCACAAGTAGAGGGAGAAACAAAACCTCTCAAACAGCTCAGCAACTCCTCCCAGAAAGAAAAGAAGTGCATTTGGGTTTGTGACTGGGGCAACTGTTTGTCTTCCTGATGACCCTCTAAATCACCTCCCTTACACAGCCTAGTGTGGGTCCCTCAAATTGACACAGCTTCTTTCACTTCTAATGCCAGCATTCAGGCCCCTCTCAGGCCTGTAATGAACTAAGATTTTAGTTCATCATCTCTAAATCCTCCTCTTCCTTTACGGTTCTTCAGAGCAGATTTCCCTGATGTTCTCATTGGTTGGAGCCATTGCATATTTCAGAAATATCTTTCAAGTAGAACAGAAGGGCTTGAAGGAAGGGATATTTTGATTTATCTTCACATCTGCAGCATCTTTCAGTTCATTTCACTTAAATTCAACCTTTATTAATTGCCTACTATGTACAAGGGGTTGTGCTGGGTCCTTGGGACTGAGGGAGCAAACAAACACAGCTACTGTCATCGAGGAGCAAACATTCCAATGGGAAGAAACAACATGGAGATGATTAAGAATAGGACAAGAGAAACTGAGGTAAGAAAGAGCACCAACCACTGTGGGAAGCAGGGTATACTTCTTGAAGGTGGTGACTAAATTGAGATAAGGATTCAGAGGAAGAGATAAATGTTTGTTGAAATGAAATTAATTCATTTCTACAGACATGTGAAATTACAACAAAATGCATTCCTGAGCAGTCATCAGTTCTAAACAGAGCACAAAACATTTTATTTCTAAAAGAGATGGTCTAAACTAAATTTATTTATTTCTATATGATTTGATGTTGCTTCCCATAGACACGTTTGGTATGACTGCATCAATCTGTCCAGGCTTAAGCAGTCTACCTGACATGAGATCCTCTCCCAAAAACCTGTTCAAATTCTGTCTTTTTCTCCTTAGCACTTCAAATCTTTTCTCCTTTATGAAACATTAAGAGAGATGGTAATCATCTCTAAGACAATATGGCCCTAAAACATAATATAATGTTATTCTGCTACTTAGGCTTCAGCAAAACTTCAGGATTTCAGAAGAGGTCAAGGACAGCGGAACATGTGAGGGCCAGCATTGCATTTGTTTGGGGACCTATAGTTAAATCATACCTTTACACTTTAGTAACAGAAATGGTAAACTGGCTATAAATAGTAGTTTGAACACTGAACAATAGTAACATTTCACGGTCTGGATGGCAGTAAATGGGATTGATAATATTCCTACACATAATGGAAGTCCCAAGAGATGTGATTTTGTAGAGGATTCTAGATTCAATATTGTTTTTAAAAATAGTCAAAATGAATTCCTCTACTGGGAAACAAAAACTCATGAAAAGCCAGTGTGCCTCACACATGAGGAGCTGATCTGATAGGTGTGCTGTAGCCAAACTCAACTGGCAAGCGGGATGAGCCAAAAGCTCTGAGCCTTCTCATTATGTGTGAATCACTTCAAGATGCAAAACAGTATGTTTTATGTATGTGTGTGGTGTGTATTTTTGTGCCTGTCTGACTCAAATGAAAACTGACTTTTTTATCATAATGCATTAGTTTCTTTCATTTTATTAATCTACCTAAAAAGGAGATAATGCCTTCTCTTAAAAACAATTCACCTGTGAGTTGTAACATTTGCTGGATAACCAAACCTTTATTCAGCTCTTGATTCTGCCAGTTCAATTTCTTCCTATCCCAACTGTGCACCTGTTCTGATGATGCACCGAATTTGTTTTTCCCTTTTTATGCCCTAGTTTTGCAGGGAAACATGCAACTCTTTCTTGTGACTGCTGGATAAAGAGCCATTTATTCATGATAAGCATTCTTACTCTACCTTAAGCTGCCACAAAGCTCTCCGGCATGGGCTAGAAAGGCTATCTTGGGATGCAGTGGCCTTCCACTCAACGATGATCTTTAAGGAAGGATGGGATAACCTTTTGTGGTCGGGTAGCATGGACTCTTCTTAGGGTACTGCGTGGACCAGATGCTCTCTGAAACTCCTTTCAGCTCTGAGATTCTGTGAAGGTCAGCAGAGAGAGTGAGATCTCACATAACCAAATTGAAGTCGAAGGTACTTCTGGAAGACTATGCTGTTATTTAGGGTATATTATGGAAAGAAAGTTACTCTGAATGTTCTAATATTCTTTTCATATATAAAATATACAAGTAATAATAATCCCAAGAATATATGTCTATACTGTACTTCAATAGCATCTAAGACTTTTACATATTTTATCTCCCAGGTACAATAATGATATGAGCAAACTTATTAACAAATAAGATGATATTTATAAAGTGCTATAGAAATGCTAACCATTTTTATTACCATGAATATTATTCAAATGTGCCCAAGGTCACAAAGCTGATAGTGGTGGGACTAGACCTGAGTCTGTGCCTTCTCACAATTTCTAATACACTAGACTAAGCTGTACAATATGCAATTATGTATACATATGCAAGCATATACTAGAAAATAACAGAGCTGTTGTTTGTTGTTGGTGTTGTTACAAATGCTGGTTGTTGTAAAGGAGTTCCCTGGCACCTCCATGGTCCTTCTTATATTTATTTCCCCTAAACCCACATTCTCAGCTAACCACACTAACAGAGGACTATGGGATTTCAGAAATGGTGGGCAGGGGGCTTTATTTGGTCCAAGTTCATAAGTATAAATGGTAAAGTATTAAGTGTCTATTAATTTCCAGGCACTGTGCTAAGGGTTGAAGTTACAAATTCCAGGAAGCAAGACAATCTCTGAACTCAAGGGACTTAAATTCTAATGGAGGAAGACAATCTGCAAAGGAGAGCTAAAAAGTGGTATTGGGAAAGGAAGAGAAGTCATTCTGCAGCAAAGGGGCTCTAGAGGCCTGGTTCTGGCAAAATAAGGTAAAAGCTTAGCTGTCAGAGCCCAGGGTAGTTCCAAGGCTAGAATACAAAGTTCTTAGAGGATGGGGATGGGGAAGAGGGAGGGTTTAAATTCTAGATCAAAATTGCAGAACATTTTATATATATACATATATATATATGTATGTATGTATAATATGCATGTGTATATATAATATGCATATATATGTATATATATATATAATATGCATATATATGTGTATATATATATATATATGTCATCCTGAGATGGCACTATCATACTCTGGTGCAATCAGTGGGAATAAAATGCTTCTCTGAAGCTACAAAAATGAAATTTTTAATTCTTTCACAATCATCAACAACAAGTGGATCACCGGTCAGTATCTTCAACTACTTGGAGAGCAAACGAAGGTATTTTCACATTCATAACTCTTGAACCCTCTGTCCAGATTAAAGCTGGTAATTTAAGTTTCAACTGGTCACTAATGCTTTGCAATGATGTCACTGTTCTACTCAAGTAGCCTCAGGGGCTCCCTATTACCTCTAGATAAAAGAGTTCTTCATTTTTTGTGTGTATTATACACCTCTGTAGTCACTAGTCTGGTGGAGCCTAAGGACTCCTCCCCATAATATGTTTTTAAATGCATAAAACAAGATGCATGGATTATAAAATGAGGCAATTATATGAAATACATTCATCAAGCTAGTTTTTTTTTTTTTTTTTTTGCTTTTTGCTGAGGCAATTGGGGTTAAGTGACTTGCCCAGGGTCACACAGCTAGGGAATGTTAAGTGTCTGAGACCAGATTTGAACTCAGGTCCTCCTGACGTCAGGGCTGGTGCTCTAGCCACTGTGCCACCTAGCTGCCCCCATCAAGCTAGTTTAAAAAAAAAAAAACAGAACACATTCATATAGCACAGGTTAAGAATTTCTTAGCAAATTCTTTCTCAGGACAAAATACAAAATTTTTCTTACTGCCATTTCAAGTCCCTCATCTGGCCCCAATTTACCTTTCGCACAGATTTCCAGTCAAAATGGCCTATTTGTTATTCCTCTTACATGATATTTGGTCTTCCACCTCCCTGCCTTTGCATAACTGCCCCCTCCTTATCTTTGCCTTGTGCAAAGCCACTCTCTTGAGGGCTCAGCACAAAGTGCCACTTCTAACACAAAACCTTTGTTGATAATGTTAATTTCAGTGTCCCCTCCCCCTCAAGAAAACTCCCAACTTCCTTTTTATCCTGTCCATATTTTATATTGACTTATTTCTGTATATGGACATGTCATTTTACATGTGTGCACACACGTATACACACAGTCATTCACACACAGAGGTAAAGACTTTCCTAAATCTGCATGAATATCTTGTCACTTCCAAGGGGGTCCTTTTCACATTTGGGAAGATAATAGATAAGTCTATAATGGAAAAGGCAAGCTCAGCTGATTGTCTCTCAAACTGTGGGCTGGCAAATAGGAAAATTTGAAAGAATTTCTGTAGTGTCCCATGAAGTTCCCTTGGGGAAGAATGATTCCAAACTGCCAATCTGCCAGCGTGAACTTTGAAAGTACTCATACATTTAACTTAGGTAGAAATTTTACTTTTATATTCAGCCAGCAACAACAAGCAGATTGCTCCCAGCTAAAGTCCTGAATTTGACAAATATATGCTGATTAAAAATGTCCCTCTCCTCCACCCCATTTGCACTTTACCTTTGCACAGAACCGGCAAAAAGAACGCTTTGAAGTCTGAGCAGGGAGTCTGTACTTCTTATACAGCAAAACTACCTTTCCTTCCCCTAAAATATTGAAAAGTAAATGGAATTTCGCCCATTATGGAGAAGACTCTATCTTTAGTAAGAGATATAATAATGACTAGAAGAGGTAATGATGGCTGCCTCCTCTTTATGCCAATTTGTGAAGTGGGGCTAAGCAATTCCACCTTCTAAATGTGCTGCTGGAGATGAATATATGATATCTGAATGGTGATGGACAAGCAGGCCTAGGGGTCAAAAATCAGGAAATGCATTTCTGTGAAGACAAGCGCTAAAAGACAAGTAAATAGTCTAAGTCATTAGTGCCGCTTCACTAGTTATTGTATTTATTGTTTGTTTTTTTTTAATGCTGCATTTTCCACGTGTCCATGTGGAAATGGATTTTGCTCCTCTGGCACAATTTTTTTTCCAATTTTATACGTTGCACTTTTCAATTACACAAACTCTTGGCTAAGCATCAATACAGATTACAGAGTCAATGGAAGTCAAGTTCTTGGCCCTCACCAGCCAGTGCTACCCAAGGCTGCCTTAAAATTGAGGAACGATTCATCCACGTCAGGGGAAGTGATTATCCTGCCATATTTTCTGCCCTGAGAGACTCACCCTTGAGTACTCAGTTCAGATGTAGAAGCTCCAGTATAGAAAGGACACTGTTGAGTTCCAAAAGAGGAGTGTCCAGGATGTCCAGGGCACTTGAAAGTACATTCTCCCAGACTCAACTGAAGTCACTAGTGATATTTATCCCAAAAAGAGAAGGAGGAAGTAGATGGGGCAGAATGATAGTTGTCTCCAGTTTGGAATAATAACAGCAACTGCTATTTATACAGGGCTTTAAAGTTTGAAATTCACCTTTTATGGAGTGGCCCAAAAATCTTACACTAAGACTTTTGGGATATTCTGTGTACATCAGCTCATTTGAGACACAACGATCCACTTTACAGGAAAAGACAGTCTAACTCAGAAAGGTTAAATGACTTGCCTAGGATCATGGAACCAATAAATATCAGAGGCACTATTTGAACTCAGGACTTCCTCTGTTCAAGTCTAGCATTCTATCCACTAAGCCACACTGAAGAATCTGAAGACTTTCCATTTAAAATAAATAGGGTTTTTTAAAAATTTTTCTCCATGGTCTCTGAAGACAGAACTAATACCAAGAGGAGGAAATTATTGAAAGGGAGAATTTTACACATATAAAGAAAAATTTCATATGAATTAAGACCATCCAAAAAATAGGATGACTTCTCTTTGGGGAAAGTGAAACCCCCCATTACAAGGACACTGCTTGTCATAGATGTTATAGACAGGATTGAGGTCTCTGTAAATCACACTCATATTTAGATCTGGAAGAAAACTCAGAAGTCATATTGCCAAATTCCCTCATTTGACAATACGGGAAACTGAAGTCCTCAGATGGAAAAGACATTGTGCAAGGTCTCAGAGGCAGTAAGTAGTAGAATCAAGATTTGAACCCATGGCCTTTGCCCCAAGATCCAGAACACTTTCTGTTATACCACACTGCCTAGGATCCAAATTCAGAGTCTATGAGTGCATGAACAATCACAAAAACATTGTTCCCCAAGGTGGCCAACAACAACCAAAAACACGTCTGCTAAAATACATTTGGAAGTTGTGATTTCATTTATAACAAACAGACACAAAAATATTGTATGGAGGGTTTTAATTAATCTCTGGTGACTAGGGTTTTCCCTCTAGGATGTTGAATTTGGATGGCACAATCAGCATGTACAGACCTTCACGTGAATAGCAACTGCAGAACTTAACAGAGCCTAAGATAGAAGGTTTAGTTAAAATAGGAAGTGACATCAATAGAAGGCTGAGCTCAGGTCCTCCATGGCTTCCTACTACCTTCTGTAGATGACGTGTGTGATACCACCAGCTCCAGACCCCAAAATTCCTGTTTCCAGATCTGTGAAGCCTTAGTGGAAAGTAAGATCTTTTTAGTCAAAGAAAAGATGCTTGTGAAAAGCCTCATTTCAGGTTTCAAATGGCCCTTGGGCATCAAAATTTTGACTTGTGCTGTTCACCCTTTGTTTTCAGAGAGGACCAATGACATCACGTAGTGACATCTTGACTGGATTGTGAACTGGATTTAAGTGGGGCAGAGTTGCACCAAGTCATCAGTTTCACTCTCCCTTCCAGAGTCATGAAAATCTAGTGGAAGGACCTGAAGGCCTGGGGATGACCTTGGCATCTTTGTTGCCCGCCCAAGTTCTAAGTGCTGCTTTAGTCACCTTTGTGATCTTTGGGACAAACCGTTCTCATGTGCCCAATCTAATGGTGAAAAGTCTTCACGTGCTTGAGATAGACCTCCCCCTACATCACTGATGGGTTTGAGGCCTGTTTAATTATCCTCAAGCTGGTTTAGCCCCTGTGCAGAAAGTTTTACCGGGATTTAGCCTCCACGCATACTACAGCTTCTTGGAGCCACAGGTGAGACAACAAAAGTGGACAGCACAGTTGGATGTGACCCTAGTGGCAGAGCTGCTAGTCCTCCCTGAATATCCATATCTCACTAGGAAATCTTCTCTTTCTTAAAATGCTACAGTTGTGAGGTGATTGGAATTAGAGCGAGCCAGGAGATGAGAGTATGTGAAGTCTGTAACAACCCAGGCCAAGTTTATCTGAGTCCCAGGCATTTCTTGACATTCAAGAGCCATGGCATCATCCTGGGGAAAATGATAACAACCCTTAATCCATTTCACCACGTTGTAGATTTGTTTTTAGAGATGCATCTAAATGACACTGGATGCAAATGAAAATGGAAAAGGGTAATCAAAAATTCAGTTCCGACTGAACTCGGGCAGGATGTGCTGGTTTTCCCACAGACATGCAGATATAGGGGCGAGAGGCTGAGCTTTGTGAATAGGGAATTTTATGGAAATATAAAATTGGACAACATGTTGTAAAATGGCTTGGTTGGCTCTTCCCTAGATATGAGTTAGGAAATAAATGTTTAATGATTCTCTTTGTAATAAGTAGGCACAGTAACTACTATAATATTTCAAGGCCAAGAGATGTAGACAATACAATCATGACAACTGGAACTCTTGATGGTTTCCAAAGAAGCAATCAATGAGGAAACTGTTCTCCAACTCAGGGTTTTGATAAGATATCCACAAAAAAAAACTGGATGAACAATGCAGCAGTGGCCATTTTATACACAGTCATGAAAGAATAAATGTATAAATGAAGCACTTATAAAATCCTTACTACATGCGAAGCACTGTGCTAAGAGATGGGGATACAAACAGAAAAGTCAAACAGTAGTTCTCCACTTGAACAGGGAAAAAGACACATGTGGAAGATTTTCACTCTTAAGTCTGATGGAAAGTTCTCATGATCCTTGGGGTGCAAAGCAGTACTACTACAATTTCTTTCTTTTTTTGTTTTTTTTTGTTTTATTGTTTTATTGATTTTTTTATTAAAGCTTTTTATTTGTATAACATATGTATGGGTAGTTCCCCAGCATTGATCTTTACAAAGCTTTCCATTACAAATTTTACCCCAGTCTCCTACCCTCCCCTAGATGGCAGGAAGTCCACTACATGTCAATAATATTGAAATACTTGACAAGTTGTGCAAGAAAAATCCTATCTACAAGAAAAAAAAAAAGAAAATCAGAGAAAGGCAACACAATGCAAGCAAACCTCAATAGAGAGCATGAAAATTTTGTGGTCCATATTTCATATCCCTCTCTCTGGGTGTATATGATCTTCTTCAATGAACAATTGGAACTGGTTTGAGACAAGTCTTTGTTGCAGAGAGCCATGTCCATCAGAATTGATCATCATGTAATATTGTTGTTGCTGTGTATGATGATCTCCTGGTTCTGCTCGTTTCACTCAGCATCAGTTCATGCAAGTCCCTCCAGGCCTCTCTGAAATCGTCCTGCTGGTCGTTTCTTACAGAACAATAATATTCCATAACATTAATATACCATAATTTATTCAGCCACTCTCCAATTGATGGGCATCCCTTCAGTTTCCAGTTTCTAGCCACTACACAAAGGACTGCCACAAACATTCTTGCACATACTACAATTTCTTTAATGCCATTTCCACTAACAGAATCATTTCCTTTTCTAACGATGAACCATATGCCAGCGCCCAGGATTCTAGAGATGAGAATTTTCTTTTCTGGGTCTTTAGGAAGCATAGGAACAATCATTAGTCTACATCTCCACAGAGATGGCATCTGAGGGCCATAGGCTAAAGGTATGGCTATACCTGGGGCTTTTGGCCTTAGTGTCTTAGGCAGTAAAATCCTCTTCCGGAGGTCTTTATCATAGTATGACATTCTAAACAGGTTCTTAGGACTGTAAGATCCTGGAGCATAAGCCCTTCTCCATACACTTGAAGAAATCGAGGCCCATACAGAATAAATGACTGGCTCAAAGTCACACAGGCAACAAGGAACAAACTCAGTCCCAAATTCTCTCACTTCCAACCCAGTTTTCTTTCTATTACCTCCTACAAGGCACTACTAGAGATCAGTCTTGTTTTTAGTAAATAATGATTAACACTGAGAAACACTGTCAGGTCTGCAAAGCACTTAAAGAGATAATCTTATCTTAACCTTTCAACAGCCATAGGTATATTCCCATCAATCCATGCCTGCTTATTCCTTGAAACTCTCTTGGCTATCTTCCTGCTCCTTACCACAGGGGGCTCTACCCAAAATGCCTTTCTCTAGCTCTCTTGCTATCATAAAGATGCCAAAGGAGCAGAGGGGCTAGCCCTTCATTCTCACCAGAGGCAGGTACTACAGCTATTATCAGCCCCTTTTTGCAGATAAAGAAACAGGAACATGGAGAGATCACACTAGTAATAAGTGTTAGAAGACTCGGACCCAGACAACTCAATTATCAAGTCCAATACTCTAATTCCCTAAGCTATCTCTTTATCCCAGCAGAATTTAAGCTCCATGAGGCCAGAGGCCATTTCTTCCTGTGTGCAGTTGTATCCAGAGCATCAAGCTTTGGACACACTAGATACTCAATAAGTCTTCCTGGAACGGAATGGAACTGAGAAATCCATTAGTGTGTAACCAACCTGGTGGTAAATCTCTCTGACCTTAGTGTGGCTGATCTTGGGATATCCCCAACATACCCCTAACTGAAACCATTCCTGCATGGTAGCATATACCATCACTTAAATGACACTCCACTCATTAGCCAGCTTTCTAAATTCTATCCATACCAGATGAGGAAGTGGAGGTCAGCAGCAGAGAAATTTCTAAAGCTACTCGAAGCTAAAACATTAAAAAAAAGTTTGTTTATGAATAAAATTTATGTTTTTTAAACTATTTCGTTTTCAGAAAAGGTACTATTTACTGACTGTTTCATCTTGACGGAAATTGGAATAGTAGATACTGTAAACTTTCCTGATTGTGAATGCCATCTAGAAAATTAGGGGTTGTTGGCAACATTTCCTTCAATGAATTCCTAGACTGCATTTATGAACTAAAAGGCAGAAAGCTGAAAGCCTCCTTCCTCGGGTGATTATCCTTCTTGGATGAAATGTTCACATTGTCCCTATCTTTCAACAGCCAATCCTCACAGTCCCACACCTGCAGCCCAGGACGGCTTTCCAAACCACAAGGGTACAGCCATCTTCTGAAGTTCAGCTGTTTGCCTGCTAGTGTCCTAGTCCAGACTCAAGGGACCCAGCAGGGACTCGGGCAGAGAAGTACACTCCAATATGTGGCTTTTGCTGGGTTTTCTGTTCTTCCTGTACTTATGGTAAAACACCATCTGGGCAGAATAAGTTGGAAGAGGGGAGACTTCATTACAACAGAAGTACCCAAAGTCTGTGCTCAGGGAAATTTTATAAGTTGTCCACAGGAGATAAAATGGATCTGGAATTAGAAGACAGTGGCTTAAATTTTAGCCCAGACACTTATTTCCTGAGTGGCTTCTCCTCCTTTGTGCCTTAGTTTCCTCATATAAAAAAAAGAAGGGATTGAAGAAAATGAACTCTAAGGAGTCTTAAAAGTCCATAATCCCACCATGAGATGATAATATTCATATGCCACTTAGCCAAAGAGCCACTAAATGAATAATCCAAGCTTATTGTACAAGCCAGAGCAAATGACTTCCTTGATTTACAGAACTCCTCATGAGGAAATTCCCTCCACCAAAGTGAATTTGCAATTCAGACTCTTTGCTTCTTAGAAACAAGAGTTTACTTAACATACCTGGTGTCTTTTAGCCAATGACAAAGAGATAGCTTGAATTTTGGTCTCCTTTCTTCTCAAATCAGCCTTGTATCTACTACTCCATGCTATGCTTCTTCTTCATTCTATCAGTATCATAATCATCATCATTATTACAAAAGATCATCTCATATCCAGCCCAAAATTGATTTGGATAACCAATTATTTCAAGGATTTGAGATTCCAATAGGGTGTGTACTATACAGCAGAGGTATCTAACTCAATTAGAAATGGGGACTACTAAGCTTAACAGGAAGATTCTTACAGACTGCATACTGGCAGGTTTAAAAGATAAAATTATCTGTTTCATGCTATCTGTATTTATTTTATTAAGTATTCTCCAATTACATTTCAATCTAGTTCAGGTGCCACTTGGGAGCTTTGTGGGCCATGGATTTGACACCTCTGCTCCATATACAGCTACAGATCCATGTTTCAGTATCTGGTTTAATGAATTGCTAGGAGCCTACCCCTTGGGGATGAGTCTCTCCAGACAGCCAGGCTGGGGCATGGATGACAGAAATATACCTTTTCACTGGACCCAGATACAAAGTTTTCTCTGCTTGGATTAGTGCCTCCCAGAACCCACTCAGTTCAAATACGTAAAGTGCAATATAATGAATTGTTATGACTATTTAGTCTTACCTTGCATTTCTTGACCCCCAAAGTCTGAGGCACTTTTAATGAGTTTGAAAAGTATGGAGATCCAACAGATTTCAAATATGATGGTCCTACAATTTCACAAACTAAAGTAGATGAAGCTTAAATATATTTTCCCAGCAATAATGCCTATTAAAATATATTTGATCATTTTTTTTTGTTTTATAGATTTTGCTTTTTGTTTACCTAGACTTCCCCTTTCCAAACTTGGAGCCACATCTAAAACCAAAGCATATAAAAGAGAAAAACAAAAGTCAATGGACTGAAAAAAATCTGACGCTAAATGTGATGGTCCATGCCCATAATCCCTCCACCCTGCAAAAAAAGGATATGACTGTCTTTTCTAACTCTTGCATCCAAACCTGATTATTAGCATTTCACAACATTCCATTTCAATTGTTTTGCAGTTTCTTTTTTCATTT
The DNA here is from genome assembly GCA_023553655.1 of Myrmecobius fasciatus. Classification (NCBI taxonomy): domain Eukaryota; kingdom Metazoa; phylum Chordata; class Mammalia; order Dasyuromorphia; family Myrmecobiidae; genus Myrmecobius; species Myrmecobius fasciatus. The sequence goes on along the minus strand of JAJPUD010002806.1, from coordinate 36,958 downwards.
ACATGGTTGTAACTACCATCTTCCTGGTTCAGCCACAATTAGTATCCATTAATATGTCTCCTGTGGAGACTAAAATTATCCAACTTACAATAAAAGAGACTGAGGCAGAGCTCTGAGTCAATAGCACTTTATAAAAGGGTCCATGTCTCTCTGTCTCTGTCTGTCTCTGTCCATTTCTGTCTATGTCTCTCTTTCCAGTCCTTCTTTTCCCCCTAGCACAAAGCAAGCTCTTAATAAATGCCTAATAATGGATTCATTCATGCCTTCAGGAAAAATATCCCTACCATGTTTTGAGATCACAGTTTCATTTCTGATTTCTACCCAAACTATCGGGTATGGTGTATTGACAAGCCATTCAAAAACCTTACAAATGTCAGTTCTAAAACAGTTTTTAAAATTTCATATCAGGGCCTCATTTTCACAGACAAGGCTCATGGGGTCGAAGATCATCAAGTTCCTGAAGATCCTGGCACATATAAAGCATTATATAAATACATTCTGTATTTTTTTTTGATCATGCATGCCTATCAACAAAAACTTAATGCTTCTTATTATTGAGATAAAAGATAGAAATTGAGATTACATTATTTTCTTCTTTCACCCTTTTTATTATTTTGTATCCTACTTTGCAGCTACTAGAATAAAGCAAACTAGTGCAGAAGACATACAAAAATTCAACATAAGTTGAATTTCACCTTACTTTTATTCAAAAAAAGTCTATTTGCCTTTTTAAACAACATTTGCACCTGTGATTAGTCATCAAAACACAATGGGAGCAATTTGTTCTGGAAAGTGTTTCCAGTGTTTTTGTGCTAATGTTTGATTATTTCCAGAAACTACAAAAGATTTGGGTGTACATTTGAATCAGAACTCCTTGTTAAGGGGAAACAGGAAACAAACAAAAGACAGCCTCCATTCCAAATTTCCCTTTGGATAGGGAGACCTGTCTAAAATACATCACTGTTCACAATCATTCAGGGACCAGTTGTATCCTTGGTACACAGAGTCTGTATGAGGAAATGGATGATTTTGCTAGGCTGTAGGATTCTGAGAAAGCATCAAGTGCTTCAGAGTCAGAACTGGATTCATCTTTCCTCTCATACATACTGGTTGTGTGATTCTGGCCAAGTCACCCAACTTCTCAATACCCCCAGGCATTTTTAAGACCCTAAATTGCTCAAAAGTTAATCAATATGCATCTATTAAAGGACAGTTTTTTTTTCCCTCACCATATTTCTAAGGCCAATGATTCACAGAAATGAAACCAGCTCCTCCTTACCCTAAGGGTAGCATATTATGACTATAATCTGAATCAGAGAAGCATGTACTATTGGTGCTAGAAACAATCTTAGAAATTATGCAGGTTCATCTCTCATTTTACAGATGAGTAAACTGAGAGTCATAGAAGGAAATAGGCTTTGCCAGATTGTGCAAGTAAGAGACAAAAGGCTAGGGCTACTTGCTCAGAATTTCTCTGCACCTTTCCTCTAACAAAGATTTAGCAATGTTTTTGAATTAGGCAAATAAGAATTAGTGGTGGAGCACTTCATAGAGATCATGTGTTAAGAATTAATCTTTCCAAAATGTGTAAAGAACATTGACAGAATGGCAAGATTGCACAGAGGAAGGTAACATTTGAAAATAAGGAATGAATCTACATAAGGTAAGCTACAAGCACAAGAAAATCTTCTAATAATAAGTCCCGAAGAGAAGTAAAGCATCACAGTCCTTAGCCACCTCACTGAAAAAATAAAAAAAAATGTTAACAGAAATAAATAAAGGAAGCTGTAAGAAGCAGCCTCCTAGGAGGCTTGGCCCATGAGGTTGGTAAATGACAAAGGAATGAGATCTTGAGTACTGCTACAGTGACATGAAACATGACAGGAAAAGCACTAGGATTTATTGGGTGGATTTGATTATTCTTAACAGGGCAGGATCTTTTGCAAAGGCTCCAATGAAGTGAGAATCATAGAAAATGTCTTTTTCCAACTGACTACTCCAAAGTAAGCCACGACGGTTAAGGACAGTAGCAAGAAGCAGTGAGCAGCCATATTAGGGTCAAGCAGTCAAGTCCCTTAGCAATGGACCGTATCATTTTAAATATAAAACTGCTTCTAGAACTCAGAGAGGCACCATTATTTTAAAAGTTAAAGTTACGCTGTGTGGTATAATTGTGCAGCTTGAATTCCTAGCAGAGTTCAGCTGTAAATATTTTCAAGGTTTTTCTTTCTGTTTTGTGAAATGAAGCCAATGTTTCCATGCAGTCCTCTCAAGTTCAGGGTATTATCTAGCTAGTCATCATTCACAGGTAGGGGAAGCTTCTAAAATGAATGGACTATGTGCCAACTCTTTTTTATTTGTAAGCAGACTTTTGAATGAAAAATAACTCATCCCTGATATCCATGGATTGATTTGGGATCCATTAATTATTTTCATGAGTTATTGATAACCTAATAACTCACAAGTAGCAGATCTATGAGTGAGTTATGAAAGGTCATCAATAACAAGTAGAAATAAATAATGTATCCACAGTAAGCCCATTAGATAGTTTGTTTATGTAACAATTTCCACTATATTCTGATGGCATTCATCTTTTTCCCCTCTCAAAGTTCTTTTCACTTATGGAATGTTATTTCAGTCATAGATAGAAGATGATTTTCCTCCATGAGATGGAATTAGTTGATGATGATTAATTTTAAGTTGAACTTTTAGTGAATGAATTTCCAATAATCTCAATTTCTATTTAAAAAAGCAAAGTATAAAGCAAGGGAGGAGGTATTTGATTTTTTGGCAAATAGAGGTATATTAACTTAAACCTGATTTTGATTGGAAAATATTTTCATAGATTGCCAGCATGCTACTTATTGGAGCCCTCATGAAAGACAGATAGATGCTACAATACAGGTGCCAAGTGGTTCATATAGGGGTTGCCTTGATCACAGGTAGATCCCTGACAGCAGTAGAAAAGATTGAAAAAGTAGTTTCGAGAAAGTGGTAGTAGGGTTCCTCTGAGATCCTGCTGTTTTCTTCTTTTGAGGGGGATTGCTCACAGGACTGGGTTAGCATAGAAACGTGAACTGGCAATTCAGGTATCTAACTCTAGCCAGGATTAAAACAAAATTTTAAAAAAGAAAAAAAAGGAACTAAATTCAGAAAAAAATGACAACTTCAGATAAAATCCTCACTAAAACAGAATGTGGAAGAACACAGTTCAAAAAGTGTCCTAATGGAGAGTCCCTTCTTTGCCTTTTAGTCCTTGAAGAAGATATTTGCTTCTCTATAACAGTCATTGGTAATATATATACATACATATAAATATATATATACAAGCATATGTATATATATATATATATATATATATATGGACATATAAAAACAAATATTTATCAGGCCAAGCTATGACAGAATGATAGAACAAAGAACATTTTGAATACATTTCTACCATAAGAAAATAGGGACAACAATGATATCTAGGGATTTCACAAGTAAAAAAAGACATGTGTGAATGTATACACACAACAACATATATCTACATGTGCATGTATACACATGTTTAGTGAGTATGATTGTAATTTCCTAAATGAAGTCTCTATTCAGAGACAGAAGCATACTAATAACTATTTTGAAGGATATGGGCATAGAATTTAAATACAGATCACTGATTAATGACCATTAGGGGATACTGTCTCTACTGAAAGTAAAAAAAAATAAAAATGACTAAGACACACTGTTGTTACATTTCAAGAAGCAATATGCAGCTATTATATTCACTGCAATGATATCTTAAATGGTCTTCATAAAACCATCTAATAATGTTGGAATATTAGGCTGATTATTACTTTTTATTTTTAAGGGATCACTGAAAACAAATGAAGTCTGTTATTTAGCCTGCCCACAAAAACAAGTTTCTGTGAACCAAATTATAATCCATCTGTAACTGCTACTTGGACTAGGAGTTAATTGGCAAAAGAGATCCCAAATATAGATTTTAATGCCTGAAAACTTTGCAAACACTGCTACAACAAACTACCTGAAACTGTTAGCAAAATTCATCAATGTTATTGGATAATATGGCATTAGGAAAGGATTTTCTTGAAAACTAACTGAATATGTATGCAAAAGGACCAAGCAGCATCCATCATTGTGAGGAGAGAATATTTATGCTAAATAAATGTTCATAAAGCTCTTGATCTGGTATTGCTTTAGACATTTGGAATTATATTCTATCTCTTTATATACTTGTCTCCTTTCCCTGTCCCAAAGGGAGGTGAATGAATTTTTTTTTAATAGTGAAAGCAGAAATGCTGGGTCACAGGAATGGGAGAGAAGGCAATACTTAGCCAGGCATTCATCCAGGGGTTGCTATTGGCTACAGATGAATACTGCAACCTCTTAATGTTATGCTTTATTGAAAATCAAGTAGAAAATGTCTGGCTTCAACAGTGTTTCATATCCTTTAATATAGAACGGTGCTCATGTCTCCTTGAATACAGTGTCTATAGAAACTCTCAAAGGAACAAAAAGGGGAGAAAATGGAATAAAATGATAATAGACATACTCTGTATAGAGAATGTACTTGATGGCAGCAGATTAAATCACTATCACTCCTTAAAGCCAAAAGCATTTATGATGCTTTCAAATAAATGACTTGTCCTAGTTGGATTTCATCCTATTTCAATGGACGTTAGCTTGCATTTAATTGCATCATCTAGAAGCACTGCATTTTTACAAAATTATATTTTTATTTAATAATTATTTAAGTACACTGCATTACTTTGGAAATCATTGGGCATAAATAACAGCAGCTGCAGAAGTTATATAAACTCTAGCTTTTAGCCATGGCAGTTAATGATACAACAGAAAAATAGAGATATGAAGTTAGAAGATCTGGGTTCAGATCCTGACCAACTCTGCTACTCAGTTACTTTGATCTTGAATAAATTAATTCATTTCTGCGGACCTCAGTCTCCTCATTTTTCAAATGAAGAAGTTAAATAATACATACGGCCTTTGATTCATCATAATGAGGACAAAAGATAACCATTTCCAATAAGATCAAGGGTAACATAAAGTTGCTATTCAATATTGTATTAGAAATGTTAGCTTTAGTAATAAGAGAAGAAAAAAAAAGATTATAGGAATTAGAGTAGGTAATGAGGAAACCAAATTATAACTCTTTGCAGATGATATCATGGTATACTTAGAGAATCCTAGAGAATCAACTAAAAACAATTCACAACTTTAGCAAATAAATTCACATAAATCATCAGCACTTCTATATATTCCCAACAAAGTCCAGCAGCAAAAGATACAAAGAGAAATTTCATTTACAATAATTTTAGATAATATTTGGAAGTCTATCTGCCAAGACAAAGTCAAGAATTTTAAGAACACAATTACAAAGCATTTCCCACACAAATAACATCAGATCTAATCAACTGAAAGAATACCAAGTGCTCATGAGTAGGCTGAGCTAATTTAATAAAAATGACCATTCTAACTAAATTAATCTAGTTATTCAGTGCCAAGAAAAATCCCAAGAAATTAATTTACAGATGTACAAAAAATAATGACAAAGTTCATCTGGATGAACAAAAAGTCAAGAATTTCAAGGGAAGTAATGAAAAAAAGCAAATGAAGGTGGCCTAGCTATACCAGCTCTAAAACTATATTATAAAGCCGTAGTCATCAAAACCATTTGGTACTGGCTAAGAAATAGAGTAGGCAATCAATGGAATAGGTTAGGCTCATAAGACACAATAGTCAAGAACTATAGTAATCTAATGTTTCATAAACCCAAAGACCCCAGGTTCTGGGATAAAAACTTACCATTTGACAAAAAGTGCTGGGAATATTGGAAATTGGTATGACAGAAACTAGGCATTGATCCTACACCTAATTCCTTCTACCAAGATAAGGTCGAAATGGGTTCATGATTTAGACATAAAGTTAGGCAGTGTAAGCAAATTATAAGAACAAAGAATAGTCTACCCCTCAGATATGTGGAGAAGGAAGGAATTTGTGACCAAAGAACTAGAGTATGTTATGAAATGCAAAATGGATAATTTTGATTATATTAAGTTAAAAAGTTTTTGGACAAACAAAACCAATGCAGCCAAGATTAGAAGGGAAGCAATAAACTGGGAAAAATTTTTATATCTCAGGGTTCTGATAAAGGCCCTATTTCTAAAATATTTAGAGAACTGACTCAAATTTATAAGAATACAAGCCATTCTCCAATTTATAAATGGTCAAAGGATATGAATAGACATTTTTCAGATGAAGAAATTAAAAACATTTCTAGGTATAAAAAATGCTCTATTTCACTATTGATTAGAGAAATGCAAATTAAGCCAACTCTGAGGTACCACTAAATAAATATCTCTCAGATTTGCTAATAAGACAGGAAAAGATGATGAATGTTGGAGGGGATGTGGGAAAACTGGGACACTACTACATTGTTGGTGGAGTTGTGAACTCTTCCAACCATTCTGGAGAGCAATTTGGAACTATGCCCAAAGGGTTATGAAACTGTGCATAGCCTTTGATCCAACAGTGTTTCTACTGGGCCTGTATCTCAAAGAGATCAGAAAAAAGGCAAAAGGAACCACATGTGCCAAAATATTTGTAGCAGCCCTTTATGTTGTGACAAGGTCCTGGAAACTGAGTGGATGCCCATCAGATGGAGAATGGCTGAATAAACTATGGTATATGAATGTTATGGAATATTAGTGTTTTATAAGAAATGATCAGCAGGATGATTTCAGAGAGGCCTGGAGAGACTTGTAGGAACTGATGCTAAGTAAAATGAGCAGAACCAGGTCACTGTACACGGCCACAATAAGATTATATGATGATCAATCCTGATGGACGTGGCTCTTTTTAACAGCGAAGTGATTTAGGCCAGTTCCAATGATCTTGTGATAGAGCCATCTGCATCCAGAGAGAGGACTATGGGGACTGAGTTTGGATTACAACAGAGTATTGTCATACTTTTTGTTGCTGTTTGCTTACTTTTTTTTTTCTCTTTCTCATTTTTTCCTTTTTGATCTGATTTTTCTTATGCAACATGATAATTTTGGAAATATGTATAGAAGAATTTCACATGTTTAACACAAATTGGATTACTTGCCATCTAAGGGAGAGGGTAGGGGGAAGGAAGAGAGAAAAAAAAATCTTGGAACACAAGGTTCTGCAAAGGTGAATGTTGAAAACTATGTATGTGCTTTGAAAGTAAAAATCTTTATTAAATTAAATAAACAAAAAACACACCAAAAACACAAAAAACAATATGGTTTTTTGGTTCCCTTTCACTTATAGAGCAAAGATCCTCTGCATAAAGTATTGGACTTGAGTCAGAAAGTCATTTATTTAAATCCTGCCTTAGAAATTTAGTAGCTATGTGATTCTGGACAGGCCACTTAACTTTTCTTTGCCTCCTTTTCCTGATGTGTAAAAATGGGTATAATAATAGTGCCTCCCTAGCATATGTAAAGTCTTCTGCAAATCTAGCTATATGAATTTTAGCTATTAATATACACCAATGGAAGTAGTTGTCATACAAATGAAATTATAAATTGGAAAATTTAATGAAGTTTTTAGAAAATGGACAAAATTGCACAGTCTAATACATCTTGGGCTAGAAGGGTCGAAAAAGCCATTGAGCAAATAGTCCCTTGAAAGGACCCAGTTCTACTCATTTTGTCAGTATGGTGATGACTTCTTGAGAGTCTCAGCTTGGAGAGGCTCAGCACCACAAGATTGGGTACAGAATCTTTTTCTTATCACCAGATCTCATGAAAATCATTAACTAGTTGATTGGTTGAATATGTAAGTAACCAAAGGCCTAGGGCTCTTTTGACACAAAAAACAAAACAATATAAGGGAAGGGTGGGTCTAGAGGTTGAAGAAGTCAATTCCCTAGTCTCTGTAACCCCCTTTGAATATCTTAGAACCATACTTGCACCTCCAGGTTCTACTCTGAGAAACTCTGCTAGTTTTAACTTTGAAACTAAAGTTGACCCAGTACTGAAATGACCCATTTGTGTTCATTCATGTAAACAAATTGTCATAGCAACAGTGGGTGGAAAATTTGCACTTTTTCCCTAATATTTGTTGATAATTAAAAACTAAGGACTAGTCAGAAGGCAAGCTTTGTCTCTTTATCATTGCTGATCTGATCCTTTCATTTTTTTTCTATGGCATAGACATTGAATTTATTTTGAAATCTGTATCTATGACACACAGAGTTCTGGTTTGTTTGGTTCAATGAATGGATTTCTCTTTATCCCCCCCCAAAAAAATGTTGTAGCAACAATAACCATGCAGTCAAATATGTTTACTTTATTTATAAAAAATTCCCTTTTTTATTAAAAATGCTCATAAAATGTCTTTTATGGAGGGCCTCAGGGTGCAGATCATGGGGAAGGGATAATGGTTTGGTTAATGATTAAAGAATTTGGACTCTTGCCACTGATTTTCAATTTGACCTTGACTAGATCAACAACTGCCTCTTTTTCCTTTTTTTCCTTCCTTCCATATGCAGACATGAATCAAGCTATTGATCCACCATCTAGATGTGTCTGATGTAGTGAAATGAGTTTTGAATTTAGAGGGAAAAGATCCAGCTCTATCCCATATCAGCTGTGTGCTAGCTTTCATTCCCTCATCTAAAAAATAAAGACGCTGGACAAAGCCCAGAAGAAGTTATGTGACTTTTCCAATGTCATACAGTTAATATAATTTTTACCAAAAAAAAAAAAGATTTTTATAATTTTCTCTTTCACAAGGTGACTGGGGAGTTGTGCCTTTCTTACCCTTTGGGGCGGGGTTGTTAGCTTTTTTGTTGTCAGAAATTTTTTTTTAAACCACTGCTTTTTTAAAGTATTTATTTGAAAGTATCTACTTGTATTTTTCATGTATGTTTTTGCTAGGCTTACAGAAAAAAAGTAAGCCTTAGAACTGTCTTCAGGCTTTAACAGGTATTCATTTAAGTGAGCACCACTGTAATTTGTTAGTCTCCTATGATACTTCAAGATGTTTCTCACATTCTGATCTAAAGGTTGAAAGGGAATAATTTGCATATATTTTGTGGGTTAAATCTGCTGATAAAGAGGTAGAGAATAAGTTGATGTCTAATAAGACACTCATTTCATGTGCTCATTTCCAAGGATCAGTTTTAGGCTCTCTTCTGTAACCTGGAACAAAGATAATGGACTGTGTTTAGGGCCCTGTTGTGGTTAGAACTTGTTTGCTCTTCATCTTTATTGGGCAGGCTACAAAGGTACTTCCCAGATGATTTAAAATAAAACAAAACAACAATAACAACCACCACACCACCACAACAACCACCACCCTTGGTCCTTTTTTCCACTGAAAGAAAAATGCCCACTGCCCGGGCTGTCAGAACCCAGGCCAAGAAGTCCAATGGGCCTGAACTGCAGGATGGCTAATATCATCCAGGCAACGGGTTTTCTAAATCTTATCTCAAAAATCTATGAAGCCAATTTCCAGTAACTTCAATAGTAATTACATCAACTAGAAAGACAAACATACAGTATGTTAAAAAAGAAAATATATAATTGTTCCTCATGTATCATACCTTCTCCAAACCACTCTGATTTTATAGCAACTGTAAAAAAAATAACATAATAAAAATTTATAATTTATAATAGTTTTTTATAATTTTCTGTCAGTGATACCGATATTAAATAAACTCTTAAAAGCTTCATAAGAAGAGTATGAAAGGTGGGATTACAATCCATGTGTGATCTTGAGCTAGTTGTTCTCCCGAAAAGCTCTAATTACTACCTGTCCATACATGTCATCTTATGGGACTTTGGTCTGTGCTGTCTCTATTCTTCATGGAGGTGTGTAAATGATGTTGGGGGCTTTCCTTGCAGTTTTCTAACATAGTGGGAAGACTGACATAACAAATGAGACCATCCATAGATTGACTTTCTCCATGATCAAATTGCTTTTATTTGTACATTTCTTTGGGCTCATTCTTAACAGCACTTGTGCTGTCAAATACAGCATCTGCCATTTTGTGTGGTCTGATCTTGTGCTTCTTCTGGGCCCTATGGGTGAATCCTCAGTTCTTCAGAGACACAAGTATTGCATGAATTGCTTTTGTTAAACTCTAGATCTGTATTTGTTCTCTGTGTGTGTGTGTGTGTGTGTGTGTATAAGTATGTGTGTCTATGTGCGTATGTATTCATAGCAGGCAGGGACAGTTGCACACAAACACACACAGAGTATGGTACAAAGACTAGCATATTGGGTTAGGAAAGAGGGCGTAAATGTTACTTGGGGACCTTAGCCAAGCCATTCACTATCTGGATACCCCAGGAAGTTTATTTTAGTTCTTTATCAAGTCATAGATGTATTGGTCCCAAGGAATTCCCTCCTCCAGGGAATCATATTTCCTTGTTGCCTTGTAGATCTCACACCAGAAAGGGATGAATTGATATTTGTTGAATGGAGGCCTACTTCAGATTCTACTTCTTCAAGCATTCTTCTCAAGTTCAGAGGCAGGTCAAGGGTTAGAAGCTCAATTCTGCAAAGGCCTCTGGCTAAGAAAAGCCTCCATAGGACACCAAAGAGAAGCAAATGATGTTTCCAACCAAAGCAGAAGCCTGGCTTCACCACTGTTCAAATATTACCTGGGAAGCAACTGGCAGTGCAGTACACAGAGTCTTGAAGACCTAGGTTAGATACTTACTAATTGTGTGACTCTGGGCAATTCATTACCTTCTCTTTATCTAAGTTTTTTCAACAATAAAATGGTGATGATAACAGCACCTACCTCCCAGGGCTGTTATGAACATTTCATGAAATAATAATTGCAAAAGTTCTTAGCACAGTAGATGACACCTAGAAGGCACTACATAAATGCTTTCTTCTCTTCCCCCTTGCCCTTACCTAGTAGTAAAATATCAAATTTCCCTAAAGTATATGAGGAAAAAGGAGACCCCTTTTTTAAACAATTCATTTCAGTATAATGATATGCTGAAGCTCTAAAAGATTCTATGTTTCAATTAGGTGAAATAAATATGGAGGACAGTCTTGAAGGGGAGCAAAAGGTATAACCTCTATGACTGTATGGAAGCATGACATGAGGCCTGAAAGCTAAGTCTGGATACATGAATCCACAACTGCAGCTGGTAGAGCCACCATTTTCTCTCTGACATCTGGTTTTTCTTAAATTATAATCTCTGTGGTTCATCTCACATAATACCATGATGGGTCAATTCACCCATGAGCAAGCTTAAGGTGGTTAGGAGCCATGACAGTTGATCTGCCTGTATCCTTTTATTGACCAAAGAATCCCAATGAGCACATCTATTAATTGGGCAGCTTGCACTTTTACAAGCCTGAGTTCTCCCTACCAGAGCTACCACTAGTGATTTTCAAGACCAGAATAATATTCACAAAATGATCCTTGGAAGAAGCAATGTGAAGAATCTTTTCAAATCAACTTTTTTCAAGAGTTAGTGAACATTTACTATCCGATGTTTTGCACATTATATATTTAAATATCTGTATTTTTGGATACATTTTACTTTAATGTGACACTTAACAATCAACACTCAAATCTCTTTATAACTTTTCTCCTATGAATTAAGCAGAATAGCCTGATTACAACTAAAAGCATGTTATTTTGCCCTTTTGTAGTTAATAGGAGGAGGGACACTTTAATTTTGTGTAGTTATGCCGCCCTGGAGGGCTGCCTTGATTTACCTCATGGTTGCTGTATGTTCTTGTTTTGCTTTCCTCTCTCTGGCTCCCTTACATATGTCTTGTTCTGTTTCTCTGAATTCTTCATATTTTATCATTCTTATGGCTCAGTAATACTGTATTACGCTCTTAGATCACAGTTCTTTTAGCAATTAAATAATTATTGGGCACCCTTTTCCCCCAGCTTTCAGATTATTTTTGACAATGGTACCATGAATATTTTTCATGTCATAATCTTTTCTGATTTTCATTAACCTCCTTGGAATATAATTCCAGGAGTGGGAAAATCTACTTTTTTAAAAACATTTTTTTTCTGAGTGAGTAGAGACTCCAGGATATAAAATCCTGAAATCATCAATATTCCTGGTCACTGTTCAGTTGGGGTTAAAGCAGCAGAGAATCAACATGGCACAGTCACTACAGAGGGAGCCAAGATAGGGAAGGAGAAAAAGCTAGCCAGAATGTAGCTTCCAGGGAACAGAAACTCACCATCTGTAATTTGAAATCTTTATTCTTGCTCATTAGATGCTCAACTGTTGTGTCTCTGCCCTTGAAGAAGTATAACTTGCTGTCAGATTCTCATCAGTTTGGGTACCTTGGGAAAAGACCCTGTCATTACACTAGCTGTAGTTCCTCATCTTCTTCATGTTTTGGGATATTCTCTTCAAATGAAAAAGAAATAGGGTGACTTTTTTCATTAAAGAGCCACAACTTTACTAGTTCAGACTGCATCTTCACTCTGAAGCTAATGCCTCTCGTTTAGACAGAAATGAACAAAAATAGAGGGAAATCCAGATGAATGAGGACAGATAGAGGCCCCTGGATTGAAATCTATTTGTCATGCAGCAGTTTGGAGGGGTGAGACACTTTCTTAAGGAAAACAGTCAAAAATACAGACATTTCCTTGAAGTTCATGTTCATATAATCATGTCATGGAACCCAAGGTCAGGCAAAGGAGCCCTCTAATTTGGCCTGAAGAGAAAGAATAGCAAGGTGGGAATTCACACCCATCCAGCCCACCTCCTAATTGTATTTCCTTTCCTTCTAGATAAACCTCAAGATTGGGAAATGCATTACCCTTTGGAAAACTGGAACTATGCTAATGCCAAGGCCCCTGAAGCATTAATGACTCCAGAGATTTCTGAGTGGAAAAGACTGTTAAACTGCAACTTTATTAACTTAAACATTGCACATGGAAATTTGCCTAGGGCAGCTAACTCTAGGCAAGTCTTTTGGCCCCACAGGAGTGACAGGGCTTTAATTCTTCCAACTAGGAAGGAGACAGCAATCACCTTTCATTCATTCCAGGGAGTTGAGGATTGGGAAATTAAGCAGATTTGTTTTAACATATGAGCATAGAATGTGAGTCCCTTCTGACCCACATCCTCCATTGGCCTTTAATCCTTGGTGACCCTTGGCCATAATATCTTAACCTCGACTTCCCTAGTGAAACTGGAACCAGGGGGAGGTAAATCATATCAGGAAACTTGAATAATGCTATATACCAGGGGCAATTTTGATTGGGGCAACAGGTAATTAAAAGAACTTCCCTTTGAAAATCTTTAAGGACTCAGTTTATCATCAAATAATCTTCATTCAACCTATTTATCAAATGGAACCATGCCAGGTACTATTATAAAGGGTTTAAAGCGATGTACCCCATTCCCCCAAAGCATTTCTGTACTGGAACGGACATGATTGGTACAGACATACACACATGTGCACACATATCCATATATCTGGGTCCAAGTAGATGGCTCTGATTATACATAAGCATTTTAATTTTTCTTGAAGATTTCAGGTGTAGATGAATAGACCTAAAGTATCTTTGTGCATCACAGCAGATTAAGGCTCATCATAACTCTCAAGGTCCCCAATCTGTATGTCTCTGCCTTCTGAAAGTGGGGCAAGAGTTAATTCAGGAAACGATTCCATGAACACTTCTTGAGCATCTATTTCATGCTAACCTGTACTGAGGCTCCAAGGAGAACCCTGACATTTAGTACACTGTAATGGGACTGAGAGAGAAAATGAATGCCCAGAAAGAACTATGATAAGAGGTAGAGTATGACAGTGGCCAAGGCAAACACTCTAAGAAATTTTGGTGAAGGGACACGAATTAGATCCTAAAGGGAACTTCCACGGATGTAAATTGGAAGAATCCATTCGAAGTATTAGAAATGATGTGATTCAAAGTCCAGATACAGAACAGGGCAGCGTCATCAGATGAAAACTTCCAGACCTTAGGCATCATTTATGTCCAGCTCCCTCTTTTTACAGATGAAGAAATGAAAACTCAGAGAAGATGCACACCAGCTAGTGAAGTAGGATTTGAATTAAGGCCATCCTAGTGTCAAACCCAGAGCCCTGTTGACACTAGACTCCCTCTCATAATGAGAGAGGAAATAAAAATGTGGGTTGAATAATCAATATGACTGAAATGGAGAAGGCAGGAAATGTAGTAGTCTAGGAAAAAGCTGGGGAAAATTAAGTTGGGAGCAGAATGTGAAGGCTCATAAGTGCCACGATCAAGCATGAGCTCTTTATTAGGTAGGCATCTTGGTTACTGCTGAGTGAATAGTTAGGGTTTTTTTGAGTGATTTTGAATCTCATATGGGAGGCTCACAGGTATAGTAGGGATTGCTATTATCAACACAAATGCATCCACCAAAAGAAGCAACTGGAGAACCTGAATGTGTAAAGCAGGGGCTATTAACCATTTTTGTGTCATGGATCCCAATATGATAAAGCCCATGGACTTGTTCTCAGAACTAAGTTTTAGAAACAGAAGAAAATGTCAGATTTCAGTGAAAGTTTAATGAAAATATGCAGTTTTCCCATTCACATTCAAGGACCCCAGGTTAAGAACCCCTGTTTTACAAGAAACCCTTCTTCCAAACTGATTTTATGCAAGACCTCCTCTGTGCCACTGACAGATTTTTTGGACCCTACATCTCCTCTTTTTAAGCCTGATTTAAAAGGAATATCAAAGGACTATCCAGGAGATTCTTTTGTTATATCTTTTGAGGCATTTTGTATGATTTTAGCATCTAGCAATAAAAGACCTAGAGATAGAGGGAACTTCAGAGATCATCTAGTCCTTTTTAGAAATGAGGAAACTAAACTATTGAGGGGGGGACTGCCCAAGGTCACATAAGTAGGGTCAAAGAGATGATATGGAATTAGCTCCTCTGGTTTCACAGCCAGTGCCCTTTCCCTTGTACCTCACTGACAACTAACTAGGGGTGATACCTTGTTGGATTTGGGCCTTGATGGTGGTATTCTGTACTGTTGAATCTACTTAAAAACATTGCCCAAAGGAGTTCATAGATTTTACTCAAGTACCAAAAGGCTCCAGGACACAAAACCAGTTCAACAAAGTACAGCTTCTTCACAGCATTTGTATTCTCTCCATCTTTTGTGCATCTATCTATAAAGAAATGGTTTGCTGTAGAGAGACATGGTTGACAAAGTCGACCTGCTTCCTCCTCACTTTCTCATCAAAGATATCCTAACGTGAGCATACATTATTATTGGTTTGTGGACATTAGAAGGTATGGGATGGTGGTCAGAGACGCCATCTTTTTTTTTTTAACAGCTACAATGTCTCTCATATCTTTTGATATCCTCCAAAAAGCATTGTCTCTGGCTGAGACCTTCTCTGGGCATATTGAGTCTGCTCCAGCTTTTTCTTTCCATCTTTTTGTTCTTTAGTGACAATTCTACTTCTTCATGTGGCACATTCCAGAACTGTGATGTAAGAGGGCCAATGTGAAGTTTACTGATGTGGAAACTGCTGTGGGGACGCTGATGTGGTGCATCCTTCTTCCATGTTGGACATGGAGTCAGGAAGACCTCAGTAGAAATCTGACCTCATATATTTACTAAGTGTACGGCACAAGGCAAGTCATTTAACTTCTCTGGGCCTCAGTTCCCTCATTAGTAAAATAAGAAAGTTGGACTCAATGTCCTTTAAGATTCTTCATATGATTTCCTGAACTTCTGATATTCCATACATTTGCTGTTGTCCTCGTTCCAATTTCCTCCTTAAATACTCCAAGGGTGATCCAGCAGAACCGGGACTCATGCCAAAGTTTCTATAAATTTGTTTTATTTCTTCAGTTTCTCACTATCTTAGGAGGGGATAATACTCATTGTTAGGGAGTTTTTTTTTTACCCTGGCATTAAGCCCAAATCTATCCTCTACAACTTTTATTCTTTGCTTTTGGTTTTACCCTCTGAAGCCATACAGAACAGGGCTTACCTCTTCTTCAAATGCATGAAGGCAGCTCTCATTTACCCCCTGCTAAACACCCCATGCTAAGCATCCTCAATTCCTTCAACCCATCAAAGGACTAATATACTTACTAAAAGGCCAAAGAAATGAGCTCAAATCTATTTATTGACTAATAGATGATGTATATAGATTTGGTCATTTGGTACACTGCACATTGATTTTGTCCACTCCCAAATGGGTCCTCATAGCAACAAGGAAGTCCTTTTATTTCTCTCTAATTGATTCTCCCTATTCCGCAGAAGCAATTCTAAATCTTCTCTTCCCTGCTCAATTATACCACTCTTGTAGTTCCTTCCTTTCTCTCGATAGAGGGCCCTTGCTATTACTTGATTAAGAAAAACTGAGGCCATTGAAAGGGAACTCCTCTTTCATCTACTCTTATCTCAGATCCTGTGATATCACTTTCCACTTTCTCCAGCTTTTTCCCTATGTCCCACAGAGATGTGGCCAAGGTCATTTCTTTTGTAGAAGTTCTTGATCCCATCTCCTTTTCTCTTCCTCAGCAGATTATGGCATCCATCCTCAAGTATCCCCCCCATACCTCTCACTGATTCAAGCTCTCCCTATCAATATCCTCCATTTCTTTAACCTATCCCTTGAAGTTGTTATCTCATATTTTCACCTCCCTTTTCCAGCTAAATTTGAAAAAGTAACCTATACTCACAGCTTCTTCTTCCTCTCTTTTCACTGACTCTTCAATCTTGTCAGTCTGGTTTCTGACCAAACCACTCAATTTAAATTGCTTGTTCCAGAATTACTGATGATTTCTCAGTTGCCAAAAGTGATGGTCTCTTTTC
The DNA here is from genome assembly GCA_023553655.1 of Myrmecobius fasciatus. NCBI lineage: Eukaryota > Metazoa > Chordata > Mammalia > Dasyuromorphia > Myrmecobiidae > Myrmecobius > Myrmecobius fasciatus. Next base: position 20,125 of record JAJPUD010002806.1, on the reverse strand, counting down.
AGTCCTACCCCTTCTCAAATTTTATGCCTCATTTGATACTGCTGAACACCTCTCTCCTCATGGATACTCTTTCGTTCCTGAGTTTTCATATCCTTGCCTTCTCATGGTTTGCCTCTTTCCATGTCTTACCCCTCCTTCTCAGTCTCTTTCGCTGACTTGAGACTCCAGTACACTGCCTAGGCATGAGTGTGTCTATCTGGTAGTCTTTCTTCTTGTCCTTCTAAAACCTCTTAGTGACCTGATCAGCTCTCATATATTTAACTATTCCTTCTATGCACATGACTCCCAGATCCATGCATATAGCCTCACTAATTATTCCAGACCTAAGTCTCATACCCAAAATGATCCATTATACTTTCGAATCTGGATATCTGGAGACATCTTAAATTCAACATGTTCAAAATAGGACTCATTATCTATCCCCTCTTTTCAACTTCTATTTTTCTATCTTTCCAGTCTCCATAGAATCACCCTCCTTCACCCCTACATTTCCAATCAGTTGCCAAATCTTGCAGTTTCACAGTAGCCTTTTCCTCCATTCACACAGGTATCATCTTAATTCAGCCACTTATCATCTCTCAGTTTATTGAGGTGATTTCCTAAATGGTCTCTCTACTCCACTGTACCACACACTTACCTAATGAGGTTTCCCTAAGTTCGTATATGATTATGTCATTTTCCTAACCCAATCAACTCCTATATGTTCCTAACTGTCTCTAGGATCAAACAATAAATTCTTCTATTTGGCTTTTGAAGTCCTTTACAACCTGGCCCCAACCTGTCTTTCTAGCCTTAGTGGACAGTGCTCCATTTTTTCATACCTTGCCATCCATCCAATCTTATTTGCTATAATTCATAGAATCCTTGTATTCCTTTAAGACACAGCTCAAGCACCATATTTTTTATTAAAGCTTTTTATTTACAAAAGATATGCATGGATAAATTTTCAACATTGACCCTTGCAAAACCTTGTGTTCCAAATTTCCCTCCCCTTCCCATCACCCCCTCCCCCAGATGACAAGTAATTCAATATATGTTAAACATGTTAAAATATAAGTTAAATTCAATATATGTAGACATATTTATACAATTATCATGAAGTACCATATTCTACATGAAGCCTTTCCTGATTACCCATAAATACATCTCTCCTCCTCAAACTACATTGTATTTAATTACTTTGAATATTTTTGGGTTTTGCCATCTTTATTTTCCTATGCAGTTATGTTGCCTATAAGAACGTAAGCCTAGGGGGG
>JAJPUD010002806.1:0-18769 GCA_023553655.1 Myrmecobius fasciatus | reverse complement strand
AAAAAAAAAAAAAAAAAAAAAGAACGTAAGCCCAATGCAAGTAGGGATCACTGCATCCTTTATTTCTGTATTCTCAGGGTCCAGTACAATGCCTAGCAGATAGCATGGGCTTACAAATCCTTGATGATTGGCTGATTATACAATGCAACCATTGGACTGAGCAAGCAGTGGCTTTCTCTCCAAACCTTGCTACCACTAATTAATAGAACATACTTCTCAAACCTTGCCAAGGAGGCCCATAAAAGTTGTAAGACAATCACCTGCATCAGAAGAAATTGGCCTCTCAAGTACCCTATTCTGGGCTTCAAGGATAAAATGTCTATACATTAATACCATACTAAAGCTCATGCCAAACACTTAAAACTCCATTAAGAAGGCCACCTTTCCCTGAGCACTTCAGAGCCTTATGTTCTTCATTTATGTGTGCACCTTTTTCTGGTCCAGCTCAGGGAACTCAGAGAAGAGGGCAAGGTCAGGGGCAAGAGCTTATAAATGATTGAGACAAAAGGAAATGGTACCAAGTCCTGGCCCCAAATTGTATGTGGGCAAACAGACCGAATGGGACGCTTAATTTTAGCAGGAGTCAACTGGGGTGGGGCAAAACACAAAATCCTTTTAACATCTGGTACTCCTACACACAAGCAGCAAGGGCCTTCCTTGTCCTTGAAAATTCACACTAGAGGAATAATCCCACCTCTGACTTGGAAAATATGTGTGACTTCCCCAGGCCTCAGGCTTAGCCTCTTCGAATGAAATATTGGGAAAGTTGAGGCCCCTTCTAGTACAAAAGCTTGGATCCTTCGATAATCATAATTTGAGAAAACCCAAAGCTAGCACTGGATCCACTCTCTGGTTTTTCAGCATTTCCATTAAGCACATTCTTTTATGCCTGTCATGCAACTATTTAACAATGGTAAACAACTCAGAATAATGGACTTTACCAAAGTTTTGTGTAGTTAATAAGGATTCTGAATAGTCAAAATTAAATGGAGGCAAAAATTCTGCCTACTTCAAAGTGTGCAGAAGGGCAACATTTGTTGTTTTTTTTTTTTTATTTTCGGGTCTTGAATACTCAACCAAAGCACCAGTATTTCAAATTGTGTCTTTGTGTGTATGTGAATGTGTGTGTGTCTCTATACATATTTGGGAATGGGATATTGATAAGATGGAGACCAAGGAGAGAAAAAGTAGCCATGATGATAAGTACCCTTGAGATTGCATCAAAAGATTACCTGGGTCTTGTGAGTTTCCAGAAAAGCTTTAGGGAATGGGGCCATAGGAGATATGATAACTGTATCTGAAGTCATTAAAGAAGCTTGGCTTGGAGGATAGTACAAAACATGGTAGAAGGTACAGAGAGGTAAACTTTAATTTAATGAACAAAAAAATAAAATCCTACCCATTAGAAGTATCTACAGTGGAATGGGCTGCCTCTGACGATATAATCTTTCCCCTCCTTAGATTTCTTCAAGCCAAATCTGGATGATCCGTTATCAGAAATGGTGTAGAGAAGATTTTTTGCTGGACTAGAAGATCTAAAAGTCTCCTGCCAACTTTGAGATTGTGTGATGGACAGATATTTGTATGTTGCATACCCAAATGTAAACTTTCATCCTAAAACCTTACCTAGTATCTCCAAATGGCTCAGATACTGGACAGACAGAATGGTTTCCTTCTGTTTACATTTCAGGATAGAAATCAAAAGTCAAAGCTCTGGAAGTAACCAAGAAAAGAAGAGGGGGACTTCAGATACATTTAACCTTTCAAACAAGCTTCCCTTGAACAAAGTGAACAAAGTTGCTAGATTGTTATATGGCAAGCTTTTTTTTCCCCTCCATTCATTAAACGTTCCTATTCAGGAAATTGTTGGCATTGGGAATCTGGCTTTGTGATTTCTAGCTCCTGAACTAGTGCTCAAGAAATAACATGGAAATATTATTATAAAACATTAACTTTTTGTGTAACAGTTTAGATCACTTTTACTTGGCACTCCAAAGTACCTCAAGAACAGATGAATGCTTTTAGGGAGCAATCATCTCTCCAATTGACACTTGTTGATATGGGACACTGTACTGAGTTTTTTCATGTTCAAGTGATCACTGTGGAGTAACAGGGAGATGAGAGGGAAAATTTAAATGTATGTCATCATTGTGTAACATATCACAACCATGTACTTGCTACTCTTTTCTTAAGAACAAAACAAAACAAAATGGTTTTAACCTTCACTTTTGTCAGTAGGCAGCAGTAGGATTTTGCATGTGACCCCAAGGTCTGTTTTCTTTCCAAATGGACTCATCTACATCTCAGGACCGCTTTCATTAATGCAGAAAAAATAACATCTAAGTCACTCTTCTAAGTAAAGGAAAGGAGGACAGGTCCTTTTCATTTGTCATCACAGCCCTTTCCAAGCCCAGCTGTGTTTGTTCCCTTCTCCCTGAAAGGTGAATAAATGGAAATGTCAACACTTTTGGAAAGATACACATGGAAGAATAGGAATAAGAAGTTGCCTAAACTTCTTAACAAAAAGGACCTGACAAAGGAACCAAATAATGATGCCCATTCAGTGGTACTTCTGAGACTTCATCAATCTGGCTTTTCTCAGTTCGAAAGGCTGAGCAAAATGTCACATGAGCAGGTGTTTCCTATGCAACTAATCTGAGCCAATAAACAGAAGGAATCTGACAGCTCCTTCTATCTGTAATCCATCTGCAAGTGGGCTAGTCAGCTACTGAATAGGGACTATAACAAATATTGTAAATGGTTACAACTTACTGTCCACATATTTTATACTTTATTTCATTTTATAGAGAATATAGAACTATGATTAATCAATCAATAAATTCACTAATTCCTGGCATCAAACAATCCATCTCCTGTTCCAGCCTGGACTGCTCTCACTCCTCACTTCTCTTATAATTACTAATGTCTTTCAAGGCTCTTCTCCCTCTTACAGCAATCCTTTCCTGATCTTCCCAACTAGAACCCATATATTCCCCAAATTACTTTATATTTACTACTTTATATATTTATACACACACACACATACACACACACATATATATATATGTATATATATATATATGCTCATTTACTTATCAGCAGACACATTATTCCTTTTAGGAAAATGTGAGCTTCTTAAGGATGGCAATTAATTTTCACTATGTCTTTGTATCATCAGCAACTCATATAATACTTTAATTAGGATGGACAGTGAATATATATTCATTTAATTGGATTGAATTGAAGGACTGAAAGATGAAATCAGGAATTAACACAAGAGATCCTAGGGCAAAGAAGCAAAGGTAGCAATAGATTGAATCTCAGAAAACAAAAATGGCCTCATTGAACATCATAGTTTCATTGACATAATAAACTTGAGCTTTGGCTAATATATGAGTAAGATATATTTTCAAATCACCAGGCTGATTAACTCCTCAGTGAAGACAGAACACACATCAGTCATGGTTGACAAAATCCTTCTACAGACTAACAGGAGGTCTCCACCCATAAGACCAAATGAAGAAAGTTTGTAGCAACAAGAAAGGCTCTATAAATAGATGCAGAATGGCTTCTAAATTCCCAGGAGACTTAGAAGAGCTTCAGGGTGGCTCCACAGGATACCCTCAAGGGCAGCAGCTGAGTAATAGTGATAATAACAATTCCTTCTGATACTTTAGGAAAACTCTATCCGTAATCAATAAGCTAGGAAGGTCCAGGATTTGCATCCAGATTTCTACTGGGTCCAACTATAGCACACTTTCCCCTATGCTATGTAGTAGTAATGAGAAAAATAGTAACCCAGTAGCTATATAGTCTGGGATTGGATTTACCCTACCAGAGTCTGCACCATATGCTTAGAGCCTGGCTAGTTCTGGTTCATGAATGTCAAAGAACAGCCAAGTTAAGAGTAGAAATGTTTGTACCTGGGGCAACACAGATTGGGACAAGATCTATTGGCACGAAATGACTTCAAATCAACTTTTGAAGTCAGAACACCAGTTTCTCAGAACCAGAGAGCCCAAGACATCATAGGATGATGCTGGAGAGTCCAATTAGGAGTAAGTTAAAGGACAAGGCTGGGGAGGAGCTTAATAACTTAATACAAGATACATATGGTTACTATAGGGAATAGCAGGGCATTTGGTAGCTTCCTCTTATAACTAATTCTATTTGCTAACTAGGTAATAAGCTCTGTTTCTATTCTGCTGAAGAACTGTGTTTTCAACACCTTCTAAATCTGGTGCCCTCTGTCTAAGGTCCAAGTGCCCTACCCTAGTCACAGCTATATAGAACACCACCAAAAAGAGTTGGAATCTATATGAAAATTCTGTTATTCAAGCTCTAGAACAGGTTACGGGAAGATCTATGGAACAATTTATAGGTGTAGTGGAATTTTGGAGAAACTGAGGAAAAAGATTCTTGAGGAAGAAGAGCTAGACTATCACCCTGTGAAAGCTTTCTACTGTAGATTTAGAAAAGGTCCACTGAAAGAGAATTGTACTTACTACAATTAAACATTAAGATCATATACCTAGAACCAGAAGAAATCTTAGAGGATAGCTAGTCTAATTCTCTCATGGTGAAGAACAGGAACAAGAGGCTTAGCGAGATGTGACTTGCCCCAAATACCACAGAGCCAAGCTCCAACCTTATTCTGGGGCCTCTGAGTTCTGGACTCTTTCCCCCAGACTGTTAATATCTGTCTGGGTTTTTTAAAAAAAAATGACCCACTGGTTCAAATCACTATGGTACACGGAAGTTCAAGTGCTTGACTGGGTACAATTCAGTTCTCTTGTATTAGAAATTGGACAGGATATTTTAATTCTGAGAAGTCTTCCCAGGAGATTACCAGGGTAACGTGCTATGTGGTCCTGGAAATCCCATAAAATCCAAACATTTTCTCAGGTTGTTTTTTTTTTTTTTTAAGCAAGTTCTGTTTTTTGTCCTAACTGAATCAGAGAGGTACAAAGAAATACCAAAATCAGATGTGTTTATTTGGAAAACTTAGTAAAAATTAGTGTCATCAACAAAAGCATTATAAAATCAAATCCATGTGATCTAGGGCCGGGTGAGATCTATATGGGAACAAAGCTTAAAAGCAGAATGTGTTGCTTTAAAAAAAACAGTAGGTATGTTTGACTCTTTGTGTAGAATTGATTTATTCCTTATACTTGAGTGTCTCTTGAAAGTTGCATTATAACTAATAAAACTAATACTGTCACATAATAAAATTTACCACTTAATTTAAAGTTAATTACTTTCTTTTATTCAATATTAACTGAGAAAGCAAGAACTTTCATTTGGTGCCAGGATTTAAAAAGTTGTTTTGAATTTATAATACAATTTAATGTCAAATGACACTGAAGCAATATGGAAATGTAGTCACGGAAATAGAAGAGGCCACATCTTCCATGGCTTAAGCAAGAGGAACCCTTTTAAGTAGTTGTGGAAACCAGTACACAGTCCAATGCCCAACTAGGCCCCTTGTCCAAAAATCACACGGACTTCTTTCTCTGGGTGAGGGTCCCAAGCCCAGGAGGAAGAACTCTGAGGTGAGAAAGATCAGGTCTGCTGCCAGAAGCAGCCAGTATTGCCTTGGGGATGTAGTGCTTAGGGAAAGTGGGCAGCAGAGCAGAACTTCAGAGGTAGGGCCCTAGGAAGCCAGGACTCCATAAGAAAGTCAATCTGACCTCTGTTAAGAAGCTGGGTCGAATCTTTTCTCCCTTTTACACCCACTGATAATTTCTAACATAGGGAGGAGTTATTCTGGCTAGTCAGATTGAGGCATTGAAACATGCTAATAAATGTGCTTATAGGGATTACAAAAATAGAGAAAATGAGTTCTAAACAATAGACAAATAGGATCCTTGCACATGTAAGCTAGATGTGAAACACATTTCTTCCATAGGATTCTAAATAAACTGCAATCATTGTTTTGTTTTGTTTTGTTTTGTTTTTTTAATAAAATGTCACACCTGGAGCTGCTTAAAAAAACAGGAAGCAGTCAGTAGAAAGCTTTCCCAGGACTCTAGCATCCGGTACAGACTACAACCATGCATGCGGAACCTGATTCCCATCTCAGGTCCTAGAAGGTGCTCTGCCTCTCTCCCCCACCTCTCCAGCACATATATTTATTCTGAATTATACAAAGAAGAGAGCTAACAGAAACTAGAAGGCAGTGTCTCCCACTGGCTTTCCAGCTGTTCAAAACTGGAGCAAGATGGATCAGGAGCATCCGGGGTCAAACTTCAATAAACAATGGATATGAAAATGCTTGGGAAAGTTAAAAATCGGAGACAAATGCAAATGTAATATTCAGACTAACACCAGAGTAGACCTTTGAGCTTTTTTGTAATAAACCTAGGCAATGGCTAGGCTTCAGAATGTGTCAAGAATTCAATCCAGTTCCCTGTTTCTTATATGCCTGTTATATCCAAGGACAAAAACAAAATAATCTTTGTCCTCAAGAAACTTTCTACCTAGTGGGGGGGGTAGGGAGCAGATAACATGTACGTACATAAATAATAGTATTAGAAGCTAACATTTACATAGCACTTAGAGTAGGTTAATATTATTAACCCCAATTTACAGATTGGAAAACTGAGGCCTACAGAAATGAAGTGACTTGTTCAGGATCACATAACTAATAAGTGTTAGTAAGGTTCTAACTCAGGTCTTTTTTACTCCAAGTCTGGTGCTTTTATGTACTACTTAACCAACTCTAATATAAAGCCTTTTAAGGTGCTAATAAGTGGAAAAAAGGAAGACCTCAGAAAGGCCTCACAAGAATTAGTACCTAACTGTGCTCTTGGTAGATTGTAAACCAAAAGTCGAACTAATTCTATCCTTGACTGCAGATGACAGTCTTATTGTAGAGTGACAGCTGATAAGCTGTTACTGTTCCAAGAGAGGGAGGTTATGATGAGAAGAAGTCTGGACAACAATCTATAGAAAGATAAGCGAAAGTGGTAAGGTAAAGGTAGGTGCTAAGTGGAAGTGGGATATATGGGTGTTCAGGGAGGACCAGCACCTCTGCTGTGAAGGCAGTTCATCCACCTTTGGTGTCCATCTGGCACCCAGCTCTCCCTTGAGATTTTAAGAAGCTACACAATGTACAGCACCCACACCCCAGTAAAAATGTCTCTGGAGATAGTCTAAGCCAGGTGAGAGTAACTAAGAAACCCACTGGTCAGGGAAGTGTCTACCCCAAGCATGGCAACACTTCTCCTGGTGGAATAGCTATGGGAGAACCATTTGTTCTAACAGCCAGAAAGGCGGCTGAAGCAGGAACCATGGCGAGCTTAGAGCTTTGTCACACATCAAAACCACCAAAGTCATCCACTACATCCCAAGACATCACCAGTCATCTTAACTTTTGTCTTGCTACTGGACTTCCCTGACTCTGGAAAACAGAGTGGGGCTCGTGACTTTGTACAACTTAAATCCAATTCACGGTCTGGTCAAGACTTCATCCCATGATGTCGTTGGTCCTCTTTGAAAACAAAAGATAGACAACAAATGGAAGGAAGGAAGAACATTTCTCAGAAGAAGAGAATGCTTCATAGAGTCAAGTCCATGACTTGAAAAGCTTTCATGTGAAGGAAAGGAGAGACTTTTTCCAGGTGGCCCAAGAAGGAAGCACAAGACAGAGGCTGCTGAGATACCAATTTCAGCTCAATGTCAGGAAAAACATCCTAATTACCAAAAGTGTCCCAAAATGGAATGGTTCATACCTGCAAATCACAGCTCCCCTCAGTGAATATTTTTCAATCAAAACCACATAATTACTTAATAACAAGAGTGTAGAAAGGACTCTTGCTCACCTTCAACTAGATGGTCCCCAAGACCTCTTACAATTTTGTAACTCTCTGAATTGGAGATTCTCCTGAGATGGGAGTTATTTTATGGTACATAGCTAGACAGCATCGCTGGGAGAATATTATTGCTACAGAAAGGGTTTGGGGGGCAGGAAGAACCCTGGGGGCCTCGGGAAAGCTGTGCAATTTCCACGAATTTCATTGTCATGAACTCTTTCCTGTAATATGGATCTATTTTGCATATTAAAACACTACTGCCCATCCCCACAGGCCCTGGTTTATTCCTTTACAAAATGTTAATTTGCAATCTAAAGGACATGGCCTAACTAGGATGGAATTGAAGTACCACAGGGTCATTTTTTAAAGCATATTCCCACTCCTCAGCTCATGGCAGTCTCAGAAATGAGATTCGTTACACTAGTCAGCAATATGAAATGAATAAAATAAAAGAGAGAAGTCATTTGTGACCTTAACATTGCCCAGTTCCCCATCACCTCTATTGGGAAATACACTGTTTCTCTTTAGATGAAATAATTGATCTCATCCAGCACAGGATGGACATGGAATGGAAGGCAAAGGAGATGTGAGAAGAGGAAGCTGATCTTAAAACAAGTACTGTTGAAATGGCTTGATTTAAAGGGATGCATCTGTCTCTCTGTCAATGCTGCTCAGGACTGACTTCAGGCCAGGAACAAATTATTCCCCATCTATGCTTTAGCCTCCTAATCGGCCAATTTATGGCCGCTTTCCTCCCAGAGACACAATACAGCTTGTCTGCGGATTATCAATGGCTTTCATAAGACAGCACGCAACAGGACACACTGCTATTAGCCTTATAACTGCCCCAGGAGATCTGGCAGTCTTCTCTACTGAGGACCATGCTACAGCATTTGGGAGCCAAGTTAAGCTTTCTTCAACTCTCGGGGGAAGGCACAAAGATGGCAAAGTTTCTATATTACTACAAAATCTAGTATAAGATTTCAAGCTCAGCTTCCATCAGACTTACTAAAAGTCTAAGATACTAAAAGTCTAAGATGAAAAGTTTGAGTTGTCCCAGAGTGAGCAACAAATAATAGGCACTCCATAAATGCTTCTTGATTGATTTAAAGCGATATAAGCTGTATATGATGGAAGAGGCCACAACAAAGCCCCATCAGTCCAGATGGTTAGAATGAGTTCTGACCACATGCTCCATAGCCCAACTCTGGACTAAGTGTTGAGGGAGGGAAAAGAGCTCTAAAGATGTGATCCTCAATGCAGAGGAGCCAATAATGCAGAGGTTGAGGAGATCTGGGCTTCAGGTTCCATATGACAAAGCTTTAACTCCTTGAGGAACCCCCTGTTCTTTTGAAAGCTAGTATCTGAAGATCACAAGATCATAGCTTCTGACAGATGAGGAAACTGAGGCTCAGAAAGGGGAACTGCTTACCTAACGTGGTTCAGAGGATAGGTGACAAATCATGGTTTCCAGCACAGGTCCTTAGACTCCAAATCCAGGCTTGATCTTATTGCACTGCAATGTGTGAAATAGCATTCAATGTATCATGATATTTCCTGGACTGTCCAAAGCCCAAGGTGCTTGACTTGAATGATAGCCTTTCTAGCTCTAAAAAGATGTGTGGGGGGTGTTGAGATGGGTGAAAGGGAGGGACAGCAGTAGGAGATGAGATAGAGAAGGAAGAAGACTGCTTCCATTGTAAACATGGCGGTCCCATTTTGCACGCTCTTTTTCTAGCACACACTTTTTTCTTTGCTACGCTACCCCAGCAAAAACAGTTCCCCACCAAACAGCCCAAGGACAAGCCTTAAGGGCCATGGGCATTCCAATTTCTGATATGACATTCTGGCCAATCACAGTCTGGTCCTTTTCAACTATTCTGATATTCCCTTTGTGCCACTATTTGACATCAAGGGGGATGCCATGTGTCATGACCGGGCAAGGTATAAAATATGAAACAATTCTGAGTCTAGCTTTCTCCTCTATAGTTGGCAAGGGAAAAGAGGTGGGCTCTGGCCAGGGTAAGTAAAAGACACAGGGTCCCACTGCTTCTAGAGAGGATGAACTCTTGGTCCCAGACTTCAGAAGAGTATTAGGTATAAATCCACACTAGATCTTACCGATGCCTCTGATACATAAAGAAAATACATAAAACAAAACTACAGAATGGAATGAGAGCCCTTTCAGATTTATGGGAAGATTCAAAGCCAAACAGAAGAGAAAAGAGATCACAAAAGACAGAGTAGACAATTTTTATTCTATGAAACACAAAGCTCTGGCGTGAACAGAATCAAGGTAATTAGAATAAGAAGAGAAACTAATGACTTGGGGGAAAGTTTTGATATCAGATACACAGGTAATCAGGACAATTACATAAGACAACAAGAGCTATTCTCCAAGACATAAGTGGCCAAAAAGTGGAAGAGTTTTTAGAAGATGGAATGGAAATTATAAACAACAGTAGGAAAAGCATTCCAAATCCCTAACAATAAGACAAGTACTAATTAAAACAATTCTGGGGTTTAATTTCACACCCATCAAATGGGGCAAGAATGATAAAAGGTAGAAACAGTCAGTGGTAGGAAAGCTCTGGGAAGACAGTCATGCTAATACATTGTTGGTGAGCTGTGAATCTGACCAACCACTCTGGAAAATAATCTGTAATGATGGTGGCCACGTTTGTGATGGGAAACTTACTCCCAAGAAGTCAAAGGCAGAGGGTAAGATGTTATATGTACCAAAATGCTGAGAGCAAAGTCCTGTTTATGGCAAGAAGAATTCAGTGACGTTAACAGTTATCCATTGATTGGAAATAAGAAAATGCAATATGAATGTTGGGAAAAGGACCGGATTTGTGATTTCTCTGATTTAAGGCATTTCCAGGTGAGGAAATTCCCTGTAGCGCTGCAAATCAGTATTTCCTCTGCATTTCTAGTCTAATAGTTCAGAGACTGGCACAGGGACACACAGCCAGGATGCAGCAGGGTTAGGATAAGAACACAGTTCATTCTGACTTCAGTGCTAGTACTTTATCAACTACAGAGCAAATGTAATGTGATGCAGTAGTGCCAAACTCAAATCAAAGGGCAACCTACTGACTTTGAAAACTACAAATGAACATGATCTATGTCATATTATATTTTTATTTATTTTGTTAAACATTCCCAACAACATTTTGGGGGAGTCTCTTGGACAGCAAGGAGATCAAATCAATCAATACTATTTGTTAGGTCAATTACTGAAAGGGAAGCTTAACTCCTGTAGCCACTTAATATAAAGACAAAACTCACTGGAAAAGACTGTGACACTGGGAAAGATTGAAAGCAAAAGGAAAAGGGGATGTCAAAAGATGAGATGGATATAGGGTGTCATGGAAGCATGGAACTTTAGGAGATAGCAGACACACACTATGATCCATAGGGTCACAGAGAGTTGGACACCACTGAACTAGTGAGCAACAACAACTGGTTCTTGTCCTGAGAAGCCTGTGACTTCCAGGCAGGGCAAAGTTTGACTCCTGTGAATTATAATGGACAGCTACCGAGCTGTAACAAACGGTGGATAAGAAACAGTCAAAGAAACTGAGGAAAATTTATAGTTGACACAGAGTAAAGGAACCAGAATCAAGAAAACAGCTGATTTAATAAGCACAATGCTATAAAGGAAAACAATGAGAGATATTCAAATTCAAATGAGAGGGAGTGGAAGGGAAAGAAGAAAAAGAAGACAAGAATGGAGCTTCTCTGGGACTTACAGCCTCCTGCGCATTGGGGTTATTTGCTGCTTCCTCCCTACTTCCTGTTGTTGCCATCAGATTTTCTCAGAGTCTGGTCTTGTCTCTATTCTCCATTCTTGTTAACAGAGCAGTGGATACAATTCCTGCAATTAAATCCCACCAGGTTTCCAGAATTAATTTTAGAAGGCTTTCATTATTTCATCCCCATGAAATTTCTTTCCATTTAGGAGCAGATGCTATAAACACCAGTCTGGCTCCATGTATCATGGTGAAAGTATGACACTGAAAAATAAGTAGGATTTTTAATAGACTCTTTAGAAGTAAAATGTCATCTTTGTTGTTTATGACCTTTGTTTTATGGATTGAGGCAGGTCACATTCACCCAGCAGCACCTGGCTTCTTTGGGGATTCAGAGATTTTAAATATCCATCTTCTAATTCCTAGTTGTATTAGAGAATCACAAAAACTCAGAGGCCAGATACTCTAATATATAATATAAAACAAGATTCCCCTTTCCAACAAACATGCTGGAAAAGTGGTCATTTTTCCTTCGCATTGAAGATTTCCAAGAGGGAGGCCAACTGCTTTTGGAGGCCACCCATTTCACTCTGAAAGGTTTGTTCTTCCCACTTAGGCCAAAAAAAATAAGTCTAATATGTCCTTCACCAAAAAAGCACTTCATATACTCAAAGATGGCAACCATCCCCTAGACTACAATTTCTTCTCCAGGAAGATGGATGACAGGGTGGCTGGGGGACACATACACAAATGACAATGACAGGAGATGAGGGTGATAAGTGCAAAAAAACCACCAAGGCAAATTACTACATGGAAAAAAGTGAGAGAACATTTCTGGCTGAGAGAAATCAGGGACAATTCATGAAGTAGTTACCAATTGAGCTGGAGTTTAATTTGAAAGGAAGGGACATATGCTTAAGGAAGGGATAGACAATAATACGAATGAAATCACAGACATGGGAAAGTCTAAGATAAGAACTGGGTACAGAAAATAGGATGCAAAATCTGCAAGAAGGATTAGTATAGGATGATTTCGGAAAGGTAGATTTAAAATCGCTTTTGCAGAGATGTGAATGTCAAGTTAAGGATTTTTATAATTTCTTTGGTAGCCAATGAAGAATCACTGAAAACTTTTGAGCAGAGGACTGACATAATCAGAGTGATAAATCATGAAGTACACTCAGACACTAGCATGAAGAATGGATTATAGAAGCAGTAGACTAATCTGTAGGCTATTAAGTAACCTAAGCAAGAAAAAATAAAGGTAAAAACTAGGCTGGCATGGCTAAGAAAGAATGGATGCAAAATATATGAAAAAGGTAGAAATAATAGTACCTAGAAACTAAATGAATATGGTAACACAGGGAAGGGAGTGATAAGGGAGAGGGCAAGAGCAAGGATGACTCTGAAGTTAATGCATTGTAGATGACTAAGAAGATGGTGTTATCATAAAAGGAAATAAAGATAATGGAGGTTTGGCAGGAAAAGGTAAGTTCAGTGTTTGACAAGATGACTTTGGAGTACCAGGGAGACATCAAGATGTAGATACTTCAATAGGCAACTGAAAGTACAACATAAAAAGTGAGGGCAGAGAGATAAGGATTTGGGAATAAGTTTCATAAAGATTATAAATATAGTCATGAGAATAGATGTCACCACAAATGAAAGTTAATGGAAAGAGAATATGAGGGCTGAGCAGAACATTGAGGGACGTCCATGTTTCATGGGGCAGGAAGAAGATGAGGAATCAATAGGGAAGAATGAGATTATATAGCCAGAGAAGCAGAAGAAAATCCATACATATATTTCCAAGGAAACCATGGGATAAGAACTTATTAATTCTCTCAACCACTTCAGGGAAGTCTAGTAGGATGGGGATAAAACAAATGGCCACTTAATTTAAAAGAAAACTAATTACTACAGAAATCATTATTTTTCTTCCATATCCCTATTCAAAAAGAAGTTTTTAGCCTGAAGCAATGTACTCACAGATTCCACACCTTGCTTCAGTCATTCAGGCTTGGGTGAAACCCATAGAAAGGAAGAAGTTAGAAAAGAAAGAAAAGCAGAGTGTTGCTGGTGATGAAAGTAGGACTTGGTTCTGTCCTCAGTTTACACTGGGGAGATGGTATTGAAGGATGGAGGTAATCTATTAGAAAATTTCTAATTAATATTATTGTCCTGTAAGAAACGACCAGCAGAGGTAATAATGTTAGCAATTTAGTGTTTGATAAACCCAAAGACCCCAGCTTTTGGGATACGTACTCACTATTCAGCAAAAACTGCTGGGATAATTGGAAACTAGTGTGGAAGAAATTAAGGCTGGACCCACACTTAACACCGCACACCAAGATAAGATCTAAATGGGTTCATGATCTAGATATAAAGAGTGATATTATAACCAAATTAGAGGAACGTAGTATAGTTTACCTCTCAGACCTGTGCAGATGGATTAAATTTATGTCCAAAGAAGATCTGGAACTCCTAATTGAACACCAGATAGATAATTTTTATTATATTAAGTTAAAAAGTTTCTGTACAAACAAAACTAATGCAGACAAGATTAGGAGGGAAGCATCAAATTGGGAAATCATCTTTACATTTAAGGGTTCTGATAAAGGTCTCATCTCTAAGATATATAGAGAATTGTCTCATATTTATAAGAATTCAAACCATTCTCCAATTGATAAGTGGTCAAAGGATATGAACAGACAATTTTCAGATGATGAAATTAAAACTATTTATAATCATATGAAAAGGTGCTCCAAATCACTATTGATCAGAGAAATTCAAATTAAGACAACTCTGAGGTACCACTACACACCTGTCAGATTGGCTAAAATGACAGGAAAAGATAACGATGAATGTTGGAGGGATGTGGGAAGACTGGGACACTGATGCATTGTTGGTGGAGCTGTGAACTGATCCAACCATTCTAGAGAGCAATTTGGAGCTATGCTCAAAAAGTTGTCAAACTGTGCATACCCTTTGACCCAGCAGTGTTTCTATTGGGCTTATATCCCAAAGAGATCTTAAAGGAGGGAAAGGGACCCACATGTGCAAAAATGTTTGTGGCAGCCCTTTTTGTAGTGGCTAGAAACTGGAAACTGAATGGATGCCCATCAGTTGGAGAGTGGCTGAATAAGCTATGGTATATGAATGTTATGGAATATTACTGTTCTATAATAAACGACCAGCAGGATGATTTCAGAGAGGCTTGGAGAGACTTGCATGAACTGATGCTGACTGAAATGAGCAGAACCAGATCATTATACACAGAAACAAGTCTATACTATGATCAATTCTGATTGTCGTGGTTCTTTTCAACACTGAAGTGATTCAAACCAGTTCCTATTGTTCAGTGATGAAGAAAGCCATATACACCCTGAGAGAGGGATATGAATGTGGACCACAACATAACATTTTCATGCTCTCGATTGATGTTTGCTTGCATTATGTTTCCCTTCGCAGATTTTTTTTCTTGTAGATCCGACTTTTCTTGCACAGCAAGACAACTGTAAAACTATGTATATATATTCGATTTGTCAAGTATTTTAACATAATTAACATATAGTAGACTTCCTGCCATCTAGGGGAGAGATGGGGACTAGGGGAAAAAATTGTAACGGAAAACTTTGCTAAGGTCAATGTTGAAAAATTACCCATGCATATGTTTTGCAAATAAAAATAAATAAATAAATAAAAATTATATTATCAACCTTTAGAACAGCCATTTTGATAAGGTAAGCATTCCCCCAATATTTCAGTCACTTGTTAAGCCTCAATAAATTTCTCTCTCCAGACCAAAAAAATCTGTTTATTTAGATGGCCTTGATCAATTATAAGAATTTATTAAATGTTACAAATACTGTGCTAGATGCAGAAGACACAGTAGAGACATATAGAGAGATTATATTCTATTGGGAAGATACTATTTAAGTTTGAGATCTATACACAATAAATACAAACTGGTTTCATGGGAATAGGGGTAGCAACTTGGAAAATCAATTAGAAATCCTCTTATATATAGTGATATTTAATTTGAACCTTAAAAGGTGCCAGCAATTCTAAGAGGTGAAGATAAAAAAGAAAATACTCCAAGGATGAAGAAAATGTTATACAAAGATATCAAAATGAGAGACAGAATATTGTGAACAAGTAACATCAGGCAGGACACTTTGGATGAAAACTAGAATTATGAGGTGGGGGATAATGTAGCCCAAGTTCTAAATGACATGCTAGAGTTAGACTGCAAAAGTCTTTAATGTCTAACAAAGGAGTTCCCATGGTTCTCTGGGAGAGGAACACATAGGGGACACATAGCATACTATGGTAATATAAGAAACAGAAAACATGAATAAAAAGTTATTTTAAAAGAAGGAAAGAAGGAAGCTCCTCAGATCTCCTAGAATCAGAGAGTGAAGTAGAAATAGAAAAAAAAATCAACTGCTGATTTCCTCACAAAATCTCCAAAATGAGGATCAAATGAGATAATATTTGTAAAGTGCTTATCACAGTATCTGAGACCCAGTAAATACTACATAAATGTTCTGGGGGGGGGTCTATAATTTTTTGTTACTGCCAAGGTATGACCCTGGGAGAGATATGGACACCTTGTATCCTTGTCTATGTTTTGGTCTTTTTGAAGGAAGGGCCCATCAATCCTGGAAGCCTTTAGTATCAGTGCTCTTTTCTGCTTCAGTACTGTGAACAAGATCTTTGCCTCCTTGTGAATGATCCCCAGGGATCCTCTCCACCCTGGGACTCTGCATGGGCAATATAGTTTCTAATAATGCCAGCTCTACCAACCTGAGAAAAAGTCCTCTGTAATCTCTTTCTGAGCAGTTGACACCCTCACTTTGCTTGGGCTAAGACCTCCTGAAGCTCCTGCTATACCTATTGTTGTCACTCCTTTATGTGTAGGCTCCAGACAGATCTCCAACAGACTTCCACCCCAGTGATAGACTTCTCTTTTCTATCTTATATGTTTTCGTAGGAAGAAAAAAATCTCTTTCTCACCATGACATTTTGTTGGCTTTAGCGTTTCAAAATTTGATCTCAGGCGTTATTTTAAAGTTGTTACAAAGGAAATGTTGAGAGTTCAAATGGATGGCTTCCCATAATTCGCTATCTTGGTTCTGCCTTCGCAAAGTTTTTTTCATTTTTGTTTTTATACCCAAACTGGCCTAAACTTGCCTCTTTCCAAGTTGGACCTCTTCTGCCTAGTTCTGGAATTCCAGACCAGCCAGAAAAATTCTAAGTCTTTTTCCCCAGGAAAGCCCTTCACAGAATGCAGACAGCACTCATTACTATTTTACATTTTGTTTTTTTTTTTTTTTGTTTTGCTACAAGCTACACATTTCTGCTCCTTCCTCTGATGCTTATAAGTCATGATCTCCAGTGAAGTCCTTGCCTTCCTTACCTCCCTCTTCTTCATGTGCTTCAGCTTCTTAACATCCTCATCATTGTGCCTTATGATGTAATGGATTCAACCAACCAATAAATATTTCTTAAGTGTCTACCATGTGCCAAGCATTGTACTAAGTGTTGGGGATCATATTATGCTGGAAGGACCAACGGTTGGGGATACTGTAGAGGTGGGTATTCATGATTAGCCACAGATTGAACTCAATAGCAGTGCTCTAAGTGCCCTGTAAAAAAGAGATTGTGTCTCTGAGTAGGTGAAATGAGATGTCCAAGAACAAACATCTGAGTTGTGCAGGATCTAGCACGACTGTCACCTCCTTTGATCTGTACAGTGTACCATTCTCTTTGTGGCCTAGTATGGCACTAGCTTTGCTGACTCATGGACAATATATTAAAATATAAGGACCATATGAAATGACATAGAAAAAGTTCTTTGTAAACCTTAACCTGCCATATAAATGTAAACTAGTCAAAGTAGTAGTAGTAGTAGTAGTAGTAGTAGTAGTAGTAGTAGTAGTAGTGGTGGTGGTGGTGGTGGTGGTAGTCATGGTCATAGTCATAGTTGTAGTAGCATAGTCAAGCAAATCTAAAACTCCACAACTTATATTTATAATGGGATACTCTCTGGCTTTATAAAATGACCAATGAAATAAAAAAGGTTGATAAAAATGCTCATTATTTAGTAATATGTTCCCCCAATATATTTTTGTAATGTGAATCTTTGCATTTCATTGTTTTTGAGCCCATCTGTTCTATAATTTGTAATTTAAGTTAGGCATATAAATAGGTACCTCTGTGTTAAGGATTAGTGCTTGTCTAGAGAAGGATAGTGCCAAACCTGTAGTAGGGCAGATGCAGGACTGTTCCACAGTAACTCACCTGGATTTCCTGGATCTCCTTTTTCCCTCCAAACCTAAACATGAATAAAAAAAGTAGGAGCTCCACAGGTAGTTGATGCAGATGTACAATGTCTTTTTTGTTTTAATTTTAGGGAGTATAACTAGGAGGGAGGGAGCAGGGGTTTTTTTGGCAAGCATTCAACAAAGAAACCAGGTTGAGGAGAGGTTTAACAATCTTGTCAGGATAAAGATCTGTGTTCTAGCTGAGCCTCTGACACATATTGGTTCTATGACACTGAGTCAAGCCACATGTCCTCTCAGTGCCTAGATCATATTCCAAGACTACAGAGGCAGACACTGATCTGCATTGCGCAGAGGAAGTTTCTTCCCTGGGGAGTTCCTCACACTGATGAACTAACAGGTCTGGACTAGAACATTGCAATAATTTAAGATTTCCTTGTCTTACTAATGAATAATTCTCTGTAATCTCTGAAACATATTCAAGTTGCCAGGCTCCAGTGAGGAAGGCTATGAGAGAAGAAGAGGTTAAATAACTTGCCTACAGTTGTACAGAGCCAGTGATAATAAGAAGAGGAAAACTCAAGATTTCATTTTTTCTATTTTTATGCCACTTCCACTAGGCCACACTTTTTCTGAAGCGAAGCTTCATTTTTTTTTTTGAAGTGTTCTTCTCAAAACGTTCTTTACAGTATTTTTGTAACAATCGACTAATGAGTCCCAACCCACACTGTAATCTTAATACCCACACAGCCAGCCAGAGTCCTTTCATAATTCTAAAATTGTCAGAATTAATCTGGAATTCAAATTAACTATATTAATGTGATAACACTTCTGCCTGAACAATAAGAGAAAAATGTCTACTGAAATTTTCTTTCCTATGGAGTTATTGAAAACCGCTGTCTTTACACCATAT
>JAJPUD010002805.1:226511-292198 GCA_023553655.1 Myrmecobius fasciatus | reverse complement strand
GTAAGAAATGACCAGCAAGATGATTTCAGAGAGGCCTGGAGAGACTTACATGAACTGATGCTGAGTGAAATGAGCAGAACCAGGAGATCATTATACACGGCAACAACAGTACTATATGACGATCAATTCTGATGGACATGGCTCTCTTCAACAATGAAATGTTTCAAATCACCTCCAATTGTTCACTGAAGAAAGCCATATACACCCAGAGAGAGGGATGTGAAATGTGGACCACAACATAACATTCTCATACTCCTTGATTGATGTTTGCTTACATTGTGTTTCCTTTATGTGATATATCGTTTGTGTAGACAAGATTTTTCTTGCACAACAATGACAAGTTTGGAAATATGTATACATATATTCGATTTACCAATATTTTAACATAATTAACATGTAGTGGATATCCTGCCATCTAGGGGAGGGGTGGGGAGTTGGGGGAAAAATTTGTAACGGAAAGCTATGTAAGGATTATTGTTGAAGAATTACCCACACATATGTTATGCAAATAAAATTTAAAAAATAAAATAAAAAAAAAGAGACTGAACTTTTGAAATCCGGACTTTAGAGAAAGTAATGAACTCGGTATCTCCACAAATCATTGGTTATTAATAATCATTTCTCTCAACTTTTTGAATATATCAAATCTGAATTTTTTTCATGACTAAATAAAAAGAACTTTGATTCTAAAGCCATCAGATTCAAAACCTTAAAGTGAAGAGACAAAAAAATATCTATTACCATTGAGGGAAAAAAGGGAGAGGGATAAGCATTGTGTGAACTTTAATCCCATTGGATTTGGCTGAAAGAGAAGATATCAAACATTCAGTTTGATAGAGAAACTTGTCTCTATAGGGAAGTAGGAGGGGAAAGGGGAAAGGAAAGAGAAAAGTATAACTTGGGAAAAATAAGACAATGGGAAATACAGAGTTAATAATTTTAAATGAGAATGGGAATGGTATGAACTCTCCCATAAAATGAAAGCAGATACCAGATCGGATTAAAAATCAGAATCCTATAATATGTTGTTTACAAGAAGCACAGAATAAAGATAAAAATCTGGAGCAGAATGTATTATATTTCGGTTCAAGTTAAAAAAAAAAGCAAGGGTAGTGATGCTGATATTAGATCAAACAAAAGCAAAAATAGATCTAATTAAGAGATAAGGAAGGAAAGATAGGGTTAAAACAGAGAAAGAAAATTACAGACCAATTTCTTTAATGAATATTGATGCAAAAATCTTAAATAAAATATTATCAAAGAGATTATAGCAAGTCATCACTAGAATAATACACCATGACCAAGTAGACTGGTCATGCAGACTGGTTCATATTAGGAAAACTATTAGCATAATTGATTATGTCAATAACCAAACTAACAAAAATCATATGATTATCTCAATAGATGCAGAAAAAACATTTGATAAAATCCAACACCTATTCCTATTAAAAACACCAGAGAGCATAGAAATAAATGGACTTTTCCTTAAAATGATTAGTAGCATCTATTTAAAACCATCAGTAATGATCATATGTAATGGGGAAGAACTAGAACCATTCCCAATAAGATTAGAGGTGAAATAAGGAAAGGTTGTCCACTATCACCATTACTATTCAATATTGTATTAGAAATATTAGCTTTAGCAATAAGAAAAGAAAAAAATTAAAGGAATTAGAGTAGGTAATGAGGAACCAAATTATTACTATTTGCAGATGATATGATGGCAGAGAATCCTAGAAAATCAACTAAAAACTACTAGCAACAATTAACTTTAGCAAAGTTGCAAGATACAAAATAAATCCACATTAACCATCAGCATTTCTATATGTTACCAACAGTCTAGCAGCAAGAGATACAAAGAGAAATTCTATTTAAAATAACTGTAGATATTATAAAATATTTGGGAGTCAACTTGTGTTGATATTGTGTTCATATAAATAAAGTCAGATCTAATCAAATGGAAGAATATCAAGTGCTCATGAGTAGGCTGAACTAATATAATAAAACTGACAATTCTAACTAAATTAATCTACTTATTCAATGGCATACTAATCAAACTCTCATGAAATTATTTTTACAAAGCTAGAAAAAATAATAACAAAATTCATCTGGAAGAACAAAAGGTCAAGAATTTCAAGGAAATTAATGTAGAAAAAATGAAAATGAAGGTGGCCTAGTTGTATCAGACTAAAATTATATTATAAACAGCAGTTATCAAAACCATTTGCCTTAGAATTTGAATGTTTATTTTCTTTGCTTCCTACATGATATGTCCTTTGATATATCTATTTTGTTTCAATTATCAGTTCTTTGGTTCCAGTTCTTTGGTCACAAATTCCTTTCTTCTCCACAGATTTGAGAGGTAAACCATAGTATGTTCTTCTAATTTGTTTATAGAATCACTGTGTTTAAATCATGAACCCATTTCAACCTTATCTTGGTATAGGATGTTAGATGTTGGTCAATGCCTAGTTTCTGCCATATAAATTTCCAATTTACCAGCAGTTTTTGTCAAATAGTCAGTTCTTATTCCAAAAGCTGGAGTCTTTGGGCTTATCAAACACTAGATTACTATAGTCATTGGTTATTGTATCTTGTGACCCTAACCTATTCCACTGATCAACTACTCTATTTTTTCTGTGAAGCAATACAGAACTATGCCCAAAGGGCTATCAAACTGAGGATACCCTTTGACCCAGCAGTGTTTCTACTGAGCTTATATCCTAAAGAGATCTTAGAGGAGGGAAAGGGACTCACATATTCAAGAATGTTTGTGGCAGCCCTTTTTGTAGTGGCTAGAACTGGAAACCGAATGGATGCCCATCAATTGGAGAATGGCTAAATAAACTATGGTATATGAATGTCATGAAATATTATTGTTCTATAAGAAACTATTAGCAGGATGATTTCAGAGAGGCCTGGAGAAACTTGCATAAACTGATGCTGAGTGAAATGAGCAGAACCAGGAGATTAATCTACATGGCAACAAGACGATCAATTCTGATGGACATGGCTCTCTTCAACATTGAAGTGATTCAGGCCAATTCCAATAGACTTGTGATGGAGAGAGCCATCTGTATCCAGAGAGAGGACTGTAGGAACTGAGTGTGGATCACAACATAATATTTTCACCTTTTTTTGTTGCTGTTTGCTTGCTTTTTGTTTTTGTTTTTGTTTTTTCATTTTTTCCCCTTTTTGATCTGATTTTTCTTGTGCATCATGATAATTGTGGAAATATGTATAGAAGAATTGCACATGTTTAATCTATATTGGATTACTTTATGTCTAAGGGTGGGGGTACAGGGAAGGGAGGGAGAAAAAATTTGAAACACAAGGTTTTGCAAGGGTGAATGTTGAGAATTATGCATATATTTTAAAAATAAAAATCTAAAAAAATTAAAAATTAAACTTCTTATAAGTATAAATAAATCATTGGATTAATATGACCTAGTAGACATTATATTTCAAGGAATATTTTAAAAAGTAGAAAAAAATTCCTCATATTTCTTAGAACCAGATAGCAAAATGGAAACAGGTAAGAATTTATCTTTAATCTATAAGAAGCTAAGTGGCACAATGATAGACCCCCATCTCCATCCTGGATCTGGGCCGGAAAGATTCATTTTCTTGAGTTCAAATCTGACCTTCAACGGTTACTAGTTAGGTGACCCTGGAAAAGTCACTCATTACCTCAGTTTTCTTATCTGTCAAATTAGCTAAAGAAGGAAATAGCAAACTACTTCAATATCTTTGACAAGAAAACCCAAAATGAGGTCATAAAGAGTTAAATGCTATTGAAACCACTGAACATCTTTAATCTCCTGAAAAAAAAATCCCAAAAAAGAAAATTCCTAAAACCTTTATAGTCAAAGTCCAGAAGTCAAAGAAGAAAATACTACAAGCAGTCAAAAAGAAAGAATTCAGTTACCAAGGAGCCACAGTCAGAATCACACAATTTATCAGTCACCACAAGTGATGTAATAGTGAAATATGATAATCCAGATGGTAACAGATATATTGGTTTATAGTCAAGAATAAGTTACCCAACAAAACTAAATATAATCCTTCAGGTAGGAAAAAATGGATCTTTAATGAAAAAGTTTTCTAAGCATTTCTGATGAAAAGATCAGAGTTTCATAAAACCAAAGAAGTTTAGGGGCAGCTAGGTGGTGCAGTGGATAGAGCACCAGCTCTGAAGTCAGGAGGACCTGAGTTCAACTCTGGTCTCAGACACTTCCTAGCTGTGTGACCCTGGCCAAGTCACTTAACCCCAATTGCCTCAGCAAAAACAAAACAAACAAAAAAAAGCCAAAGAAGTTCAAAAATTAAATTTAAGAGAAACATAAAAAAGTAAACACAATGAAAAAGGATAAACTATTGACTTTTTTATATGGGGAAGGTGATACACAGGAAGGTTCTCTTTGAACCCTATCAGAATTCATAATCATAAAATCTAAGTAGAAAAAAGTCTGGAAGTGGCTTAGTTAGTTTTATCTAAAATTCCCATTTTCTATAAGAAACTTTTCCTGATCCTCTTTAATGCTAATATCTTCCCTAGTTGATTATTTTCTATTCATATTATATATATCCTGTTTGTAAACAGTTGTTTGTATGTTGTTTCCTTTATTAATAAAACTCTAAGTTTCTTAAGAACAGAACTGAATCTGCCTTTTTTATCCAGTGCTTAATACAATGCCTAGCACCCAGTAAGCAATTAATAAGTGCTTGTTTACTGACTATCCAAGGTCCTCTTGAATGGTGTCTGCCTAGAAGTAAAGGAGGCAAGGAATGCACTTGTAACTCTCATGCAAAAAAAAAAAAAAATGACATTTGTATAGTGCTTTAATGTCTGAAGTTAAATGGTGAGCAAATTGCTCCTGTATTATAAATTAGAGAAAAGAGGCTGTAATTGAACCTATTTTCTGTGTGAGAGAAATGATTCATTAAAGATCCCTTCTAATCAGTATTAGTTCATAATGATTTTATAAGAGATAATGAATGTTAGTAATTATTTTAATATATTCATCTATTAATACATATCTAAATCACCTAATAGTAGGCATAAGGATAAGGAGTGTATTAATCCGTATTTTATATAAGTCACATAAGAATATAGATTCTAATAGATGCAATAGGCCTCAAATTTTAATATGTTCATTGCTTGGTTATCAGAGATTACTTGTGCAAGAATGTTGACAAAGATATCTTCATCCTTTTTTTCCCCTCAAATTTCATGACCAAATTTCAAGGGTAGTATCATGGTATGGAAAGTCTTCCTCCCCCTCCCTCCCAATATGTTCTTGAAGTGTAGGTAAAGCTTATAAAATATCCTCCAGCCTAACCTAAAGAGGAACCCAATTCATTTTAGAACCCCTAGTCAATGGAGATATTCCTTACTTCACCCAATTCAGGACCTGCTGATATATCATTTTTGCTTATTTTATCTCATGTGTTATATATTAAGCAATGAGATTCTGTATTTTATATAGTTGTTTTATCATGTTCTGGTTAATAAACTAGGGCCCTGGAAAGAAAGGACATCTCAGATCATAAGATTTGAGGTCCACTTCATTGGAGGGGACTATGGACCCTTTAATAAAGTCCCATTGGCTATAGATTGAACAATTTTAATTTTCACCATGTCCATGTCCAATACTCTTTCAATCTTACAATAGTGCCTAGAATATGACAGGGTTGTCATTAGAAGAGTCCTTTTTAAACCCTAAATTGTGATAAAAATGCAAATTATTGTTATGATTGTTAAAATAGGAAGGGAATAGACAAATGCTATCAACATTCTGAGAAGTGAGCAGTAGCTTCTGGCAGGATGAGAGTTCCCTTGAAGGAAAACTGCAATTGATCTGGATTTTGAAGGGTAGGGAATGTTGGAAAGAATATTCTAAACTTAGAATGTTGCAAACAAAATCATGGAGATAGTAGAAATGTTCTTGGTGCACAGAGTAAAGAAGTAAATATAACAGCAAATACCATAACCAACACACACACACACTGAGCTATCAGAAGCTTTCCCACTGAGGTGATACCTAAGACTAAGGTTAAAAGAAGTTGGGAGGGAATGTGGGCTAGGCTTAGGGGACAGTGCAGAAACACTAAGATAAGAGATACTATGTTGAAGAGTTTTGGAAACAATGAGTAAGTCATTTTGGCTGGAAAAGAGAATTCAAGTCTGGAAAAGTAGACTGGAACCAGATAGTGAAAAGTTTTAAATACCAGGAAGAGTTTGATTTTTATAAAAGGAGCAAGAAAAATCTCCACAGAAGGTTCTGAGCAGAGTCCTAGAAGAGAGAGAAAGGAATAGACCAGTTGGGAGTCATTTGCAACACCTTGAGGAGAAGGGGACTGGTGTGAGGGGTTGTTGAGATAGAATGACCAGATTCAGCAACTGACTGACCATGGAGTAATTGAGAATGAAGAGTGAAGACTGTGGAGTGCAAACCTGAGTGCAAAGTGTAGTCTCAACAGAAATAGGAAGAAATTAGTAATGGGGGTGGGGAGAGCGTAATGAGCTTAAAATGCCAGATGGAGATATCTAGAAGGGAGTTGGAAACCTGGGACTGAAGCTCAGGAGAGAGAAAAGAGGCAGTGTAGTGTAGGGGATAAAGGATTGGCTTCAAAGCCTGGAAAATCTGGTTCCAAGTTGCACCTCTAACATACTGGATGACCCTTGGCTAGTAACAACCTCACAGCGCTCTAGACAAACTTGTAAGACTATTAAACTGCAGAGAAGGTGTCCACCTGCACTGGTAGAAGGCAATCAATCATAGATCCAGTCTCTATCCGTGTGTGTGTGGGGGGTGGTGGTGCACGCGCGTATGTATGTATGTATGTATGTATGACTATTTGGCATAGAGTCAGAGTAGTGAAGATCCAGATCTTAAAGGCATCTCAGAAATCATTATGGAGAAACTCATGGTTAAATGAGTTTTCCAAAGGGTGGATATTATAGACACTATTATCTGCCTTTCACTGAGAGGTTCAGTCTCAAGTGGCTGATTCAAATTCAGCCCTTCCCCGCTCCCGTTTCCCTGGACTTCCAGCTCAGCAGGAAAATTCAACACTTTCCCCACTGCATTATACCATCAATTGAACCCAATGAGATCCCTACTAGATCACAAAAGAGAGAGGGAAGGACAGATAAGAAAGAGTAAAAAAAGATCCTTGCCACATAGGGAGAGAGGCAACGTACTTTGTTCTATTAAAGAAAACAGGGTAATTTTCGGAAAGGTTGGAAGTAAACCAGAACAGAACTCTTTTAACCATTTCATTCGCACTGTTAATAAGCCAAGCAAAGAGAGAGAGCATCCCGGAGGAGAGGATTGTTGATACTGTCCAAGGCTGTGAAGTCACTCTCTCCTCCGCCCTTCAGCCGCTTCCCGCACCCCGAATATACAATCTTCATCCTCACCCCGAGCTGAAACAAGTTCTCCTCCTCCTCCTCATATTCCTCAGACTCTTCTTCAGACATTTCTTCACCACTACCACGACCAAGTCTGGAGGGGTTTAGTCACTTCGGCCAGCAGCTTTTCCATCAACAAGCACCAAGAAGAGATGCATTGGTGCACACCTTCCCTTTTTCCAGCCCTCAAGGGAGCCCCCAACCTCGGGGTCTCCTTTCTCGGGGTGGGGGGAGGAGTGAGGATGAGGGAGAGGGGAGGGGGGAGGGAGAGTGTGACTGAAATTGAGAATCTGGAAAAGAACAAAAGATACAAACGGGGGGGAGGGGGAATGTTTGGCTGGGAGGAGGCAAGGCTTAGCGTGCAGCGGTTGTTATAGCAACCCATAGCAACGGAGACAAGGTCTTGTTTTCCTGCCAGTCCCAGAGGAAGCTAAATAGAGAACTAGAATGCGCAGAGGAGTCCGGAACGTGTATAATCATAGAATTCAGAAATAAAACAGATTCTTAGAGTGGACATTCGGGTTCTTTTTGACATCTTCCCCCTTCTGTCTTCCCCTCCCTCCTCCCCAAGTGATTGTGAATTCAGTATCTCCCAAAGCAACCCATTCCACTTTGAAATAGATCTAAGCTATGAAATTGTTCTTACGTGGCAACTAAATCTGCCTTCTGTAACTTCCAATCATTTTTTCTTACTTCTCTGGAATCAAGCAAAACAGATCTAATCCATCTTCCCCATAAAATAGCCCTTCAAAATATTTCAAGAGGCTTACTTTTTTTTTTTTTTGCTGAGGCAATTGGGTCTAAGTGACTTGCCCAGGGTCACACAGCTAGGGAATGTTAAATGTCTGAGGTCAAATTTGAACTCAGGTCCTCCTGACTTCAGGGCTGGCGCTCTATGCACTGTGCCACCTAGGTGCCTCAAGACACTTCTCTTGATCTACTTTTCTGCCATTCCCCTGTTCCTCATTCAGTTCATCATCTGTGGTAGAGCCTCCAGTAATGTCACCAGTTTTCCCTACCTTTGGACGTTCTCATTTGTAAATGTCCATCCTAAAACTTGATATCCTGAACTAAAAACATTCTCTAGATGTGGGTCAGAGTACTCCAACCAGAGTACGGAGTTCTTGGTTCTGAACATAATTTTATATGTAGTTAACATGGCTTAAGTAGAGTCTCCAAAACAGCTACCTAAATTCATAGTACTCTGTAAGTCGGTAACCACTTAAAACAATAGCTTTCATAGCTTTCTTTTCTTTCTTTCTTTCTTTTTATATGCATTTTATTGAAGCTTTTTAATTGCAAAACATGTATGACTAATTCTTCAACAATGACCCTTACAAAGCTTTCTGTTACAAATTTTCCCCCTCTAGTCCCCACCCCTCCCCTAGATGGCAGGAAGTCCACTACATGTTAATTACGTTAATGTCAAATGAATATATTTATGCATATTTTCACTCTTATCTTGCTGTGCAAGAAAAATCGTGTCTACAAGAAAAAAAAATCTGAGAAAGGAAACACAATGCAAGCAAACATCAATAGAGAGCATGTTGTGGTCCACTTTTCATATCCCTCCCTCTGGGTGTATATGGCTTTCTTCACTGACCAAATGGAACTGGTTTGAAACATTTCATTGTTGAAGAGAGCCACGACCATCAGAATTGATCGTCATATAGTATTGTTGTTGCTGTGTACAATGATCTCCTGGTTCTGCTCATTTCACTCAGCATCAGTCCATGCAAGTCTCTCCAGGCCTCTCTGAAATCATCCTGCTGGTTGTTTCTCACAGAACAATAATATTCCATAACATTCATATACCATAATTTATTCAGGCTCTCTCCAATTGATGGGGCATCCATTCAGTTTCCAGTTTCTAGCCACTACAAAAAGGGCTGCCACAAACATTCTTGAACATGTGGGGCTCTTTCCCTCCTTTAAAATCTCTTTGGGATATAGGCCCAATAGAAACACTGCTGGGTCAAAGGGTATGCACAGTTTGATAGCTTTTTGAGCATAGTTCCAGATTGCTCTCCAGAATGGTTGGATCTGTCCACAGTTCCACCAGTATTCCCACATCCCCTCCAACATTCTTCATTATCTTTTCCTGCCATTTTGGCCAATCTGACAGGTGTGTAGTGGTATCTCAGAGTTTTCTTAATTTGCATTTCTCTGATCAGTAGTGATTTGGAGCACCTTTTCATATGACTGAAAATGAAAACAATAGCTTTCAAACCTCTGCTGATGTAATTACTTTTTTCCTCATTTGGAAAACACAATTATTTCAAATATTTGGTGTAGTAGAAAGATTTGCAAAAGAACACTCCTTTCATAAACCTAGGGCACACAAATATACAAAGCATCAATAGGGAAAGTGAGTTTGCATAAGGAAAATATTTATATATGGCTGATATATGTGGAAGGGCAGATTATAGTGTAATAATACTGCTTGCTGCCTTTAGATCTAGTCTTTGCTGGTCAAACCATCTCTACTGGGTCCACTGGACCTACTTATTTCTGGATCTGGCATTTCTGTTCTAAAGTATTCCATTATTTTCACCAGATAGTTTCTACCTTATAATCTTTGCTATTATTTGTTTTTGAAAAGTACCAATGACATCATGAGGGTGATGTCCTGCCTTTTGTGTGAATTGGATTTGTACAGTTGCACAAAAATGAGCTAGTATACTGCTCTGTGGATCTTAATGCTTTATTGATAGATGTTGCTTATTGCTAATGTCTACTGAGCTCATTTCATCTGGGTCAAATCATCTTGATGAGGTTCTGAGTAACTGGATGCAGTTGGTAAAGAGAGACTGGGACAAGCAGAGAAGGACACTGATAGAGATCAGTTTAGCCTCGTAGTCCCATTCTCTTTGGAGGTTACCTTGTTATGTATGGCCAGAAATTCAAATTATATCAAACTCCTGAGGTTAAATTTCCTCTATAAATCTGTCCATGACTCATGCTATTTTTGCTGAACCCCTTTTAGATTATAGTCTGCCACAACACCCTGCCTTATGGTATCTTTCCCCACCTCCTTTCCCCCTTCTGCCACTTAGTGTCTCATCCCTCCACTATGCCTCATGGTGTCTTTCTTCTTTTTATAACTAATTTTTTTTAGGATACTAACCTGCTAAGGGCATATTCCAACCTCATGGGATATTCCCTTTATCCCGGTTAATTGTGAGATGCACTGTGGAAGTTTTTTTCCATCATTAATTGTTAAAAAAATCTTTTTCCTCGCTAATTATGTGCTCTCATCTGTTTTATATTTACCATTCCTCTTATCTATTGTATCTCTTCATATAGAAGAAGGTATGCTGTGACAAAATTCTTTCAGCTCTGTTTAATTCCTGGGAATGTCAGGGAAATTTCATGTTCTAGGTGGTAAAACAACTAGTCCTATTGGGAAAATTTGCTGGGAAATTTTCTTGTTCAAAAGAAAATGATGGAAAATGAATTGGGAATATTTTAGCATTTTCTTCATAGGACTATCTTCCCACCTAGAAAAATGTTTAAAGTATTAGAGTGTTACTCAAGACTATGCCATTAGATGGCCCAATGGCATTTTCTTCTTGCATGTTGGATTTCTGATTCATTTGCATTAAAAACCTTTTCTAGGTAACAAGTGAACATAAACAAATCACATTTATAATCTGGAGATGGTTAATAAAAAGTTCCATCTCATACAACAATTTCTATAGTTCAGTTATTTTCAAGTGTAGATTAACATCAGCATATATCCTCCTCATACAGCTATAGCAAAATCCCTTATAATCATTCAAAATATTGATATTTTATGCCCATTAAGTGAAGACAAATGTTTTCTAAACGTTCATAGCACTTTTTTTGTCTTAATTCCAGTCAAAAAAGCATTGATTAAGTACCCACCATGTACCTAACTAAGCCTCTAAATTTAAGGGGGATTGAGAAAAGCTTCTTTTGAAAAGTGAGATTTTTTTTTTTTTTTTTTGCTAAGGCAGTTGGGGTTAAGTGACTTGCCCAGGGTCACACAGCTGTTACGTGTCTGAGATCAGATTTGAACTCCGGTCCTCCTGACTTCAGGGCTGGTGCTCTATCCACTTCACCACCTAGCTGCCCCGAAAAGTGAGATTTTTGACAAAAAACTTGAAGAAAGTCAGGAAAGCCAGAAGGTGGAGGTAAGAGGGGAGAATATTGTAGGCATGGGGTATTGCCAGTGAAAATGTATGAAATTTTTTTTTATATAAAGCTTTTTATTTACAAAACATATGAGTGATTTTTCTACATTGACCTTTGCAAAAGACTTTTTTTCCCCCAAGCTTTTCCCCTCCTTTCCCCCACCCCCACCCTTAGATGACAGGTAATCTAATATATGCTAAATAGGATAAAATATATGACAAATACAATACATGTATACATATCTATACAGTTATCTTACTGCACAAGAAACATCAGATCTAGAAAGAGAAGAAGAAAAAACAACCTAAGAAGGAAAACAAAATGCATGGAAATATTCACAGAAAGCGTTAAAATGCTGTGTTGTGGTTCACACTCAGTTCCCACAGGCCTCTCTCTGGATGTATATGACTATCTTCATCGCTGAACAACTGGTTTGAATCACATCATTGTTGAAGAGAACCATGTCCATCAAAATTGATCATCGTATAGTCTTGCTGCTGTGTATAATGTTCTCCTGGTTCTGCTGATTTCACTCAGCATCAGTTCATGCAAGTCTCTCCAGGCCTCTTTCTTAAATCCTCCTGTTGGTCGTTTCTTACAGAACAATAATATTCCATAACATTCATATACCATAATTTATTCAGCCATTCTCCAATTGATGGGCATCCTTTCAATTTCCAGTTTCTTGCCACTACAAAAAGGGCTGCCACAAACATTTTTGCACATGTGGGTCCCTTTCCCTCCTTTAAAATCTCTTTGGGATATAGGCCCAGTAGAAATACTGCTGGGTCAAATGGTATGCACAGTGAAAATGTATGAAATCTTGAGATAGAATTGAGAAGATGCTTTTGGGTTACTTGACTTTAAACAGATTATAGTGGATTAATGGCACCATCATAAAGCTAGTGTAGTATTTACATCTGTTTTGATTATACTATATATAATCCTAAATTCCTGTTCTGAGGAAGTCAACTCAGACCCAGGATCCATGGCTAGGGATATGGATAGATTTAGCAAATGACTGTGTAAGTAATCCTTTGATTAGCAAAGAGAGGAGTACCTTGTTGTCCCCAGTCCTGTCTAATAAAATTGTTCAAATAGTCTATCATTTTTTAGTATACTTAGGAAGTGAGGAGAATAGGTGTTATTATTGAATAAACATAATGCTACAATCCTACTAACCTTCATCCTTTCTTCCCTCATTTTCTTTTCTCTTAGGTCATCATTATACTTTTTAGGCAACTTAAAGGATTTTCAAATTAGTCTTTTGCTGACTATATGCATTTTTTCCCCTTACACAAACTTTAAAACTGCAACCTTACCTTGTTTATATATGATGCCACTTGGCAATATTTCACATACTTGGTGACTGCTGATATGTTTAAATTTAATAATAGATTTTTATTTTCAAAATACATGCAAAGATAGTTTTCAACATTCATCCTTGCAAAACCTTGTGTTCTGATTTTTTTCTCCCTCCTTTCTCCCTTCCTTCTTCCCTAGACAGAAAGTAATCCAATATATGTTAAACATGTGCAGTTCTTCTATACATATTTCCACATTTATCATGAAAAATCAGACCAAAGGCTAGAAACTGGAAACTGAATGTATGCCCATCAATTGGAGAATGGTTGAACAAATTATGGTATATGAATGTTATGGAATATTATTGTTCTGTAAGAAATGACCAGCAGGATGATTTCAAAGAGGCCTGGAGAGACTTGCATGGACTGATGCTGAGCGAAATGAGCAGAACCAGGAGATCATTATACACAATTCCACCATGATATATTTAAATTTAAAGACTGAATTTTCAATGATTAGATTTGGTTGTTTGCTTTTCTCATGCTACTTCTCTTATAGTGACTTTCAAACTTATATTTGTTCCATAATCTAGTTTCTGGCTCACTGTTTTTTCTTGACTCAGTCAGATTCACCTCCCTATGAATCCCATTTTATTTCTCATCACAGCCAATATTCCACAGCTTTAAATAATTACCACATAGGCTGCATGACCAGGTTCCTGCTCCCTTGGTTGGATCAAGACTTTCCTGCCTTTTCTTGATTCTTTCAAACTATGTATATCTGAGATCTTCTTAAAGCAGAGGGGTACTAGAGTTAGCTCAAATGGCCATTTACAAAATGGATATCAACAAATGGATATAAATCTGGGCTTGATTTATTGTTTCTTCGATTGCCTAGCTTAAGAAAGTGATGGAGAAAATGTTAATAATGCTTATTAAACTAGTATGCTGTATGCTCCCCCCAACAAAACTGGTTGTTGAACTTTTTGCCAGCAAACATTTATGGCCATCTAGATTCAACCTTTTAAGTTTTGATTTTCTACTATGGAATGTGACACTTAAAGCATTTGGAAAAGAAATATGGCATGAGTTGGGGCCAGAATTTAAATATGATATATCCATTACTAACTAGTCTTGGAAGAGTTTAATTGAATCAAAAAAAGGAGACACTAGCTATTTTTTGTGTTGAAGGGAACATGTTAGACTTCTGGCCTTGATGTCAAAATAGGTTCAGAAGGTGAAAATGGAATTCTAAGGAAAGAGTCTCTAAGCAGTAAGTGGAATAAATAACTATCTTGAAGTTTCTCTATTACTTTGCCTCATATTATTCTCTTAATTTGTTGGGTAAACTTTTTAATATATACTTGTCTCAGTTAAATTAAGAGAAGGATAATTTTTCTACACCTTGCTTAGAGAATTATAATTATAGGATTTTTTTGAATTCAATGTTTATCTAGTGGCAGGGGTAGGAAATAAATGAAGATATATACCCTTTGGTCCTAAATGAGTTCACTCTTCAGTGACAGAAACTGTTGCCTTGCCTCCTTGCCTCCCATGCCCTGTTATAGTCATATATTCACTTATACCAGCACATTATTCACTCTCACTAAAACAGGGACTTCAAGATCAAATGGCATATTTGCTTTAAAATTATATCAATAAATGTTTATATTAATAAACATTAAGTACTTACTATGTGCCCAGACACTATATTAAGCACTCTTGTGAATTAATTTTTATATAGACGGCACCAGTTTAAATTAATCCTAATGAATCTATATATAGAAGAGATTATGGGATAAGTGGTCCCAGCTTTAATTTGGGAGAGCTTATTGTATAAGAGGCAGAAACATCTGCTGACCAAGCCTTCTCTTTCCTTACTAATAACAATTTCCATGGTTTTTTGCCAAGTCAAAGCTGGCTCAGTGCCTGGGGGTGATACCTTACAGAGAGTTGTGATAGCTTTTAGAGCTATTTCTGTCCTTCTCCTAAAACCTGTCACCTTCTCAGTCATGGAGCTGAGGTCAGTCTAAAACTGATTTCTTCATAGTAGTGGTTCCTAAGAGAATTACTAGGACAACTTTAAATCAAACCCACAACCTGACACAGCTAAGGGTTTTCAGAACTAATAAGGAGAGTAGAATGTGGCAACTATGAGCCTAGGATACATTGAAGTGATACTGTACCCCTTCAGATTTCATTGTTATCATTCTGACATTTTCTGATTCATTTCTGCAAAAAATGTGGAAATATGGATTTCCTGTCACAAAACTGCAAACCTACCCTAATAGGGAAAAAGGATATACCTATAATATATAGCAATACTTGTTGGCTTGAGTTTTTAATTTGGAGATTTAACAAGGGCAAAAAACTACATTAACTGCAGTTATACTGATTTTTACAATTACTGAATAACAGATATCACTTTATTGTTGTGAGTTTCCAAGTTCCCACTAATGGGAGCATTTGGATAATCTCTGAAGTTCTTTAAAGAGCAATAATTCTCAGAGAGTTCATCTAATTTAACTCCTTCATTTTATAGATAAGGAAACTGAAGTTCAGTAAAATAGTGAATTGCCTGGTATTTAATATACCTAATAAATATTTATTGAGGCCTTATTGTGTGCAAGTCACTCTAAGGTGTTGTAGAGAAGAGAAAAAAAATGACAATTCCCTAGCAACAATATCCTTCCTCTTCACTTTCCATCATGGAGCACACCTATTTCACTATTCCTAATTCCAAGTGATCTTATGGAAACTCCAAGAAGCTTGCTTCTAACCATCTTTGACCCAATGCTGAAGGGGTGATGATGAACAGACTCATAATTGGCTCTTGAGCTAGATGTATATGAGAGTGGGTATACAAAACAGGCCACTTACCTCTCAGTTTGTCTCTTATTTTCCAGTGATGAATACTGGACTATTTTAAAATATTTCTGATAAGGGAAGGAAGCCCCTGTTCTGCCTCCCCTCAGTCACTATATATAATTGTAAATGTCTGACCACCTTTGTGTCCTGGTGTTCTTTCTTGATCTTAGGTAAGTGAGTATCTAGAGAAGGAAGTGTCCCGGTGAACTTGTAAATTCTGGAAGGTCCAAATGACCTGGTTGCCTGGCAAAATAGTAAGAGGCTGAGCTCAATCAACTCAATCCTTGCTAAATATCTTTCTTCTGCTATTACAAAGTAATCTTTTTTTTTAATAAACTTGTGAATGACCCCAGAGTATCTCATTTAGTTCCATTATTGAACCTAAAATACTATGGGACTGGACTGAACCAGAAACTACCCAAAATAGCAGCTGAGTATTCAGACAGTGACAGGGGGAGGTGAAATGTAAATGGAGTAATTATCAGTTCTGCAAACTATATTATAACCTAATGAGGCTTGACAATAGCTTCCCAATTAAGTAGTAATTATAAGTCAAGTTATTGAATTCCTTGTGTACTATTCTGTTGATGTGCTCTGATTCCTTAATGATTATTGAAGGGTGTTTAATAAGATATATAGTCATTAATTTATGTTTAGAATAAACCCTGTCTTTTACCAGATTCACACTGTTTTGAGCCCTTCGTTTCCTTTTCCCCCCTTTTAAAAATACCCTAGATTTGAGGCAAAAAAGTAAGGTAGGGTGGGAGTTTAAGGAGCCAATGAAAAAGGGGAGCCTAAATTTCCTAACTGGAGGTGAGGCTTTGTCAGAATTAAACCTGGATAAACTACAATACATGGGTAAGACAGGAAATGGTATAGCTCTCCAGCAACTGGAAATGCTTAAATGAGCAGTACTGAAAAAAAAAATGTGACAATGACCAGAAGTTCAGAATCTCAGAGAAATGGTCATTCAACCTTAGCATGACACCTCCAGAGAAGGAAAATAATTTCCCAGGCAACACATTAGAATTTTGGCTAGTAATGACAACCGGATTTGATCCAGTCTCTCTAATCTGTGGGTGGCTGGAGCTGAACAAAGCGAGCTAGAAATAGGAGACTCAGGAGTTAAACAGAATTTTAATTTCAGAGTGAGGAAAATAGGAAAATAGGTTTGCAAACTGAAGTCCTTCTGAGAAGGAAGACTTATGACTTGTGGTAGGGGTAGGATTTTTAAGCCTGAAAACCACAAAAATTCTGTCATTCTTAGGTCTTAAGTAAATGGTTCCCACAACAGGCCCATGGAACAATACAGGTGTTCGTGGGTCCTATGGGAACAGTCTTCAAGTTATTAGAATCATTGAGCCTTGTACTTGCCTCAAGCATTAAAGGTCATTGAACCTTATGATTATTCAGTGGGGTAAGAACCAGAATTAGCATGGCAGGAATAGGAGTGCAGTATCTGGTTCAGTTCACCTAGTAGTTACAAGCACAGAAATTGTTAGAATATCAGGAGATGTGATTGATTATTTTCTGCTATTGCATGTCAGTTGTAGCTCCAGCTGTCAGGTCCAGGTTCTCCAGGAAAATAGAGCTAAATAATTAAAATCATAAATCCTAATTCTGGGGTTTTGTTGTGTCTAAGATCAGTCAGTGCAAAGGATTGTTGTTATACCAAGCTCAGGACACAGTCAGTTTTGCTGGGCCTTAGCTTGGGAAAACAGGGTGTCTCCTAATATTTTGACAATAATAATAGTATTGATTTGAGTACTGTGTGCAAAGCAAGAGGCAAGATTAGGGAGTGAGGAGATGTCAAGATGGCCTGGGACAAGGTACTAGCTAGATATAGAGGGATAAATGAGTTATTATCCTACCTCTTATGCTATGTGACCTTATGCAAATCATTTATACTCCATAGGCTTAAGTTTCCTTTTCTATAAAATGAGGAAGTTGGATTCCTTGGCTTTTGAGGTTCTTTTTTAGCTCCTGAGCTATATGCTTATGATGCGATGATCCAATCAAGACATCTGACTCTCAGGGTGAGTGTCTAAAATTCTTCCCCAAGGATTTGGGCATGGATCCTATAGGACCATATGACAGTCTTTCAAATATTTGAAAACAGTTATCACGTCCCTTTAAGTCTTTTCTTCTGACAGGCTAAACACCCCCATTTTCTTCAGTTACTCCTTAAGGATATGATCTCAAAGTCCTTCACTGGTACTGGTTGAGTTTCTCTGGATACTCTCCAACTCATCAATGTCCTTCCTAAAATATGACATTCTGAGGTGATCAGATAGGGTCAGACCAGGACAAAGTATAACAGGATATCACCTCCCTAGCCCTGGATATTGCATTTCATAATGTAGCTTATAATCATATTAGCTTTTTTTGGCTGTCATATCACCCTGCTGACAGCTTGAGCTCATAGAGGTAAGATTTTTTTTTTTAGATTATCTACTGTCTAGCCATCCTACATTTTGTAGTAATAAATCTGATTTTTAAAATACAAGTTTAATACTTTATATTTGTCTCTTCTGAATTACTGAGTTTCATTTTTATTAAATTTAGACTTAAATTCTAGCCTATAAAAAACTTTTGAAATCTTGATTCCATCAATTAACATGTTAATTATTTTTCCAAGATTTTTGTCATTTGAATGGGGACCCTTTCAGACTAAGGTCCAAGTCATGAAGACTTTTAATAATAATTAACCAATTTGACTCATATGAAATCTTTTGACTTCAATTCACGTATACACAATCAGTTGATCATCATGCTAATGAACTTAGTTGAAGAACAGAACTGAAAAAGCAAAACATTTAATTCAGAAAGAATTAAATTAAAAAAAGTAATAGAAAACCACATTTGCATTCTTAAATGAGTACAATGTCTTTCCACTTACCTTCAGGGTTTTTGGGAAAACAGATGCTGTTATGTTTGGAAGAATTGCACATGTTTAACCTGTATTGGATTACTTGCTATCTAGGGGAGGGATGAGATGGGGATGGAGGGAAAAAATTTGCAATACAAGGTTTTACAAGGGTGAATATTGAAAACTAGCTTTGCATATATTTTGAAAAAATAAAAAGCTAACTGAGTGCATGCCCATCAGTTGGAGAATGGCTGAATAAATTATAGTATGTGAATATTATGAAATATTATTGTTCTATGAAATGATCAGCAGGATGATTTCAGAGAGGCCTGGTGAGACTTACATGAACTGATGCTAAATAGAACCAAGAGAGCATTGTACACAACAACAACAAGATTGCATGTTCTTTTTTCTTTCTCATTTCTTTTCCCTTTTTGATCTGAATTTTCTTGTACAACATGATAATTTTGGAAATATGTATAGAAGAATTGCCCATGTTTAACATATATTGGATAACTTGCTGTCTAAGGGAGAGGGTGGGAGAAAGGGAGGGAGAAAAAAATTTGGAACACAAGGTTTGGCAAGGGTGAATGTTGAAAACTATCTATGCATATATTTTGAAAATAATAAGGTTTTTAAAAATCCTCTAGGAAAAAATAGACAAACAAATAAATGAATTCTCCTGAAAAAAAGAAAGAAGAATAATAGACTCCTTTGTTGAGTTTTGACCACATGGAAAAGAGAGTCTAGAAGCTCTATCTAAGACTGGTTGAGCAGTGAATAGTGCTTGATGCAAGTCAATCCAGGATCTGCATGGAGACAGTGTGACCAGAAGGGAAAGCACATGGAAGGAAAAAATTAAAAACCAAGCACATCTGATATGAGAAGAGGGAAGCAAACAGTACTAGACACAGTCTCAAGAATAGCCTGGCTAGAGGAAGAAACTAAGTCTAAGCTTTCCCTTTTTAGAACATCAGTCTCTTTTATTTTCTTTGCTAATATTTTTATAATATTATTATTCTATCTTTTTGGGTAATAGAATAATATTTTTTTTCTAACTTTTTAAAAAAAAACTTGAAATGCAAGAAAGCTGCCTTTCATAGCCTTAGTAAGAAAAATCTCTTCTCCAGTTTTTACTGAAATGATTTGACCCTCTCCAACCTGTTCAGAAAAATTCTTCAGTTTCATGTGTGCTTAATAACCCTCTCTTCTTTCTGGGTAAATAAAGTGTAGCACTGCTCTGAGTTATTTTCCTAAATTTTACTTGTATTTGTACTTGTTCCTTAACGTTGACTAGCTTCTAGAGATAACCTATTAAGTGGGCACTCCTATTTCTCTATTTCAGAAACCCCCATCAGTGTGTTTTTCATTAACAGTCAGTTGACTCCATTAGCTTTTATTAAAGCCATTCAATCAAATGGCAGGTATGGAAAGCAGTAATTATAAAATATAAAAAAATTATAAAAACCTGAAGGGCATTCTTCTACAAATATGTACAGTAGCCATAGAAACAGTAGGTTCAAACTTGAAGTACAATGATAGATATCCACATGGGATACTCCTGTGGCAAAAAATAAACAAAAAACAAAAAACAAACAAACAACCCTTAATTGCCCTAACCTAAGTCCTGGAGATCCTTTTGCATATATAAAATCCTGCTAGGTTTTAGGGAATATTTCTCTCCAAGCCTGACTTCTGATTGCCACAAGTCATGTTCCTTGAAACTGTCTCCCATATCAACTGAAAGGGTGTGTGTATATACATGTGTGTGTGTATGTGCCCACTGATGTACATGTGTATGTTTTTCCTTATAAAAGAAGATGAAGGGGGGCAGCTAGGTGGTGAAGTGGATAGAGCATCAGCCCTGAAGTCAGGAAGTCCTGAGTTTAAATGTGCCCTCAGACATTTAACACTTCCTAGCTGTGTGACCCTGGGCAAGTCACTTAACCCCAATTGCCTCAGCAAAAAAAAAAACAAAAAAAGAAGATGAAGGGAAAACACACACACACACATATATACATATAATATATATAAAACGAATATATGTGTGATAACATATGATATATATATATGAGATAAAAATGTCATCTATACTGCTATCAAAGTCATTAATAAAAATGGAAAACTAATGATAGCTCAGTAACTCTTTTCTCTAAGGAACTTTTGGTAAAGTTGGGAAGGTGAGATGTATCCAAAAAACTCTAGTGCAAGCAAGGTAGAATGTGAAAGTGAAATGGTATCAATTATAGAAGCTTAGAGTTGGGAAGAACCGTATTGATCATCTAGTTCAATAGGAGTCTTCCAAATGTCATCAGTAAACCTCTATTTGAAGACCTCCATTGATGAGGGCTCCACCATTAGGAGACTCTATTTTACTTTTAGAAAGTTCTGTTACAGTTTTTCCTTTACATTAAGCACAAATTGTTTATTTTGAAGTTTTCATTTTTCTCTTTTACTTCTGTCCTCTAGGGTCAAATAGAACAAATATAATATAAAATTTGTTACTTTAGAAGAGATCCCTTATTGAAAGGGTATAATTTAAAAAAATACACATATTCTGAACAGCTAGGTGGTTCAGTAGAGAGAGCACCAGCCTTGGAATTGGGTGTACGTGAATTCAAATTCATCCTCAGACACTTATTGGGTGACCTTGAACAAGTCACTTAACCCCAATTGCGTTCTCCCCAAAAAGAAAAAAAAAATTAAATGTGTTCTTTAGGTTGAGGTTAAGATGAAGTCTTTCCCTCCCTTCCTTTTCTTTGCATGCCCAGCATTTAACATAATAGTTGGCACAGAGTAGGTACTTACTAAGTGCTTATTAATTTTTTTCTTTCAGAAATTTATAGTTTAATTTTGAGTTAAGCATTTTTGGCATCTGGGAGGAACTGGTAGTATTGTATTGGAATTGCTAAAGTAAGAAAATATATGAAATGTAAATGAAACTATGAAATTTCAAGGACTTCAAGGGAATGGTAATTTTGCATTTTGGAAGTTGGATTACAAGTTATAGGAGGTAGGAAAAAATCATTTTTGAAATTAGTTTGATTACTGTCTGGAAGGAATATTGGTCTCTCAAAAGTTATACCAATAGAGTAAAAGCTCTTAATGTCTTACTAAGCTGAAAAGGCTCCAGGTATCAGTCTATGTGTATAATAAATATATAGTAGA
The DNA here is from genome assembly GCA_023553655.1 of Myrmecobius fasciatus. NCBI lineage: Eukaryota > Metazoa > Chordata > Mammalia > Dasyuromorphia > Myrmecobiidae > Myrmecobius > Myrmecobius fasciatus. The sequence goes on along the minus strand of JAJPUD010002805.1, from coordinate 270,414 downwards.
TCAGAATATTGTTGGAGAAAGGTTGGTACTAGGTTGGCGAACTTTTTTATTTTTTATTTTTCACTATAGTAGTTTTCAAAGACCATCTGTTAAGCTGTAGAGTAGCTGAAATATCTTTTCACACATGGATAAAAATTATAGATTCTTGAAGAGCTGAAGTTTGAAATATTATGCATTTAATAGAGTACTATGCTTAAAATTAGAAGATTTGAGTCCAAATGTTGCCTCAGACACTTATTGGCTGTGTGATCCTGGTCAAGTCACCTAAAAATTTGTCTGCCTTTGTTTCTTCAACAGTAAAATGGGGATAATAGTAGTACCTACCTGCCAGGCTTGTTGTGAAGATTAGTTAATCTGTAAATGATTATTTGTAAAATACTTAGCATAATGCCTGGCACATAGTTAACACTTAATGAAGAACTTTTCCCTTCCCTTCCTTTGCTTCCTCCTCCCTATATTTGTATGCTTGTATATTTATATACATCCCTTTCCTAAATTATATTTCCTTAGAGATAGAATATGCTTTAAACATTATTCTACCAGGGGGAGCATCAATGTGCTAATATAAACAAAGCAGTCATAAATTATCATAGAAAAGTGACTAGACATAGACTAAGGGCTTATATAAGCTTATAAACTCATAGTTATAGATCATAAATCGCAGATTCAAAGCTAGAAGGGACATTAGAGGTAATTTAGTTCATCGTTGTTATTCCATCTGGAGTAATGTTTTCACATTAACCACAGCAAAATCTTCCACAAAGATCAACATAAAAACAAAAATTTTCCTTTCAAATGTTAGCTTTACTGTAATAATAAATACTATTCTTCTCTCATTTCTTACAAAGCCCTTAACTCAAACTGGATAAATTACTTTAAAAGGCATATATTTCCCAGTTCAATTTCCTTATATTAAGATGAGAAAATGGAGGTCCAATGAGTTTATGATTTGGCCAAGAACACCCAAAAGACAATTTAGTAATCTTTAGTGCTCATTTTGTTCTGTAATACTACTTAACATGTAACTGTAGAGGCTAGTTACTTGCCTTCTCTGAACTTCAGTTTATTCATTTTAAAAATAGGTATTATAATAATATTACTCCTTACCTCACAGTGTTATTTTGAAAAAAAACATGAAGTCTTAGAAACTTGAAGTGCTTTATACATGTACCATTATTATTATACTTCTATGTTTACTCTACAAGTGAATCTGTTGGGATTGGAAGCTTGTGATGAAAGGAACTCCCTCTACCTAGGCTGTCATCTATAGCCTTAGGCTTGCCTAGATTATGGAGTGGACAAATGACCTATTCAGAGTTATACAGTAAGTATGTGTCAGATACAAGATTTGAACCCAGATCTTCTTGACTTGGAGACTAGTTTCCTATCCACTATTTCATATTGCCTCTTAAATAGCCACAAATTAATTTTTAAAATCGTTTGTTTTGAACAACAAAAATTTCTTAATAGGTAGCTTTAAAACAACTTGTTACATAAATTAAAACAAACTCATGTCAACTCTAGTTAGGAATTCAGGAAGTTGATAGTATTCTGAAACTGGGTACTTCATCTTGTTATTAGAAAACTGGGGGAGAATGGTAAGGAATTGAGGGAGTGTGAGCAGAAAAATGTGCAGGCAAGGCATTTTTCTTAAAATAAAATATGAAAACCTATACTATTATTCTGGTAAAAAAAAATCAGCAACTTACTTCTCAAGTCTATTGCCTGCTCTATTTTCCCTGGGACCTTACTAGTACAATGCAAACATCTGAATTTTGACCAGTCTAACAGTACTTAATTCAATGCTTCATGAATTTGATGAATCCATAATTCATCAAAAGTACTTGTGTAGTATAGTACTTACTAGTAAGTAATGCTTCATATTTTGATGAGTTAATGTTCTATGATTTTGCCAGCTACTGACAAATTTTAATTCCTTTGTAACTTTTTTGCTTGATATGACTTTGAGAATTGCTATAACAAAAATTTATTTATAAATAAAAAGTTTACTAATATACATCCATTACTTCTTGTAATATGTACCTGATTATAATGAAAGGGGGAAAAAAGCCCTGAGGTACGTGTGTCATAATTTCAGTATAATGGGCTTTACTTTATATCTCACAGTGAATTTGACAGCATGTTTGTCTTTGTCTCCCTCATACAGTTCCCAAAATAATCTTCCTAATGTGACATTTAAAAAGTTTGAGACATAATTTCTGGGTGATTAGTCATTTTATTAATAATGACTTCATTTTTTCCCAAATAGTATCTTATTTTTCTAAATATACATATAATTTCCAACATTCCTTTTTCTAAGATTTTGTGTTCTAAATTGTTCCCCCTCCTATCCTTATCATCCTCCCTCCCCAAGACAGCAAGAAATCTGATATAGGTTAAACATGTACAATCCTTTAATACATTTTTCCATGTTTGTCATGTTGTACAAAAAATCAGACCATGAGAAAGAAAAAATAAACCAAAAAAAGTGAAAATACTATTCTTTGATGCAAACATACAAATAAGATATATGCAGGATTAATTGGAGATAATTAACAAGGGGAAGACATTAGAATTAAAAGTGAACTTGCAAAAAGTGAGATTTTTAGTTGAGACTTGAAGGAATTCAGGGAAACTAGAAGGCAGAATTGAACAGGGAGAGAATTTCAGACATAGGAATTAATTGGAAAATGCAAGAATCTGAGAGATGGAATTTCCTATGTAATGAGAACAATCAGGCTAGCATCACTGAATCAGAGAGAATGTGGAGGAGAATAAGATCTATGTGTTATATATCCGGCTTATTTTACCAACTACAATAAATTACATTTATTTATATTTATTCTGCTATATTTTTCCAAGAAATGCTGACCAACAATTGGAGGGTATGTGGGAAAACTGGGACACTAATGCATTGTTGGTGGAGTTGTGAACTAATTCCACCATTCTGGAGAGCAATGTGTAACTTTGCCCAAAGAGCTATCAAACTGTGCATACCCTTTGATCCAGTAGTCTTTCTACTACATCCCAAAGAGAACTTAAAGGAGGAAAAGGGACCCACATGTGCAAAAATGTTTGTGGCGGCCCTTTTTGTAGTGGCTAGAATCTGGAAACTGAATGGATGCCCACCAGTTGGAGAATGGCTGAATAAACTATGGTAGATGAATGTTATGCATGGAATATTATTGTTCTGTAAAAAATGATCAGCAGGATGATTTTAGAGAAGCCTAGAGAGACTTACATGAACTGATGCTAGGTGAAATGATCAGAAGCAGATCATTGTACATGGCAACAAAAAGATTATATGATGATCCATTCTGATGGATGTGGGTCTTTTCAACAACGAGACAATTCAGGTCAGTTCCAATGATCTTGTGATGAAGAGAGCCATCTACACCGAGAGAGAAGACTGTGGGAATTGAGTGTGGATCACAACATAGCATTTTCATTTTTTTAAACTGTTGTTTGCTTGTTCTTTTTTCTTTCTCATTATTTCCTTTTTGATTTGATCTTTCTTGTGCAATATGATAAATGTGGAAATATCTACAGAAGAATTGCATATATTTAACATGTCTGAGAGAGGGAAGTGGGAGGAAGGAAGGGAGAAAAATTTGGAACACAAGGTTTTGCAAGGATGAATGTTGAAAATTATCTTTGCATGTATTTTGAAAATAAAAAGCTATTGTTAAAAAATTAAAAAAAAATAAAACTACTCCATGATCTGGTCCCTGTCTACTTTTCAATCCTAATGTAACATTAATGTTCTACCTATGCCTTATACTGCAGCAAACCTGTTTAACTTACTGTTACCAGAGAATACTCCATATTTTCTAGACCTTTTTTTTTTTTGCCACTTTTTCCTGTACTCCATCTTCATATCTGCTAGTTGAAAATGTATTCAACTTTCAAGGCTGAATTTACATTTCACTTCCTTTCCTCATCTTCCAAACTGGATATAATGTTTCCCTCCATTGAACCCTTATCAAAGTCTTTGAACCTTTCTGAAGGCATTTATTACATCCTACCTTATGTTAAAACTCTGGGCCACTTTTCTTATACTCAATAAATTCCATGAGGTCTACCTTTGAGCCTCATTTATCTTTGTATCCCTCAACATAACGCCTGTCAAAACGCCTTTTATTATGGAAATCAACCTTTGTAGAAGATGAAACAAAGAAACATTAAGGTACAGTCTATTTTTAAAAGCTTTTTTATTTTCAAAACATATGCATAGATAATTTTCAACATTCACCCTGGCAGAATCTTGTGTTCAAATTTTTTTTTCTCCCTTCTTTCTTTCCACCCCTTCCCTTAGACGGCAAATAATCCAATATATGTTAAATATGTATAATTCTTCTGTACATATTTCCACAATTATTATACTGCACAAGAAAAATTAGATCAAAAAGGAAAAAAATGAGAAAGAAAATGCAAGCAAACAACAACAAAAAAGTAAAAATACTATGTTGTGATCCACACTCAGTTCCCACTGTCCTCTCTCTGGATGGAGATGGCTCTCTCCATCACAAGACCATTGGGGTACTTTTCTTATACTCAGTAAGTTCCATGAGATCCATCTTTGAACATCATTTATCTTTGTATCCTTCAACAAAGCCTGTTTGTTAATGCCTTTTGTCATGAAAATCAACCTTTGTAGAAGTTGAAACAAAGAGACATCAAAGTACAATCTTAAAGAAGTTAGAGTGGAGATCATATGGTCCAATCTTCTATGCAATGGAGAAGTCCTTTCTACTGAGTCTCTGAGAATTAATCACCTTTTTAATGTTAAAATACCTATTAGAGACATGAAATATACTTTCCCCTCCCCCAGAGGCAACATAATAATTATCTGTAAAATAGAAATTCCTCACTCACTTGACTTTAGATGACTGGACTGAGCTTTCTTTTAGGTTATTATAAAGACTTTTCGTGCCATACCAATCAAACTCCCAAGAAATTATTTTACAGATCTAGAAAAAATAGTAGCAAAGTTCATTTGGAAGAACAAAAGCTCAAGGATTTCAAGGGGATTAATGAAAAAAAAGGCAGATGAAGGTGGCCTTGCTGTACCAGATCTAAAACTATATTATAAAGCAGCGGTCATCAAAACCGTTTGGTACTGGCTAAGAAATAGAGCAGTCGATCAGTGGCACAGGATAGGATATCAGGACTATCTAGGCAATAACCTTAACAATCTAGTATTCGATAAATCCAAAGACCCCAGCTTTTGGGATAAATACTCATTATTCGGCAAAAACTGCTGGGAAAATTGGAAACTAGTGTGGAAGAAATTAGGGCTTGACCCATACCTAACACCACATACCAAGATAAGATCTAAATGGGTTCATGATCTAGATATAAAGAGGGACTTTGTAAGCAAGTTAGAGGAACATAATATAGTTTATCTCTCAGACCTGTGGAGATGGAATAAATTTATGTCCAAAGAAGACCCGGAACTCCTAATTGAACAACAGATGGATAATTTTGGTTATCTTAAGTTAAAAAGTTTCTGTACAAACAAAACAAATGCAGACAAGATTAGGAGGGAAGCATCAAACTGGGAAATCATCTTTACATTTAATGGTTCTGATAAAGGCCTCATTTCTAAAATATATAGAGAATTGTCTCATATATATAAGAATTCAAGCCACTCTTCAATAGATAAGTGGTCAAGGGATATGAACAGACAATTTTCAGATGATGAAATTAAAACCATCTCTAGTCATATGAAAAGTTGCTCCAAATCACTATTGATCAGAGAAATGCAAATTAAGACAACTCTGAGGTACCACTACACACCTGTCAGATTGGTTAAAATGACAGGAAAAGATAACGATGAATGTTGGAGGGGATGTGGGAAAACTGGGACACTAATACATTGTTGGTGGAACTGTGAACGGATCCAACCATTCTGGAGAGCAATTTGGAGCTATGCTCAAAAAGTTGTCAAACTGTGCATACTCTTTGACCCAGCAGTGTTTCTACTGGGCTTATATCCCAAAGAAATCTTCAAGAAAGGAAAGGGCCCCCATGTGCAAAAATGTCTGTGGCAGCCCTTTTTGTAGTGGCTAGAAACTGGAAGCTGAATGGATGCCCATCAATTGGAGAATGGCTGAACAAATTCTGGTATATGAATGTTATGGAATATTACTGTTCTATAAGAAATGACCAGCAGGATGATTTCAGAGAGGCCTGGAGAGACTTGCATGAACTGATGCTGAGCGAAATGAGCAGAACCAGGAGATCATTATACACAGCAACAACAAGACTATATGAAGATCAATTCTGATAGACATGGCTCTCTTCAACAATGAACTGCTTCAAACCAATTCCATTTGATCAGTGAAGAAAGCCATATAGACCCAGGGAGAGGGATATGAAATGTGGACCACAATATAACATTTCCATGCTCTCTATTGATGTTTGTTTGCATTGTGTTTCCTTTTTCAGATTTTTTTTCTTGTAGATACTATTTTTCTTGCACAACAGTGTTGTGTGGAAATATATATATATATATATATATATATATTCGATTTGTCAAGTAATTTAACATAATTAACATGTAGTGGATTTCCAGCCATCCAGAGGAGGGGTGGGGACTAGGGGGGAAAATTTGTAACAGAAAGCTTTGTAAGGGTCAGTGTTGAAGAATTACTCATACATATGTTTTGCAAATAAAAAGTTTTAATAAAAAAAATAAAATTTAAAAATTTAAAAAAATTTTAAAAAGAAGTATGGTGTCAAAGTTCTTTTTTTTCATTTTTTTCATACATGGATTTGAGGTAGTTCAATGATTCTTAAACTGTCTCTCATTGATTTGTTTTCCAGGTGAATTGGGGTTTTTTTTGTTGTTTGAGATATTTCACATTTCTTCTATTTTTAGTCTTTTCCTTTGTTTTATTATTTTTCGATGTCTCATCAGGTCTACTTAGTCACTTCTAATTTTTAATAGTATTTTCTTTTTTCCAAATACATGTTTTCAGCATTTAGCTTTGCAAAACCTTGTGTTCCAAATTCTTTTTCCTCTCTCCCTTCCTCCCCAAGACAGCAAGTAATCTGATATAGGTTAAACATGTGCAATTCTTGTAAGCATTTCCATATTCATCATGCTACACAAGAAAAAATCAGATCAAAAGGAAAAAAAAAACATGAGAAAGAAAAAAAAAACAAGTAAACAACAACAAAAACAACAAAAGATGATAATACTATGCTTTGATCCACATTCGGTTTCCATAGTTCTCTCTCTGGATACAAATGACACTTTCTATCACAAGTCTATTAAAATTGCTTTGAATCATCTCATTGTTGAAAAGAGCCATCACAGTTCATCATTGCATGATATTGTTGTTACTGTGTACAACGTTCTCTTGGTTCTGCTCATTTCACTCAACATCAGTTCATGTAGGTCTTTACAGAATTTTCTGAAATCAGCCTGCTCATCATTTCTTGTAGAACAGTAATATTCCATTACATTCATATACCATAACTTATTCAACCATTCTCCAAATAATGGGCATCCAGTCAATTTCCAGTTCTTTGCCACTACAAAAGGGGCTGCTACAAACATTTTTGTATATGTGGATTCTTTTCCCTTTTTTATGATCTCTTTGGGACATATAACCAGTACACACACTTTTGGTTTGAAGGGCATGTCCTGTTTTATAGCTTTTTGGGCATAGTTCTAAATCACTCTCCAGAATGGTTGGATCATTTCACAACTCAACCGACAATACATTAGGGTGCCACTTTTTCCCACATCCCTTCCAACATTTATCATTATCTTTTCCTATCATCTTAGGCAATCTAAGAGGTATGAAGTGGTATCTCAAAGTTGTTTTAATTTGCATTTTTCTAGTCAATAGTGATTTAGAGTATTTTTTCATATGACTAGAAATGATTTTAATTTAATTCTAATTTTTTAAGAAGTTATTTTATATGGTAAGGTTTTATACCTCTTTTTCCATACCTTTCTTTTCTAAATCTCACCTTTTTTCCCATTTTTCCTTTACTTTTATTTTACTTTTAAAATCTTTTTTTAGGGTTTTTTTTAAATTTTTTACTTTAACTTTTCTGGAATTCTTTTTGGACTTGTGTTTAAGATGCATTTTTCTTTGAGACTTTTCCTGTAGATGTTTTTTTAATCATTCTCTTCTATATATATGTTTTGAGCTTCCTTGTTTCTATACTAACTTCATGATCACATTCTTTTTTTTTTACTTGCTCATTCTTCCAACCTTTTTTTTTAACTTCAATTTTTTATATTAGTGCTAGGTTCTATGCACTTTTAGGAGTTTATGGAACTGTCTGGCCTGAGCTTCTGTTTTCTTACATACTTCTGCTGCTTGTAAAATCCAGATTATAAATCTGTAAGTTTTCAGAGCTCCCAAAGGAGTATGATATGGTAGGTCTGTTTACTATCATCTTCCTCTAAACTCTCTAAGTTCTAAGTTCTAAGGTTTAGATCTGTTGACTTGTCCCTGGTTGGGGGTTTCAATTGACTGCTGTTGGACTCATCCACTATTAGCTCACTGGGAGGCTCTGCAAGTTTAAAGTCACTGAGCTTCGATTCCCTGTAGTCTATAGCCCCTAGAGGCTAGAAATGAGTAGGTACTCTTTTTTGGAGAGGGAAGGGAGGTGGAGGTGGAAGGGATCAGAATCACATAGCTATTGTTTATTTCTAGAATTTTTTCCTTTCTTAAGACACAATTAAGGGCCACATACCTGGATCACTCTTCTCTACTTTGGACCTATGATCTTGAACTGGTAGAGGATAACTGAGATGGTATCTATTTCTGCACCCAATATTAGTTCAGAGACCTCCTGGGACTTCTTTCTGTAGGGTATTTCCTATTCTGATGAGCCCTCTTTCAATCCCTGGGTACTGGAATTCTTCACACCATGTGTTTCCCTGGCCAGAATCCATCCTCAGTATCTTTAGGCCTCTTTTGCTTTCTCCCTATTCTTCCCTAGGATGAAATAACAAATTTCTGTGATTTTGGTTTTTTCAATCAAAATTCTCTTTCATTATTTTCTAGATCTTTCTGAAAGCTATCCTGCTTTTTCTCGTGATGCTGCTCCTGTCTTGATATTACTTGTAAATTACACATAAGATTACATATGAAATTTTTAAGTCTTTTTTAAAAAATTTGAGTTCCAAATGTTTTCCTTCCTTCTCATCCGTCTTTCTTAAGAAGGCAATGTGATATCAATTATACATATGAAATCATGCAAAATATATTTCCAGTAGTCATGTAAAGGGAAACATAGACAAAAAATTCAAGAAAAATAAAGCGTTAAAAAAGTATGCTTTAATCTGCATTCATAGTTTATTTGTTCTCTCTCTGAAGATGGATAGCACTTTTCATCTGGAAACTTTGGATTTGTCTTGGATCATTGTCTTGATCACACTGGCTAAGTCATAGTTTATCATCATACAATATTTCTATTACTATGTATAATGTTCTCCTGGTTTTGTTTACTTAATTTTTCATCATTTCATATATGTTTTCACAAGTTTTTTTTTTTTAAAACATCCCCCTCATCATTTCTTATAGCGTAAAAGTATTCCATCACAATCATGCACTAGATGGGAGAGGAAGTGAAGGGAAAAGGCAATCTCTAGCTTTAGGCTTTTTTGTACTTCTGTTTTCAGAACTATTCAGGGGGTTGGGTGACTTTTAGGATCTGAACAATCCTACCCCCAAATTTTTGATATTGGAGATAGATGCCTACTGGAATGTCACAAAGTCCAGTCCTTCTCCTCAGGCTTACAGACAACAAAGTAGGATGGAGGGATAAATGTAAACTTGGGAAATCCCACTTCTAACTATAATTCATTGTATGACTCTGGACAGGTTACTTAAACTTTTAAAGCCTCAGTTTCCTCATCTGTAAGATAAGGATAATAAGTTATTATTATGTTCACAAAGTTATTGTGAATATTAAATGAAGCACTTTGCCATGTTGTAAACTTTAAAACCCTATCTATATAAATGCTAGCTGTTACTGATGATAAATATTAAGAATGTTTGTAAAACTTGCAGAATATGTAAAGATGCTAGCTAATTCAATAAATGACAGAATCAAGAAGATTTTTATAGATTGGAACACTGGGCTCAAGCCAAGAAAATTATTTTTGAAAGAGATGAGCATTTGTAAGCATTTATATATTTCTTCATTTAGGTTCAAAAATGATTTACAGAAGTAGAGGAAGGGGAAGATTTGGGAGCCATTCTTAGGGGGAAAAGACCTAAAGATATTATAGACTACATGTTTACTATGAACTAGTAATGTTGTATGCTTGATGAAAATATATGATCTTAAACTATGTTAATAGAAAACATTTTTAGTAAATGATAGGAAATAATTCCACCCTAGTCTGTGCTACTTAGAGAACCTTTGGGATACTATGTTCAAATTTTAAATACCATATTTTAAGAGGGTCATTGACACACTACAATGCATCCAGACGATGTTGTCATATCTAGCAACCAAGTAATGTGGAAAATGGAGGACCTGAAAATATTTAAGGAATACTGAAGGGAAACAGGACTGTTATACAGAAGAGAAAGGAGGACTATTGATTGAAGAAGAATAAGGGACTGAACAAGGTTAAATTATTTCTTCTTATTGGAAATATTATATATACAATATTTCCTTAGAACTTTATTATCAGGGGGTCATAGAGGGAATCTAATTAAATATAAAACCTAGGAACCATTGGGCAACAACCCATTATTGAATAAAAGCCGGGAGGGAAAATGGAAAGTAGTCTTGCAGATCTAGACCAACATCTGACATTGTATTCCAAGACAAACTCCAAATGGCTACATGATTTAGACATAAAGGGTGTCATCATAAACAAATTATTGGAACATGGAAAAAAATGACCTGTCAGACCTATGAGAAAAAAGGGAAGAGTTCATGACCATATGAGATATAAAGAAGTTCACAGGAGGTAAATGAATAATTTTGATTATATAAAATTACAGCTTTTTTCCCCAAACAAAACTAATGTAGTTAAAATGTAGCAGAAATGGGGAGGGAGGACTCTGCTGTAATTTTCTCTAATAAAGGTATTTCCAAGTATAAAGGTCACTGAGGCAAATTTATAAGAATAAGATCTATTCCCCAATTAATAAATGATAAAGTTATTTGAATAGGTAGTTTCCAGAGGAAGAAATTCTAGCTGTCAAAAACCATATGAAAATGCTCTACATCACTAATAATTACTCTGAGATATTATCCTCTACTCAGCAGATTGGCTAAATTGACAAAGATGCAAAATTACAAATGTTGGAGGGTTTATGGGAAAACAGGTACTTTAATATACTGATTGTTGAAGCTATGAAGTGGTCCAAATATTCTGGAAAGCAATTACAACTATGCCCAATAATTATTAAAGTGCATGCCTTTTCACCTAGTTATATTTATAGCAGCTCTTTTTGTAGTGACAAAGAAACAGAATCTAAAGCAGTACTTATGCATTTGGGAATGACTGAACAAATTACAGTATATGAATGTGATGGAATATTATTGTGCTATAAAAAATGATGAAAGGGATTCAGAAAAACCTTTGAAAATTTATATGAACTGATGCAAAGTGAAATGAGCAGAACCACGAGAGCAGTTCATATACTAACAATAATATTGTAAAGATAATTAACTTTGAAAGAATTTGTAATAGTGATCAACATAATGCCCTTTTACATTTCCAAAGGATTCATGAGAAAACATGTTATCCACTTTCAAAATAAGAGCTGATAGATTCAGATTGCAGATTAAATCATTCTTTCTCTCTTTCTTTCCCTTTCTTGCTTTCTTTCCCCCCCTTCCTCCCTCTTTTATCTCTCTTTATTCCTTCCTCTTTTTTCCTCCTTGGCCAATCCAGAATTTCTTTTACTGGACTAAACTTATTTTTATTAATTTGCCTTCTCTGTTTGTTAAGGGAAAGAGGGGAAGAAAGTAGAAAATTCAGAACTGAAAATAAAATAAAATTAGATTGTAAAAAAAGAAATTAACATGAAGCTTTGAGGTAGAAATGTCAAGGCAGTTAACAACTCCTAGCTGTTAGGGAATGCAAAAGTACCTAATTACTGAATTTGGAGGGGGGCTGAGTATGGGAAGCAAGGTCAAGGGATTACCGTGAAACCATTTGTAGAGAGTTATAGAGGAAGATGAAGGGATGCCTAAGAAGTCAAGATAGAGAATCAAGAACAGAAGTCCATTCTAGCCACAGAATTCCACATTGAAGGAGATGAAACAGAAGGGCAGGTGATGCAGCCTGCCGGAAATTCCTATCAAACTCCAAAAATGAGTTTAAAGCTGTCACTGGCCTTTTTACTTGTTCTTAAGGTGATAAAGCATGGCTAAATTGACATTTGATAAGAGCAAGGGGACTTTCAACTAATTTGAATTTAACATTTTATTTAATTTTAGCTTGAATTTATAGGCATTCAGTCATAATCTGGAAATACAATCTATTAGAAATCCTTTTACTATAAGAGAAAACCCTTTGTTCTTTATTATTAGCAATAATAAAAAATAATGATTATTATCACTTAACATTTGTATTATGCTTTATGATTTCTAATACAATTTAGTCAAACTTTATTAGAAGTTGAGCAAGACTGTATCTCTGACTTTGGGTAGTTTATAGTATAACAGGGAAAGTAGAACGCTAATGCAAATTGTATTTGCATAAGTGAGATGTGAACAAAATTATATAAGAGCTTAGAATAAAAATAACTCCTGAGGGGAGGAGGACCAAGGAAATAAAATGGAGGAGATAAACATTTGTGCTATGTCTTGACTCAATTTCCATAGACACAGACTTAAGAGATTTATGTGGGAAGGCATTCCATGCATGAAAAAAAGCATGGAGGTAGGAAGATGTGAGATCTTGGATTATAGATAGCGAGGTAGACTTTTTCTTGAAACAAGTTATTCAATTTTCCTGGACTATGGAGTAAGCAAAGAGGAATAGTGTGAGACAAAGCTGGAAAGATATCTGAGTTAGGTTGTGAAGGACCTTGAATACTAGGCTAATTAGTTTGGACTTTATTTGTGACATATTGGAAAATTCTGAAAAGTTTTAATCATAGAAAAGACACAAGAGCTGTATATTAAGATAATTTGGAATCAGTATCAAGGATATATTGAGGTGGAAGGATCAGTTAGGTCCTTCCTAGGTTAGTTAGGTTCAAGTGAAAGGTAATGGTAGTTTGTAATGTAGAGACAGTGATAATATGTAGGATACAATGAAAACAAGAGATATATTGGAGGAAGAATGTATATTACCTGGGAGGAAGTGTTTAGATATGAAGGATAAGGGAGAATAAAGAATTAATAATGACTTGTAAATGTTAGATTGATCTTATTAATACAATGGTAATACCATTAACAGAAATAGGGAATCAGGAAGAGAAAGTATTTTTTTTTTATTTTAAGAAGAGAGTATATAAATTATGAATTTGCACTGCTGACAAGATATCCAGGTGGCGATACCTAGAAGACAATGAAAATGTATGTCTGGAGTTCAGGAGAATTGTCAATGTTGGAGATAGGATGTGGGAGTGATATCATTAGAACTGGTGAGTGAAACTGTGAGTAGATAAGATCACCAAGGGAATGTAAAATGAAAATAGAAGATGAGTAAAGATACATATTTTGGGAAAGCTTCCATATAGGGAACAGGCAGACGAAGAAGAGTTAATGAAAGAGACAAAGAAGCAGAAAGAGAAATAGTATACAGAAGTAACATGAAATCCAAAGCAAGAACTGTTGAAATAGGAAGTGATCATTAATTAACCTCTTTGTTAATAAGGATATCAAAGGTCCTTAATGGTCTGATCCACAAGACACTAGGACTTTATTGGACAAGAAAAGGGTAATGTGATGAAATCACTATTTTAAAAGTATTGTTCTGATCTGTAGCCATTTATATGCCCACCTTTCACTAGAAAAAGGCATTGTTAATGAGTTTGTACTTTACCTCTAATATTGAAGAGCAGTTCATTTAATTACTACTAGAGCCATCTCAGGCTCAGGATAGTCAAACCATTTCTTACAAGAAATGCCAACAGTGGAGATTTTGACTCTAACAGGTGTTTGAATACATGTTATATGCAACACATATAATTGCCTCTTTGTACATGATTAGGCTAATATAGTTGTGTATTTCTTTGGGCAGTAGACAAATTCGGAGAAGTTACTTACAAAATCAATTTCCAAAATTTAAATTATCTTAAAGGGACTAATACAATTTGCTATTGAAGAATCCTGTGGCAACTTTTTTTTTGGGAGGGGAAGTGAAGAATTTAAAAAGCATTTTAGTAATTCTTATTATGGGTAAAACACCATGCAGTTTGATGAAAAATCATTGAAGGGGCACCTAGGTGGCCCAGTGGATAGAGCACCAGCCCTGAAGTCAAGAGGACCTGAGTTCAAATCTGGCCTCAGACACTCAACACTTCCTAGCTATGTGACCCTGGGCAAGTCACTTAACCCCAATTGTCTCAGGAAAAAAAATCATTGAAGTTATTCATTGAATGTAATTGTTTTCATTGAGTTTATCAACTACCTGTCTGATCTTGTGCAAGTCCTTTCCTTCTCTGGGCTTCACTTTCTTAATCTGAAAAATGAGGGGCTTGAACTAGATGGTCCTGAAAACTCCTTTTAGGACTAAATCTATGATTTTATGAATACATGTAAAGTGTTACAAGATATTCAGCTTAATTTTAGTAAAGAAGAAAAATCAGTGAAGAAGATAGAGAAGTAGTAGTTAGAGAAACAGAAGAATCATTAGAGGATGAGGTCAAGTCAAAGAGAGGAGAGAGTACTGAAAAAGTACTGAAAAATCCACTGATTTGATCCTCGTATTAGGATGTGTCCTTTACACATGTGGACATATATTGGGGCTGAACGAGACAATTTATGAAAGGAAAACTGAGAGGATCAACTTGAGGAGAAATCTCCCAGATAAAATGTTGATGAAATATGGATTATTTTGAGCATGAGAGAATTGTACTTCAGATAAGTGTACTAAGAACTATTTCACCAGAGATGATGGCTTAGGGCATTGTGGTCTATCGGCTCATCTGGATGTGATCATTTTTTAAAAAGAGTTTTGAAAGTTGTAACTGAGAAATTGTAAATTAAAAATTTTGGGGAGGCTAAGACTAAATCATGGGAAGATTTTCTAAGGACTTTCAGGATTATACCTGATAAAAATATGGAATTGTTGAGTTTCACAATGTTAAGTTAGAGATGGGTCACAACTTATAATGGAACACTGATTTGATGAATTAGAGATCCAAAAAGAAGCTACAGAAAGAAACTGGCAGAAAAAAGAGTAGAAAACCAGAAGAGGGTAAAGCTGAGTACAGGAGGAATTAAGACAAAAGGCACAGGAGGTGACAAAAAAGCTTCTTATAGAAGACAATATATAAGCTGAGAGGAGCTGAGCTGATAGGAAGGCTTTGCAGCTGTTTTGTGGGGTGAATAGAAGATAGACATTACTTTGTTGAGAGCTGAGTGGGTCATTAGATAAATGCACAATTATGTTGCTGTTTGAACAGCTATGCAGTTTTTTGCTTTCTATCACTATCTGCAGCCAGAAAGAGGAGAAAGGGGATTGCACGCCTGTGAGGGAGGAAGGAAAAACAGGGGAAAGACAGGTTTGCATGTGCTTTGAGGGGAAAAGAGGCTTCCCTTTCCTAAAAGCTAATTGGACAAAACCAAATCCCTGAAATTTACATATTTGAAGATTTCAAAAGAGCATTTCTCTTTCTTAAGGGAGCTACTTTTCTAAGAAAGAGTATAATACTTCTCTCACCCTGCCAAGGGTGTCTGTGTGCTGAAAGAGTTTATCATTGATTCAATGGCTAAGGAGTAGCAGAGAAGCAGCTTTGCCCAAAAGGGAGATGTGAGGACCAGAGAAGAGGTAGCAGGGAAGCAGTTTCATATAGTAGGTGATACATACTATAAACTGTTATCTAAAAGACCTAGGGAATCAAGGCCTAACTTCCAGAGTTGTGAATTATCCTGGAAAATACAGATTTTCCTACTCATGCTAGACAGACAGAGAGACAGAGATAGAGACAAAGAGAGACAGAGACAGAGGCAGAGAGACAGAGAGAGAGAGATGCAGAGACAGAGACACAGACAGAGGGGGACAGAGACAGAGAGAGAAAAAAAGATAGACAGAGACAGAGACAGAGACAGAGACACACACACAGAGACAGAGAGATATAAACAGAGAGAGACAGAGGCAGACAGAGAGAGACAGAGACAGGCAGAGAGAGAGACAGAGACAGAGAGAAAGAGACAGAGAGACAGACAGAGCTTTCCAGATCAGCCCTCTCCCCCACTAATGCCTCTCTGTCAGTTCTTCCTCTGCACCTCATTTATATAGCATAATTATACTTTTACCTTTTCCTAGATGATTCTTCTTTTTAGAGTCAACTCATACTCAACTCTGTCCCCGTCTTTATTTTGAATTACTCAATTTGTCAGTCTTAGTTATATCTCCACATATAAAACAGTTTGTCTTTATTGAGACCCATGAAATTACTCCTTGGTGTTGACTCTTATATGTTTAATTTTCTATTGAGTTCAGTAAAAATCTTGAAAATCTGTGAGTTTATTCAATGCCCATTTTCTTGTATAATATTATATTTAGTTTTAATGGCTGTGATATTTTTGGTCATCTGCCTAATTGTTTTATTGTTGATATATATAATATTCCAAGATATTTTTTATCATACCTGCTGATAAATCCTGTACAATTCTAATTGTAGTTTCAATATATTTGAATTTTTTTTGCTTCTTGTAAAATTTTCTCTTTGATAAGATTTCTTTTAAGCTAGGTTTTGAAATTTAGCAATAATGTTTTCCATGTAGGATTTTTTTTATAAAGTGTTGATTGGTGGGTTTTTTCTATTTCTATTTTTCCTTCATGCTCTTTCAGTTAAGAACAATTTTTAAAATTATTATTTCTTGTCATATTGTGTCAAGGTTCTTCTTTTTTTTTTTTTTTTTGGTCACAGCTTTCAAATAGTACAATTATCCATAGATTTTCTGTTCTTGATGTGTTCTCTAGATCTGTTGTTTTTCTCATGCTTCACATTTCTCTTTGATAATTTCATTCTTTATATTTCATTATATTTTGGTCTCTTACAGCTTCACTGGCTTCCCCTTGCCCAATTTTAATTTTCAAAAAATTATTTTCTTCTTTAGAACTCTGGATCTCCTTTTTTTTTTTAAGTTGGTTGACTTTCTTTTTCATAATCTTATTTTTCTTGGATTTTAAAAAAAGTTTTTCTTCAATCTCATTTGATTTTTTTCACTTATGTTTATTTATAAGTAAGAAAATGTAATACATAAAAGCAAAATAAATGCACATTATAGTAATTAGAAATATATTGCCATACCTACAACTGGCTAACTTTATAGTGTTTCTATAATTTTTTAAAATTTTGTTACTTATATTTTAAAATATACCTTATTGAGAAATTGTTCCTGGGTGGAAATTTTTAAAAATGACCTATTCTGGGATTGTCAAACTAAAATAAAAGGGAGAGGACTGAAATGAATACACATAATTTTTTTTAACTTTCAATCAAAAACAAAAATTCAATCTAAGAATGCAAACATAATTTTTACTGTTAAAAAAATTCCCAAAGAAACCAAAACATTATTTTCAGCCTTTAGATATAATCTTTTCTGTGGCTAACCTATTAGAATTATGGTCTCAAAGATAAATTGATATGAAACTAGGATTTTGTAAAGCAAAAGTTTGTGGATAACAAAGAACATTGTGGTGAAGTGACTGTTGCATTCCAATTGGTTGACCATCACACCTACCATTTGTGTGGAGGGAAAAGTGAGATCAATTTGAGCATAAACATAAGTCTCTCATAAGAATATTGATGAAAAATAGAGATTGTTTTGAGCATGAGAGAATAATACTTCAGATAAATGTACTAAGAAGATCTATTTTACTATAAAGATAATGATGATTTAGGGTGTTATGGTCTATCAGTTCATTACGTGAACTGCTTGCAGTAATAAAGAAAAAAGTCACCCTTCCAGATCTTTCAATGATACAAATATGGTCTTGATATTGAAATCAGGGAAAGACAAAGAAGAGAAAGAAAATTATAGACCAACATTCCTAATAAACTTTGATGTAAACTTTTTAAATAAAACATTAACACTTTGGTTACTACAAATTAAGATTATACACACAAGACCAAGTTGGATTTATACCAGGAACAGAACTGATTCAACATGACTAAAAATTAATTTAGCCATGTCAGTATATGACTATATAAATGGATGATGAAAAGGATTTTTGACAAAATCTTATAAGATCTGTTAAAAACTTTCAGAACAACAGATGAAGATTTCCTTAAGATATTAAATGATGGGGCAGCTTGGTGGCGCAATGGATAGAGCACCAGCCCTGAAGTCAGGAGGACCTGAGTTCAAATGTGGTCTCAGACACTTAACATTCCCTAACTGTGTGACCCTGGGCAAGTCACTTAACCTCAATTGCCTCAGCAAACAGCAAAAAAAAAAAAAAAAAGATATTAAATGATATTTATCTAAATCTAAGAGCAAACATTATAGGTATATGGAGAAAAGTTAGAGGCTTTCCCAAAAACATCTAAGTAATATTATTGCTAAGTAATTAAAATAAGATTATCACTACTAGTATTTAACAGTGCTAGAAAAGCTAGTTATAGCAATAATACTAGAAAAAAAATTAAGGGGATAAGCATAGGCAAAGAGGAAAAATATTGCTCTTTTTCCCCAAATGATATGATGGTATAAAAAACCCCTAGAAAGTCAACTAAAAATTAATTGAAATAATAACTTTAGTAAAATTGCAGTATAGAATGCAAATCCATATAAATTATAAGCATTCATATTTTCATATATGTGCATGCACACATAATTATATACATGTGTACATGTATATATAAAAATATGAAAGCTTATAATATATTTATATGTATATATTATATATGTACATAGCCCAGAAAATGCAACAAGAGGAGTTAGAAAGAGAAATTTCATTCAAAAATTACAACAGAAACTGTAAAACACTTGGGAGAGCAACTTCCAAGATTATATATATAGAAGGATTATGTGACTAACTATAGAATACTTTTTTCAAGAAATACAGACCTAAATAATAAGACACATTAATTGCTCATGGCAGATCAAGCTACTATAATCCTATACTACAATGCTACCTAAATTAATTTACACATTCAGTGTTTTAGCAACCAAATCCCCCAAATAATAATAGAAAAAATGACACTCATATGGAAAAAAATCTTAAGGTTAAAATGAATAAAAGTGAAAAGGGATATCCTTACTAGATCTAAAACAAAGCAATAAATGATAGCTAGGTAGTGCAGTGGATAGAATACTAGACTTGAAGTCAGTTTCACTGTATGAGATCTTGGGCAATTCATATTATTTCTGTCTTCACATGGATTTCTTTATTTATAAAACTTGGATAACAATACCACCTACCTTGTAGGGTTTTTGTGAGAATAAAATGAGATATTTGAAGAGAACTTTGCAAACTTTAAAGTACCATATAAATGCTAGCTGTTAATTATTAAGGCAAGTTAGTACTTGTTAAAAAAGGAAAAGTTGATTAGTGGAATAATATAGGTATACCAACAATAGCATAGTACTTAATAGAGTCAAAGATACCAGTTACTGGGGAAGGAATAACCATTTGACAAATATGGATAGGAAAATGGACAACAGTCTGGCAGAAATGAAATTTGTACTAACACCTCACACAGTATACCAAATTAAAATATAGCACATTTGATATGATTATAAGAAGTCCCATTAGGTACAAATTAGAGGAGCAAGGAAGAAATTCTTCTTTGATCTATGAATAGGGAGGGAAGTTATGATTAAATAAATTATAGAGTATTACAAGATAAGGTGATTAAACAATTACATAAAATTGAAATGTTTTTATAGAAAGAAATGTAATTAATGTTCAGGTAGCAAAAATTTGATAGGAAACAGAACACTAGAAAAAAAATTTGCAACAAGTTTTTCTGATAAAGTTCTCATTTCCAAGATAAATAAAAAACTAATTCAAATAAATTTAAGATCAAGAGCCATTCTCCAAAATATAATTAAAACATAAGACAAAACCATTTTCAAAGTAAGAAAGCCAAGTTATAAACAATTATGTGAAAATGTTCTAAATAGCTAATCATTAGAGGTGTAAATTAAAGCAACTCTGAGGTTTTATATTCATATGGAATCAGATGGGCAAAGATGGCAAAAGAGGAAAATGACAAATGTTGGAGAGGATGTGGGAAAACAGATATACTAGTACATTGTTGATGGAACTGTGGGTTAGCTGATTTTAGAAAGCAATTTGAATTATGCCCAGAAATTATTAAATTGTGCTTTGATCCAGTTGTACCACTATGAGGCCTACACCTCAAAAAAGTCAAAGAGGAAAACACACATATGTATGCACACGAATTTATAGCACCTTTTTTCTTGAAGGCAAAAATTGAAACTAAGGGGATTTCTTCTTATTGAGAAATCATTAAACAAATTGTGGCATATATATATTACAGAATATTATTGTGCCATTAAATATGAAATGGACAAGTTCAGAGAAAACTGATGACTTTTATGAATGGAAACAGAGCTAAGTGAGCAGATTATAAGAAAGCAATTATATAACAACCAAATTTTAGAGAAAACTAATTCTAAAAAATCTTAGTGTTCTGATCAACACAATGATATATCACAAGCCCCAAAAAAATGAAGATGAAACATGACCCTTACCTTTTCATAGAGAAGTGATGAATTTAAAATGCAGAAAGGTAAAGATATTTTCAGCCTTGGATAATGGGGAAATTTGTTTGCCTGGACAAGGTAGATATGAAATAAAGGATTTGTTTTTTAGATTTAAAAGATTGCTCAGTGGAAGTGACATTAATTTTTAACAAATTTTTACTTAAAAATAAAAATAAACCCATCAATACTAAGATGGATTGCAGACTGAATTATACTTGTAATGTTGGTAGGTAGTATATTTACATCCAATGATGTATCACTTGAATATCTTGAAGAGCTGTGTCTATTTAGTCAGATTTATTAATTGCCTGCTATATGGTAGGCACTAGGGATATGTTTATAATGCTTATTATTGGGAGATATAGATCAGGGAGAAATCAGAGAGTAAGCAAATGAAGGCATGCATCTATCACCATTCTCATGTTTCTTTTCTTTTCTTTTTTTTTGGTTCTTGTAGAGACTTCTGACTCATCATTCTGAGCTCCTACTTGCATTTGACCAGGAGCAGAGAGGTTTACAAAACTGGGCATTCTTGACAGGAAGGGAAGCTGGCCATATAGCCAATTGTAACTTATAGCATGTACTAAGATCAGAGAAGAACAAGCTGGGACAGATCCTGCAAAGATGAAGGTGAAAAGATGGAAACCTGGAGCAAAGAAAGAACCTGAGTTTGTGGTGACTGAGGCTAGATCAGCCTGGAAGACAAACAAATCTTTCTGTGATGTCTTGCTGCCAGTTGGTTCTCATAATTCAAATTCTTTTAATAATCCTACCTTGGGAAGGATGATCAGACAAAGCATTTTCTCTGTTTTCCTTTTAGAATGGAAGCTCCTTGAAAGTAGGGTTTGTTTCATTTATTATGTATTATCTCCTGGTACATAGTAATAATAAATGCTGCTTGTTTTGATTTAATTTTGCTATATGATTTTTTTGTTTACTTTATGACTTTATGGTGCTTCAATAAATCAGGTTTTAAAAGGTAAATTATTTTAGGTATTATGTATAACATTATTTGTTTGAGAGTGGGGAAATCATTTGTGGGATGAGTCTTGAAAGCCAATGTGAGATTTCAATAATAATTTTTCTTAAAGTTTCAATAATTCTCAGATTAGAGTGATTGCCATTTTTTTGTTTCTATACTTTTAATTTTGGTGAGGATTATGAGTTTGTGGACTGAGCACTTTGGTGATTCATGGGAATAAAGGTACCTTTGGGAAAGCCAGCACCTGTTCATTGAATACATTTGTCCTCTTGCCACTCCATTCTCTCAATCTACCCCCACTTCTCTCCTCCATTTTTAGTGGTAGCTGGAGAGTAGTGCCATCTGGTGGTTAAATTCCTCCTTGGCAGGATGTTAACTACGCTAACATTTTAATATACCATTTTAATGTCTGCAAATACTTTCCTTATATTATTTCACTTGTTCCTTATTAATATTGTCACATTGTGAAGTAGGTGCTATTACTATTCTCATTTTACAAATGATCCGAAGCAGAGAATCTAACTTGGTAAGGTCACATTGTCAGTTTCTGAGGGAAGAATTAGAACTTAGATCTTTTTCACTCTACTACTACGTACTAAGTCCTGGTATTATATAATAAACTGACTGCATGCTTCTCTGTAAGTTGCAGACAACAGAGAAAGAGCTAGTTATAGGCATCTTTTGCTAGCACGGTATTGGGGAATCTCCCAAAAGGCAATCAGGTTTATAGAATCTATCACTCAATTAAAGATATCACACAAACTCTTTTCTCAAGTAATTTACAATCTAATGTGAATAATACATGTGCAAAAATAACTGATAAAAGTAATTGAGCTGGGTTTCAAAATATGGAAAGACTTTCATCAGGTGTGTATGTGTGTGTGTGGGGGGGTTAAGTGTGGAAAAGTCAGGTCTAGGGATACATATGAATAACGGTATAGAGGCAGGAACATACAATTACGTTCTTCTATAAAGTTAGCAATGCTTTTCCAATTTGTCCTTAAAAAATGACCGCCACTTTTACGTACTGGGTTCATTTAAAATACAAGTTTATCTGTGGCAGTTTTTCCTAGGGTACACCTGTTAGATATCACCTTGCTGGAACAATGTAATGGAGTTCTTCCAATTTCTTTCTTTTCGTGATTTCTCTGGATATGTCATTGGAAAATATTACAAAGCTCTTTACTGTTGTATCCGTGGAGCATTAAATACTGAAAGTGATGGTATCCCTTGAGTTGCTTGTATTCTCATAGGAACACGTGAGCTTTTGTGTCTAATGAAATGAATATTTAAGACTATGTGCAAAGCATTGGAGATACAGAGGCAAAAAAAAAAAAAAGAGTATATGGAAGGATTTAAAAGCTTAAAATAAAAAACCCAAGGCCCTGGAGACATTCCTCTCATCCTTTCTACTACCTTCTGGTTCTTCATTCAACCTCCCACTTTTCCATTTTTTTTTCTCTCATTGCTTCAATCCCATCTGTTCCCATTGCTACTCAGCCTGCAACCATCTTTCAGATCCTATTCTCTCTTCCCTCCTCTCCCATGCAGAGAAACAGGCAGCGTTTGTCTTTTTTTCCAAGGGTTCAGAATTTCCCTTTCCTCTATCATTACAGTGGGTAGGTTTAGGACTCCAGAAAGAGCAGCAGGCGGCGGAGTGGGTGGGCGCGTGTGCCTGAGCTCGTAGGAAGAAGGAGGGGCGGTGATGATGCAACAGGGGAGGGAGACTAGGGGTGCAGGGGGCAGGGCGGAGGCGGAAGTCCCTCCTCCCGAAGTCTGCCAATGGGTTGGACTGAGGCCGCGTCCCCCATTGGGGCGGGGGAGGAGGAGGAGGAAGAGGATGATAGAGTGGAGAGGGAGTGAAGGAGGGGGGAAGAGGTCGCTGGGATTGGCTGCGTCGGTGGGGGTCCCTTCAAGCTGATTGGCTGGGTTGTAGGGAGGAGGCTGCTCTCAGTAGCACGACCCTCCCCCTTTCCTGGGTCGCTGGGGGGGAGGGGATCGGTCCGAGTAAGGCCGGGCCCCTGGTGCTTGCGGGAAGTGAAAGGGGAAGGCCGGTAGTGGCGACTGCGGCGGCGGCGGCTTCCCTGTGACGGCAGTCAGGAACCCGGAGGAACCGAGGCGTCCGGGAGCTATTTGGTGGCCGCGGCTGTCCTGCACTGGAGAGGAGCCGGCGGGCTGACGGTGAGGAGAGGGGCGGGGAGAGAGAGGCTTCCTGGCCTCGGGTCCCTCCCGGCGATGAGAGGACAAGCTTCACTGGCGGAGGCCAAGAGGGCTATTGGTGGCTCCATTAATCGGGGCTGGGGAAGGCAGTGGCGGCCGGCCGGCCGCCTTTGTGGGTCAGTCACCGGGCGACAGCTGTCTCCCTTGGAGGCCGGGCCTTGCGCCTCCGGGGTGGGACCAAAGCGGGCGGGTTTAGCCCTCGGGTAAACATGTTTGGTTCTGTGGGGGCGAGGCTAGCGGTTCAGGCACCATCCTCAACCTTGGCCGTCCCTGCCCATCTGTGCTCCGCCCTTTGCTGCCAGGGCGACCGGCGAGCTGGGCAACCCCGCTGCTGCTGCGCGCGCGTGTGAAAATGTGTGCACGCGTGCGTGTGCACAAGCTGGGTGCCCTCCTGTTCTTGGGATTACTTACATAGAGGTGACTGCACTGGAAATCGGGGGCCTGTGTTTGCTTTCTTGCGTGTGCGTGTGTGTGCACTCTGCGTCCTCCCATAGCGGTTATTACTTTGGATGAATAATCCATCAATTATTTATTTCATGCACCATTTACGGGTCTGAGAGAATGGCAGCAGAGCCCTTGACAGTGTCATTTGTCACAGCAGTGATGCTTCCTATTTTATTTTGGGGGGAAGAGAGGGTGCTTGTGACATGATTGCTTTTAATAATCTCAGGCAAGCTGCGTAATGTAATATATAATGTCATCATACAGATCTGAAGAATGTTAATGTTATGGATCCTATTTTTAGAAAAAGGAATAGTTTTTGCTCAATTAAATCCTCTTCCTTGCCCTTTAAATATAACGATTTATATATATATATACATATATATAGTAAATATATGTATACTACATATATATATATATATGTATATACAGGGGATCCCTAAAGTCTTTTAAGTTTAATAGCTTAAAACCACTAAGACTTTTGGAACGTGTGTGTGTATACAAACACTCTTTAAGATATTTGTGTTTTACTTATAGGTCTTGAGAACCAGGAAGGGGCTCATAGGAAAAAAAAAAAATGTCTTCTGAATCCTTCTGTTTGGCTGCTCAGGCTAGGTTTGACTCCAAGTGGTTAAAAACAGATTTACAGGTAAGAGTCTAATGTGAGTTTTTTTTTTTTTTTTAAATTGTGGTATGATTCCAGTTCAGGGATAATCTCAACTAAATTGTTGTAGGTTTTTCACCTTGAATTGTAGTTTTTGGTTTACATTTTATGTTGACTCTAGTGGAGAAAGATTTGATTTCTGTAATGGACATTCTAATTAGATTACCTGTAGATGATTAATAATCAGATTATTATTCTAGTGGAGGAAATTTTGGTATGTAGTTGATAGTTGAAGTTTATATTATTATTTTCTGAACCTTGGTTCAGATTTTGATTCACTTTTAAATGGGCATATATAATTTCTTGGCAATTCTGTTTGCTTTCCTCCCTCAATTCTGGCTCTTTCCCCTCCCCTCTCCCATCCTACCACTTTAGGGAATTTTAGTAGTTACTTAACAACAGTTTATTATGTATAGAAGTAAACACATTTATTTAATTAAGTTACTAGTGTTTATTGACAAATGGGCTTTGGTTAAATGGAACCATGCTATTTTTGATTAGGTTTTAAAATGGCTATCTCTAATATTTTTATTCTTTGCAAAAGTGCTTACAAATCAGAGGGTTTGCATCATTTACATTGTCTCTCATAGAATTGTGGTGGTATGTTGATTGCCTTTTAAATTTCAAAAGGTGAAATAAACCTTACAGAAAATACTTATTTTAATAACTGCTTATCATTTAAACATAAACATTTTCAAAGAAATAACTTTCCAAGCAATAACTTAACTTTCCAAGCAGTAACTTAAAAACATGACATTTTTAAGCAAAAGCTTAAAATATTATAGTCCTATTTTGTGTTAAGATTCACTTATTTTACATGTATCTAGAGTAATCTACCTTTAAAAATTTTTTTAAGAATATATTTTGTTATGATTGTTATAGAAATATTAACGAATGAAAATCATACAAAATATCTGGTAGATTTTGTTAGATTGTTCCATGTTGAGTATGGGTAAATGGCAGATTTACAAGTGTTTTGAAAATGTTAAAGATTATGTATTAACTGTTGATATGATGATATGTTGAAATGTTAAGTAGAACTAAGAACAGAAAATTTGCTATATAAAAGAATAGGTTAATTTGGTCCTTTTCTTGGATTTTTGTCATGATAATATTCCGTGTATGTCCTAAATCTTTATTAGGCATGACTATTTTCTGAATTGCTTTTATTTTGCTTTGGGTATTAATATAGTTGAAGTAATTATAATTATTACTTACCAAAAAACTTTTAGTAAAATAAAGAGCTTTTTGGCTAACAAATTGAAGTATTTTTGAGGTTTCTTTTTTAGGAAGTATATATGAATATTGGTGAAAATAGGAATTTTAACAGTTTGAAACATAATCAAAACTAGTTCTTGCCATTTTGCTTTTGGCTATTTCAGGATTGGTATCATTGATGGAAGATTAGCTCTTTTAAGATATGGTGAATGCTCTCAAAAATTTAGTCCTTTCAGTTGTTCTATATTAGTCTAGATGAAGGTTAGAGAATTTGTTGAATTAGCTAACTTTGTGAAGGAAACTCTTGTTAGAAGATTGAATATTTTTATTGGGGGGGAAAGCCCTTGAAATTATGCATTTTTCCTTAGTTTTTATCCACATGTGATTATCATTCATTTATGGAATTATACATTTAATCATTCTAAAAATTAAGGTCGACCCCAAGCTTAACTAGTATAAATTTCCTGTATCTTACTATTACCATCTTGTTTCTGTTTCTGCTGCTTGTAAAAGTGGCAGCAATCTGAGTATAAAGAACAAAATAAATCTTCAGATGAGGAGGTTAATTTGGTATAAAAAGGGAAGATAAGTTATGTGTTTGCCTTTAGTTGGAGAGAAAGAATGTAGAATATAATGTCCAAGTTTGAAGGTTTTGAAAACAGTTTTAGGATTTCTTTTTTCTTTCTTTTTTTTTTATTTTTTATTTGTATAACATATCTATGGGTAGTTTCTCAGCATTGATCCTTACAAAGCTTTCCATTACAAATTTTATCCCCAGTCCCTTCCCCTCCCCTAGATGGCAGGAAGTCCACTACATGTTAATTATGTTGAAATACTTGACAAGTTGTGCAAGAAAAATCCTATCTACAAGAAAAAAAGAAAATCAGAGAAAGGAAAACAGAGAAATGCAAGCAAACATCAATAGAGAGCATGAAAATGTTATGTTGTGGTCCGTATTTCATATCCCTCTCTCTGGGTGTATATGGTAGGAAGGAATTAGAAAGCAATTTTTTCTCATTATTCCTCTAAACAGAATTTCTATTGTAGTTTTATCCTTCATGGTGTGATATTGTATCATTTTATCTCACACTAATTCTACTGTAGGATGGTTACTGGGATTTTGATAGATTTTTTTAATAACAATTTTTTTTTCAAAAATAACAGTAAATTTCTCTCAGGGATCAAATGGACTAGAAATTATTGGCATTTTTTGTATGTTATTCAGCAATATTCCATATTAGTAATGGTTGATATATCAAACTGGAAGAGAAAATAGTTATGACATAGCACCAATGAAAATGGACTTTTGAACTTTAAAGATTTATCAACTAAGCAAAAGCCTATTACCTTAATAAATCCTAGAATTAAACAGTTCCTTTTATATTAAGTTACTCTAAATTTTGCTTTTTTTTTTTTTTTTGGTGTAAGGAGACAGAGATAAAACATTAGGTTGCAACTAAAATAGCATCCAGACATAATTCTAAATATGAAAGTATTCATTTCATCCTCACATTTTCTTCAAGGTGACCAGAGATTTCTCAGTCACTGAATCTAATAGTTTTTTTTTTTTTTTATTAGTCCCTATTCTTTTTTTTTTTTTTAAATTTTATTTAATTTGGGGCAGCTAGGTGGCGCAGTGGTTAGAGCACTAGCCCTGAAGTCAGGAGGATCTGAGTTCAAATGTGGTCTCAGACACTTCCTATCTGTGCGACCCTGGGCAAGTCACTTAACCCCAATTGCCTCAGCAAAAAGCAAAAAAAAAATTATTTAATTTTATTTATTTATTTATTAATTTTATTTTATTTGCAAAACATATGTATGGGTAATTTTTCAACATTAACCCTTACATAGCTTTCTGTTACATATTTTCCCCCCAACTCCCCACCCCTCCCCTAGATGGCAGGATATCCACTATGTGTTAATTATGTTAAAATATTTGGCAAATCGAATATGTGTATACATATTTCCAAACTTATCATTGTTGTGCAAGAAAAATTCTATCTACACAGAAGACATATCAGATAAAGGAAACACAATGTAAACAAACATCGATCAAGAGTATGAGAATGTTATGTTGTGGTCCACATTTCACATCCCTCTCTCTGGGTGTATATGGCTTTCTTCACTGAAAAATTGGAAGTGGTTTGAAACATTTCATTGTTGAAGAGAGCCATGTCCATCAGAATTGATCATCATATAATATTGTTGTTGCTGTGTATAATGATCTCCTGGTTCTGCTCGTTTCACTCAGCATCAGTTCATGCAAGTCTCTCCAGGCCTCTCTGAAATCGTCCTGCTGGTCGTTTCTTACAGAACAATGATATTCCATAATATTCATATACCATAATTTGTTCAACCATTCTCCAATTGAAGGGCATCTATTCAGTTTCCAGTTTCTAGCCACTACAAATATTAGTCCCTATTCTGCTGAACTTTTCTATGATATATGATATTGTTGACATCCTGATTTCTTCTTACTTTCTGATACTATTTTCTCTGACTCCTGGCTTCCCTACTTTCAGTCAAGCCCTAGCTAACATCCTACCTTCTACAGGAAGCTTCTTCCATTCCTCCTGAATTCTAGTTCCTTCCTTCTATTGATTACATTTAATTTATCCTTTATATATTGTTTGAACACAGTTGTTTGTATGTTATTTCTCTCACTGGGTTGTGAGCTTTTTGAGAGCAGGGATTGTCTGACCTTTCTTTATATCATCAGTGCTTAGCACAATGTTTGGTACATTAAGTACTATAGTAGGGGCTTACTAAATGTTTATTGATTGATTTTTTTTTGGTCTGTCACACTGTTTTATACTGCTTTTCTTGTTTGTTGGATTTTTCTTTTTTTTTTTTACTATCTTTCCATCTCATAGAGATCATTAGAGCTTGTTCTTTGTTCTCTTCTTTGTCCTTTTTCACTTTTATTTTTCTGATGGCTTCAGTTTTTACCTTTATGCATGTCTCCCAAAAGTATATATCTTGACCAAACTTTTCCCATGATCCCTAGTTTCACATATATGTTTGCTGGACAGTTGAATGTTTGGGTGGTACTTGAATATCAATATGTCCAAATCTGAACTATTCATTTAGCTCCTAAAACCTACCATTCCTCCTATTTGCATATTTCTATTTGTTACTGCCATCTTCTACATTGTTTAGGTCCAAAACTGCATTATTTTTTGACTTTTCTTGTACTCATTTCTCCACATTCAAAGTAGGAGCCTTAAAAATGATGAATTATTAGCCAATGTGATAAAATAAAAAGTAAATCTTAAAGAAGACACTTTTGAAATTGTTTACACTTTGCTTCATTTCAAATTGGATTTTTACATCACATTTGTATTTTATATTACATGTTTAATCACATTTTAATAGGAAAATAACAATATTGTAAAATTACTGTTAGCTTTTTGATAATAGCTTTTTATTTTCAAAATACTGCAAAGATAGTTTTGAACATTCCTTAGCGAAACCTTGTGTTCCAAATTTTTCTCCTTCCCTTTCCTCCAGTCCCTTCCCCTAGACAACAAGCAATCCAAAATAGGTTAAACATATAAAATTCTTCTAAACATATTTCCGCATTTATCATATTGCACAAGAAAAATCAGATCAAGAAAGAAGAAAAATGAGAAAGAAAACAAAATGCAAGCAAATAACAAAAGAAAAGTGAAAATTATATGTAGTGATCCACATTCAGTCCCCATAGTCCTCTTTCTGGATGTAGATGGTTCTCTCCATCATAAGTCTAATTGATATTGACTTGAATCACCTCATGTTGAAAAGAGCCAAATCCCATCAGAGTTGATCACATAATCTTCTTGTTGCCATGTACAATAATCTCCTGGTTCTACTCACTTCACTCAGCATCAGTTCATGTAAGTCGCTCCAGGCCTCCTTAAAATTCTCCTGCTAATTATTTTTTATAGGCCTCTCTGAAATTCTTCTGATGATCGTTTCTTTTTATATATACATATACATTTATATATGTATATTTCATTACATCCATATGCCATAACTTATTCAGCCACTCCCCAACTGATAGGTATCCACTCACTTTCTAGTTCCTTTGTTAGCTCATTTTCAATGTATTCATATATTTAATAAAGTTTGCTTGTTTCTTCAGAAAAATTATAGTCAGTTAATATATTATTCTGCATTGCATCACTTTTTATAAGATTTCCTTTATTTTTATAGTCTTTTACAGTTGTCATTTTTGCACCATAATACTCAATTATTAAATTAACATACCATAATTTATTAAGATATTTTCCAGTCATTGGGCTTTTAGATTGTTTCCACTTTTTTTCTTGCCATTACAAATAAAGTTGCTATGAATTATTTATTATTTTATCCTATTTTTAAAGATCCATTCCCTTTTTATTATCTATTATCCTCTACGTATAGTTCCAGAAGTGGGATTGTAGGATCAGTTTTCTGAATATTATAAATTTTTGAGAGCATTTAGTCTTATAAAGAAATGTAATGAAAACCTGTTTCGTGGTACCTTTAGTAGATTATCTGTGAAAATTATGTAAACATATGCCTTAACCTTGAGGTAAAAGTGATCTCTCCTTAAATTTTATTATAGCTTTTACCCTCCCCTTTTCTTTGCTCTCATCACTTTCTGCCTTGTATCAGAATCACGAATCTAGAACTGAAAAGGATCTAATGTTATCTCTTTATTGTTAGCTACTATGTATAGTAAAGTATGGATCTTGGATACAGAAAACCTGAGCTTGGCCCCTTTCTTTGCTTTTTAGTTGTGTGATCCTGGAAAAAGTCACATTGCTTTTTTGAGCCCTCAGTTTATTAATCTATAAAGTGGATGCACTAATGCTTCCTCTACTTAATTCAGAGGGTGGCTGTGAGGAAAGTATTTGTAAACTTTGGATTCCTGTCCTGTTTTTGACACTTAGTACTTGTGAAACCATGGGCAAATCAGTCATAGAGATCTGAGCCACAGAATCCTCATTTGTAAAATGAGAGTCATAATAGGTGAAGTAGGCACTTCCCAGGGATGTGAAGAACAAATGAAAGTGCATAGAAAACCTTTTGCAAACCTTAAAGGTCCAGTTAAATGTTGATTGCAAAAAATCCTCCTTTTGAAATTATAAGAAGAACAGAGTGGTGGATATTATTCTGAACTTTGGTTACATGGACATATTTTCAAATCCTACTATTACTTATGCTAACTGTGGACAAGTTATGTAACCTTTTTCAGCCTTAGCCATTGGTTGCAATCTGCCTTAGCACCTGTGAAATCACAGATGCTTGACATAGTGTCTAGATTCTAAGTACCTTGAAGGTAGAGATTGTGGATTTTTTGTTTGTTTGTTTTGCTTTGTGCAATGCTGTGCATCCTATCTGTGTAGTACAGTGTGTCTGGTATGTTGTAGAATCTCAAAGCTTGTTAAATTAAATAAAAATTTTGACAAGTCAGTACCACCAGAGACTCAGGGGCAAGGAAAAGGAAGGAGGATTGAGATAAGAGAAAGCTTCATGGAAAAGGTGTAGTACTTGCTCTGTGAAAGAAGGAAAGGATTTTTGTAAGTGGGGGAGAACCTTGCAAATAAGGGTACAGACATTTATGAAGGCAAAGGGATAGAGGAGAAAGTATAACGAATTGAGAGGATCCCAGTTTGTCAGGCATATCTATGAGGGTAAAACAAGTAGAGTGTGAAATAAGGCTTTATAACCAGATTGTATATGAGCTTGAATGCTTGGCTAAGCAGGTTGTATTTTTGTTCAATAGGCAGTGGAGAGCCACTGAAGGTTTTTGAATGGGGAAGAGAGGTTATATGTTACATGTGTAATATTCCTGAGATGTTCCTGGGTGGGATATTTTCAGCGTGTGGTGTATATATGCCCTTATTGCTTTTTCGTGGACATTTTTATCATTTAGTGTGTAGTCTTTTGATCCTTTTCTATTTCTTTTCAACTTGTTAATGTGATCTTTTTTGTATAACTTTCATATGAATTAATATATCATAATCTTGTGTAGCATATTAGTAGGAAATAAATTAGATTTAATTTGCTTTTGGTATTTCCTTTTTGTTTCCATTGATGTAAGGCTTATACTATTGTATTTGATAGCTATTAAAATGTATTTCATTAATGCTTCGTTGATGTGAATTTAGAGTTATTAATGTTTATTAGAGTTATTATTACCACCACAAAGCATTTGTTCTTCTATTCTCCAGTTTTGAATGATAATAAATACTAAAATCCAATAATAAGAAACATCAAAAGATGAAAAAAAGAGTAATTTAAAAAACTATTCATTCTGTATAAATGGATAGATATATGAGAATTGTATCTTGATTTTTCTGGTGAATTTTTTTTTTGTTTAATAAAAGTAGAAATATAAGGATTTTAAACTTGTTTTTGGTGTTATTTTTAGAAATAGAAACTCATTTTTTTTTTTTAGCTCTATCTCTTCCCTCCTGCTTAGACACATTTACGTCTTAAGATGACTTAGCAGTCTATAACTGAAGCCACCTTCTGTTCAAACCAGTGCTGTTTTTGTTTATAGAAGTCCTTAGTTAAAAAAGGGACTTAAAACTAGCAAGCAGTCATTATGTTTATATAGATATGACTTTTTTTTTTTTGGAAATGTTACCTAACATTGTTACCTTATTGTGTGTCTGATCCTTTTACTTGAAAAATATGTATGCTAAAATATATGACTCTTTCTATTATCTGTTGAATAATGACTGAAAAATAAACACCAAACTCTTGTCTAACCATAGAAAAATTTACTTCTAAATCATAGTTTGTGGGGGAAGTTGAAGAATTTTAATTTAAAGTGCTGTGTAATATAAATTTAATTTAAAAATAGTAGGATGAACCTGAAACATAGGAGTTAATGTTTTTTTCCCAAAAACACGATTTTTTTTTTAAATTGAAACCTTTTATTTACAAACATATGTATGGGTAATTCTTCAGCATTAACCCTTACAAAGCTTTCTGTTACAAATTTTTCCCCTCTATTCCCCACCCCTCCCCTATATGGCAGGAATTATGTTAAAATACTTGACAAATCAAATATATGTATATATTTCCACACTTATCATTTTTGTGCAAGAAAAATCGTATCTACAAGAAAAAAAATCAGATAAAAGAAACACAATGCAAGCAAACATCAGTAGAGAGCATGAAAATGTTACGTTGTGGTCCACATTTCACATCCCTCTCTCTGGGTGTATATGGCTTTCTTCACTGAACAATTGGAACTGGTTTGAAACATTTCATTGTTGAAGAGAGCCATGTCCATCAGAATTGATCATCATATAATATTGTTGTTGCTGTGTATAATGATCTCCTGGTTCTGCTCGTTTCACTCAGCATCAGTTCATGCAAGTCTCTCCAGGTCTCTCTGAAATCATCGTGCTGGTTGAAAAACGCCTTTAAAAAAAAAAAAAAATCAGTTTGCCCATCTTCATCTGTAAATTTTGTTTAGAATATTTTTTTCCTTGAAAATTTATTCCCTTTCTTATAAAGTGAAAATAATTTTGTTGAAGCAACTGTTCGTGCTACATCATATATTCCATCCTTCATTTCTTCCTTAGCAAAGAGATCTCATCATTTTGTTAATTTGTCTGATTTTTCTGGTAATGTTCCATGAGTGAATTTTTCATATAATTGAAGTTTGCCCCTTTTAATTGCCAAAATTTTCTGGGAGAATGGGGAGGATAGTCTTTTTCTTGGAAAATTTTCTAAAATGAATTCTGCCTTCAACAGAATAAACTATACATGCAATCTTTTCCTTATGATTGTTCATTGTGAATATGACTTATGTATCTTACGTACCATCAAGGACTTTTGAGATGTGTAGGACCTAAGTTTGTTCCACTATAGTTTTCAGTTTTGCTTTTTTGGGTCATTATCTTTTCCTTGTCACTTCTTAGACCCATATAACCAGATTGTATTAGAATTGCATCTAAAGTAGGAGTAAGCAGTCCCTGAGGGAAAGTCATTCATAGATTTCTATGAATGATTTACTTGAGCTTTTAATATTATTGAGATTTTATACCATCTGTATTGACTTTCTCCTTCCTTTCTTCCTCCCTTCCTTCTTTTCTCCCTCCCTTCCTTTTCTCCCTTCCTTCTTTTCCTCACTTCCTCCCTTATCCTCTCTTTCCTTGCTCCCTCTCTTTCTCCCTTCTTCCTTCCCTCTTTACTGTGTCCCTTTCATCTTTCTTTATTTCTTTCCTTCCTTCTTTTTTCCCTTTTCTCCTTCCCTCACTTCCTTCCTGGTCCTGTTTGTAGTTAATTTTGCTGAGCTTAATGAGACTGTATGAGTGTTTTTTTCTCTCGTTAATTTGATCCTTGATTTCATCAGTCTAGGGACCTTTGGGTGAATAATTTCTGCCATTGTAAATTAGCACCTTCTCTGTAAACTCCTTTTCTAGTAGTTTCAAAATTGTCCAGGACTCTGGGCTCCCAATTTTTTTTCACTGTATACCCCTGTGGATAAAAAAACCTGAGTCTATAAAACTAGTATGTTTACTTATTTATAAATCATAAACATATACTAATAATTATATAAAATGTATGCACAAATTAATTATTTAAAAATAGTCTATGCACAAATAAAAATAAATTTTAAAATGAAATTAAAATAATTTAAAAATAGTTAATAAATCAAATAATATGTGTTATTGGTACAGAAACCTTTTTTTGCTCTCACTAAAATATTTTAGAATAATACTTTAGATTAGAAGATTGTTCCCAAGTTTTTTTACAGCAGTGAGAATTTTTGTAGATAATACATATGTTGTTTTCAGCAAGCCAGGAGGAATATTCTGGTTTTCAATTGTGGAGTGCTGTAGAAGGATCAAGAAAAATAACTGAGAATAGAACATCAGATTTATCAACTAAAACTTTTTTGGTAACTGGACAGAGCAGTTTGTTAAGTGATAAGTCAAGGATGATGATGGTGAGGTTGAATAGAAGGAAAATTGGTGCCCTTGATGGAAAGAGAAAATTTTTTTTTAAGCTTTTTATTTGTATAACATATATATGGGTAGTTCCCCAACATTGATCTTTGCAAAGCTTTCCATTACAAATTTTACCCCCAGTCCCCACCCCTCCTCTAGATGGCAGGAAGTCCACTACATGTTAATAATGTTGAAATGCTTGAGAAGTTATGCAAGAAAAATCCTATCTACAAGAAAAAAAAAAAAGAATCAGAGAAAGGCAACACAATGCAAGCAAATGTCAATAGAGATCATGAAAATGTTACGTTGTGGTCTATATTTCATTTCCCTCTCTGGTTATATATGGTTTTCTTCAGTGAACAATTGGAACTGGTTTGAGACAATTCTTTGTTGCAGAGAGCCATGTCCATCAGAATTGATCATCATGTAATACTGTTGTTGCTGTGTATGATGATCTCCTGGTTCTGCTCATTTCACCCCGCATCAGTTCATGCAAGTCCCTCCAGGCCTCTCTGAAATCGTCCTGCTGGTCGTTTGAAAGAGAAAAATTTGAAGAAAACTGAGTTTTGGATGACAGAATGTAATGAGATCTGCAGTACAGATTGCAACCTTTTCATGCATTCTTATCCATTCTAACTTTTGTTATCAAAAAATGAAAAGTTGGGAGTTTGTAGTTTTATTCAGTAGCTACTATTCAGGAGTGCAGAACCTACTTACTGCAGGATGCTCGTGAAGGCTACAAGATGAACTGGAGGGCAGGGAATTTTGTTTGAACAGTTGCTGTAGTGACTGGGTTGCATTTAGGTTATAACTTCATTAAGGAGCTTATCCTGGCACAGCAACAGCAGATCAGTGACATGTGATAGAGTAAGGGGAAGTTAGTTTTGAGTAGGTGAAGCTGCTGGTGGTTGTTGTGTTGGAGATAAGGCCACTCCCTGGGAGAATGGCATGTAACCCATTTTCCCATTCTCTAATTGATTGACCTCATAACCTTTAGAGTCACACCTAGGGTGTATAATGTGATACTTTCACTTTGGAAACCATTGAACTATGGCATTGAGAGGTATTATAGTAATCTTTTTAAAATCACATAGCCAGTATTTATCAGAGGTGGAATTTGAAACTAATCTTATTGACTCCAAGGCCAGTTCTCTAGTGACTCTTGCATTAGGAAGAGTGGTGGTATGTTCTATTTTAAATAAGAATTCTATACATACTATGAGATCTCTGTGTTTCTTAAGTGGCAGGACAACAGTCAAACTTTTACTTTAGCAGTAGTAGTTAAAATAACTATGTTAAGCACTATACTACTACCTGCTTTGAGAGGAAAACAGTAAACAGGACACATGCCAAAACAGCAGTGATTGCAATAACAGAGAGGTATGATTGTAATAAAGACTACGAAAAGATAGCTCTACTTCTTCTTATGTTGTATCCAGTATGATAGTATGCTTTTTGTTTACCAGCAACATCATTTAATCAGGTAGCATTTTTTAAATTAAATTTAGGGGGAAAAACACCTCTCATAATTATATATCTAATTTATCTCCTTAATTGTGTATTAGGATTTTGATATTTTGCCTTAATCTTAGTGATTGAAATGTCCATTTTTGAAAAAAGGATTTGTTATAAATTTACTTTTGAACAACATCCTTTATGATTATTTGTTTAAAAGAATTTCAGTCCCTAAAAATACTACATTTCATTTATTCCCCTCTCAGTCTCACTATGATTTTTTGTTCATTCCCATTCATTTTTCTTGTTTTTAAGGTTGCAGGTATATAAATTTAGAGCTTGAAGGGATAATAGAGGGGCTATCTAGTACAGCCCCATTGTTTTATAGATGAGGAAATGAAGGCTGAGAAGTGAAGTGATAGGCTTGAGTCCATCATGTCAGGAGGTTACATGCTTCAGTAGTGGTTGATAAGCACTGGTTGATAATTGCTTTGATTGTAGTTTTTAAATGTTTCAAAGTTGCTTTTCTTTACAATATTATTACTATATAAAATGTTATGGTTCTGTTCACTTCATTGTGCTTCATTCACAGACTGTTTTACTTTTACATAGAAACTCTTTTACTTTTGTTTGTATCTCCAGTGCTTAGCATAGAGCTTTTGCCCATAGTAAATGCTTCTTAAAAAATGCTTCATTCATTTATGTCTTCCAGTTTTATCTGAAATTTCCTTTCATCATTACTTATAGTATAATAACATTCTATTACATTCATATAACATAATTTTTTCAGCCGTTCCCTGATAGGCATCTTTGTAGTTTCTAGTTGTTTGCTACCATGAAAAGAGATAATATTTTTTTTTAATAAAGCTTTTTATTTACCAAACATATGAGTGATTTTTCTACACTGACCTTTGCAAAAACTTTTTTTCCCAAGCTTTTCCCTTCCTTCCCCCCACCCCCTACCCCTAGATGACAGGTAATCTAATACATGCTAAATAGGATAAATTATATGACAAATACAATACATGTATACATATCTATACAGTTATCTTACTGCACAAGAAACATCAGATCTAGAAAGAGAAGAAGAAAAAAAACAACCTAAGAAGGAAAACAAAATGCATGGAAATATTCATAGAAAGCGTTAAAATGCTGTGTTGGGGTTCACACTCAGTTCCCTCAGGCCTCTCTCTGGATGTATATGACTGGATCTTCATCACTGAACAATAGGAACTGGTTTGAATCACATCATTGTTGAAGAGAACCATGTCCATCAGAATTGATCATCGTGTAGTCTTGTTGCTGTGTATAATGTTCTCCTGGTTCTGCTGATTTCACTCAGCATCAGTTCATGCAAGTCTCTCCAGGCCTCTCTGAAATCATCCTGCTGGTCGTTTCTTTTTATTTTTTTTTATTTTTTTATTTTAAGCTTTTTATTTGTATAACATATGTATGGGTAGTTCCCCAACCTTGATCTTTACAAAGCTTTCCAATACAAATTTTACCCCCAGTCCCCTCCCCTCCCCTAGATGGCAGGAAGTCCACTACATGTTAATAATGTTGAAATGCTTGAGAAGTTATGCAGGAAATATCCTATCTACAAGAAAAAAAAAGAATCAGAGAAAGGCAACACAATGCAAGCAAATGTCAATAGAGATCATGAAAATGTTACGTTGTGGTCCATATTTCATGTCCCTCTCTCTGGGTGTATATAAGAGATAATATTTTTGAACATATGGAATTCTTTTCCTCATTCTTTGATCTCCTTAGGACATAGGCCTAGTAGCGGTATCACTGTATCAAATAATCTATACAGTTTGGTAAGTTTGGGGACATAGTTCCAAATTAACAAAATGGTTGGACAATTTATAACACCAACAGTGTATTCACATGCCTACTTTCCCACAGGTGTCATTTTAGTTTTATCATTAACATCTTTGTCTTTCTAGTTCTGAGGTGGAACCTCAGAATTGGTATAATTCTAACTTCCCTATTCATAGTAGCAGGATTTTCATAGGCATTTTAAAAAAGCACTTATTTATTTTTAACATTCATTTAAAAAATTTTTGAGTTCAGAATTTTCTCCCTCTCTCCCACTCCTCCTTCACCTATTGTGAAGGCAAGAAATATGATATCAGTTATACATGTGAAATCATGTAAAACACATTTCCTTGTTAACCATGTTGGAAAAAACTGAGAAAAAGAGAAATTTAAAAAATTATGCTTTGATCTATTCAGACTCCATCAATTCTTCCTCTGAAGGTAGATAGCATCTTTCATAATAAAACCTTTAGAATTGTGTTGGATCATTATATTGATCAGAATAGCTGATCAAAAAATCATTTTCAGTTTATCACTGTAAAATATTGTTCTGCTCATTTTACTCAGCATCACTACATGTCATTCTTTCCAGTATTTTTCTGAAACCATCTTGCTCATTATAATAGTATTCCATTGTAGTCATATTCTACAATTTATTCAGCCATTCTTCAATTGATGTTTATACCCTTGGTTTCTAATATTTTGCACATCTAGGTCCTTTTCCTTTTTTTATGATTTCTTTGGGATATAGAGCTCCTTGTACTGGTATTGCTGAATTAAAAGGTGTGTACAATTTGGTTGCCTTTTGGGTATAGTTCTAACTACTCTCCAGAATGGTTGAGTCAGTTCAGTATTTCACCAGCAATGCATTAGTGTCCCAGTTTTCTCACATCCTCTCCAGTCTTTATTTATTTATTTATTTTGGTCATGTGAGCATGATATTGTATCTTAGTCTTTTCTCTCAGACTGCTTTCCAGTTTACCTAACAGTTTTTTTGTTGAATACTGAGTCCTTGTCCAAATAGTCATACTCACAGGGTTTATTGAACATTGGCTTCTGCATGTTTTGTAGCTGTTTTTTTTTTTTTTAATTGATTGAATTCTATTTTTTAATAAGTATGAAATAATTTTGATGCTTATTGTTTTTGTAATATAATTTGAAATCCACTCATAAGATTTATTTTGCTTGAGATTCTTGGGTTTTTCTTGCTCTAGATTTTTTCTTGTTCTTTACAAAGTAATCCTTTAGTAATTTGATTGGAGTGGCATTGTATAAAAAAATCATTATATTTCCT
Organism: Myrmecobius fasciatus; assembly: GCA_023553655.1. NCBI lineage: Eukaryota > Metazoa > Chordata > Mammalia > Dasyuromorphia > Myrmecobiidae > Myrmecobius > Myrmecobius fasciatus. The sequence continues at coordinate 230,521 of JAJPUD010002805.1, read as the reverse complement.
GAACATGTTTATGAGCAATTAATATATCCTGGATTTTAGGTCTTTTAAAAAAAATTTCTGTTAAGAGTGCCTACTAGTTGTATTCATGTAATTCCTATGTTTATCTTGGTAGATGTGCTATTGCCAAATATTTCATGCATTTAAAAGTTTTTTTGAATAAAATTTTCTTTCTCTTTCTCTTGTGTTTTTTCAATATTCAGAAATGATGATGATTTATTTTACATGATGCAACTTTGCCAGTTTTTAATTCTTTTAGTTAAATTTTGGTTGTTGACCATGTAATGTACTGTAACTAATTGATCAAAACTATGAAAAGGTGATAATTTTGTATTTTTTGACCTATGTTTCTTTTTCCTAATGCTAGAGCTATCATTTCTAGCATTATGTCAAATAATGTTGATAATAATGGACATTCTTTTCTTTTCTTTTTTTTTTTTTAACTATATTCTTATTAGAAAGGCCTATTATCTTTGTACTTTTGTCTGTACTTCTTTTCCACAATGAATATTTCCCTTTTTGTCAATTCATTTCTATTTCATTCTTCAAGTTTTGGCCTAAGAATCACCTTTAAGAAGTCTTCCTTTATCAATTTCTTTAGAATGTGATTTATTCTTTCTCAGTTTCTTCATTTATTCTTACTTTTGCCTCTCATGTTATTATTTTTAACTTGTGTTAATATGTTGTGAGCATCAAATAAGATAATACTTATAAAGCATTTAGTATAGTTCTTGGACATAGTAGACCATAATAAATTTTCCTTCAATTGTGGTTGAAAGCATTTTATCCATCAGGGTCTCTCCTTTGCAGTTTGTGTGTGTGTGTCTTCGTAAGTTTGAAGGAGCTACTTGTTTTTTGTTGACAATTGAAAGAACAGTGGGACACAAGGTTTTCCGTCTCTTATCCTTCTCTCTTGACATATTTTCATTTTTGATTATACATTAGTTTCATACCATTCATTTTGAAGCTTCTTTGAAGTTTTATAGATCCAGTCTACATGATCATATCCATCATGTGCCTCTCCAGTGATTTCTTTGATACTTATTTCCCTCCCCTCTTTTTTTAGTTTTTTTCCTCAATAATTGTTCATTTTTTCCAAATACACATGAAGATAGTTTCCAACTTTCATTTTGTAAGTTTTTTATGTCTGAAAATTTTCTTCCTCCCTCCCTTCCCCAAGACAGCAAGTAATCTGATATATATTAAATATGTACAGTCTTTTAAAATATATTCTCATATTTGCCATGTGATAAAAGAATAATTTTGATAATCATTTTTGAGGGTATGCAAGAACTCATTTTTGGAGGCATAGTTTAACAATTGTACAACATAGATATAAAAAGGATGGCTATTTTCTGGGAGGAGGGAGTCCTTTAATTTACTATTAGATGAGATATGAAAGAGGATATATATATATGTACATATATATATATATATATACACACACCACACACACACACACACACACACACACACACACACACGCGCTCACCAAAAATCTTCATTATGGAGATATAGTGCAGAGTATAAATTATAGAGGGATTTTCTCCAGAAAATGAAGTTTTTTAGATGTTCTTCTTTGCAGATGTCATTATGCTGGTTGCTTCAAAACACGTTTTAGAGGCCATTAGAAATGGGTAACCACTCAAAAGAGCTTGGTTAACCTTATACATTGAGGAAAACTTAAAAACAAAACATGTGGATGAAAAGTTCCTGTCGTCCAGATTATTACAAAAATTAAATTAGGAGTTTGTAACCTGGAGATCAGGGTTCCATGGATAGATTTCAGGGGCTTTATGAATTTGGATGGGAAAAAATACATCTTTTTTTTTTTACTAACTTCTAAAAATGTTCATTGGCTTTAATTAAGAATTAAGAAGATAAAAAAAAGAATTAAGATAATGTTTTGTGAATAGATTTACCTATAGGCTTTGTTATTTTGTCATGGGGTACATGACATACAAAAAAATTAAAAGCCTTTGACTTAGATGGATAACCTATGGAGTTTACTGTTTTTGGACTTAGCGAAAATAAATGCACAATTAGTTGGATGCAGAATTAAAAAGGAAGAGAATGGATTGGATTCTTAAAGAAAATGTCAGAGATTCTTTAGAAATGTAGACATAATACATCATATAAAATTATCATATACAGATTCATTTATTTAAATATTGAACTTTTCTAGTGCACATGAAATTTGAATTTAGAAAAATTCAGTTTGTTGTATGAAGTGATTATTCCTAGTATGCTTAATGGGAAATGTTTTGTCAGCTCAGTCAATATCCTGTTTTTCTAATTCTGAGGTATGTGCAATACTACATGAAATTGTGCTCTGAATTCAGTAGTTGAAGGACTGCTGAATTGCCTTTTCATTTGGGCTGTGCATTTTTAGCAAATTTTGTAAATACAAATTTTAAATTATGAACATAAAATTAAATCTCAAATTATATCTAGTTATATCTCATGAAAATTCTATATATTGATATGTTTCTGTAATTTTATGTTGCTATTTGTAAAGGTAAAGATGCTTAAGGATGCTAATTATTCTTTGTTTTGAGCTGGCCCTGATTCAGACCCTTACCCTGAATAATAAAGGTTTGATAGTGGAAGAAAATGAAACACTCTTAGGTTATCAGCAGTTATCAAAGGAGATTTAATTAGCCAGAGGGGGAGAAGGATATTTAATAAGGAAAAGCACTAAGGTCACTTTGAGTGAAGCTTTTGCTTGTATTACTCTTTGCTTGTATTACCTAACAGCTTGACTTCCAAGACAATCCTTTCCTATCTTTTTCCTGGTTCCACTTGTTCAACTCCTCCTATCTCCAATATCTGATAATTTAATACTCTGAGCCAACCAACTTTCAAGAATTGTTTTTTCAAGGAAAAACTATCCTACTCTGAGATACCACTACACACCTGTCAGATTGGCTAAGATGGCAGGAAAAGATAATGACAAATGTTGGAGAGGATGTGGGAAAACTGGGACACTGATACATTGTTGGTGGAACTGTGAAATGGATCTGGAGAGCAATTTGGAACTGTGATCAAAATGTTATCAAACTGTGCATACCCTTTGACCCAGCAGTGTTTCTACTGGGCCTATTTCCCAAAGAGATCTTAAAGGAGGGAAAGGGACCCACATGTGGAAGAATGTTTGTGGCAGCCCTTTTTGTAATGGAAAGAAACTGGAAACCGAATGGATGCCCATCAATTGGAGAATGGCTGAATAAACTATGGTATATGAATGTTATGGAATATTATTTTTTTGTAAGAAATGACCAGCAGGATGATTTCAGAGAGGCCTGGAGAGACCTATGAACTGATGCTAAGTAAAAAGAGCAGAACCAGGAAAACATTATACACAGCAACAAGACTATATGATGATCAATTCTGATGGACATGGTTCTCTTCAACAATGATGTGATTCAAACCAGTTCCTATTGTTCAGCAATGAAGATAGTCATATACATCCAGAGAGAGGCCTGTGGGAATTGAGTGTGGACCACAATACAGCATTTTAACGTTTTCTGTTAATATTTCCTTGCATTTTGTTTTCCTTCTTAGGTTGTTGTTTTTTTTTTTTTTAATAAAGCTTTTTATTTACAAAACATATGAGTGATTTTTCTACATTAACCTTTGCAAAAACTTTTTTTTTCCCCCAAGCTTTTCCCCTTCTTCCCCCCACCCCCACCCCTAGATGACAGGTAATCTAATACATGCTAAATAGGATAAATTATATGACAAATCCAATACCTGTATACGTATCTATACAGTTATCTTACTGCACAAGAAACATCAGATCTAGAAAGAGAAGAAGAAAAAAAACAACCTAAGAAGGAAAACAAAATGCATGGAAATATTCATAGAAAGCGTTAAAATGCTGTGTTGTGGTTCACACTCAGTTCCCACAGACCTCTCTCTGGATGTATATGACTATCTTCATCGCTGAACAATAGGAACTGGTTTGAATCACATCATTGTTGAAGAGAACCATGTCCATCAAAATTGATCAT
>JAJPUD010002805.1:202300-219063 GCA_023553655.1 Myrmecobius fasciatus | reverse complement strand
TTAGGATTTCAAGTTTGGTATTTGATTGGGGGTTTTTAATTTGTTCTTTCTCTAGCTTTTTTAGTTGCAAGCCCAATTCATTGATTTTCTCTTTCTCTATTTTATGCAAATAATCATCTAGAGATATAAAATTTCCCCTTATTACTGCTTTGGTTGTATCCCACAAATTTTGGTATGTTGTCTCATTATTGTCATTCTCTTGGATGAAATTAGTAATTGTGTCTGTAATTTGCTGTTTCACCCATTCATTCTTTAGGATAAAATTATTTAGTTTCCAATTGCTTTTTGGTCTATTTTCTCCTGGCCTTATATTGCATGTGATTTTTATTCCGTCATGATATGAAAAAAATGCATTTATTATTTCTGCCTTCCTGCATTTGATTTTGAGGTTTTTGTGTCCTAACACATGGTCAATTTTTGTATAAGTTCCATGGACTGATGAGAAAAAAGTAAACTCCTTTCTGTCTCCATTTAATTTCCTCCGAAGATCTATCATACCTAACTTTTCTAACATTTTGTTTAGCTTCTTAACTTCTTTCTTATTTATTTTGTGGTTTGATTTATCAAGTTCTGAGAGAGGGAGGTTGAGATCCCCCACTATTATAGTTTTGCTGTCTATTTCTTCTTGCATCTCTCTGAACCTTTCCTCTAGGAATTTCCATGCTATACCACTTGGTGCATATATGTTTAGTATTGATATTGCTTCATCATCTATGGTACCCTTTAGGAAGATATAATTTCCTTCTTTGTCTCTTTTAATGAAGTCTATATTTGCTTTTACTTGGTCTGACATCAGGATTGCTACCCCTGCTTTTTTTTGTTCACCTGAAGCATAATAGATTCTGCTCCAGCCTTTTACCTTCACCCTGTATGTATCTCTATGTTTTAGATGTGTTTCTTGTATACAACATATTGTTGGATTCTGGTTTTTAATCCACTCTGCTATCTGCTTCTGCTTTAAGGGAGAGTTCATTCCATTCACATTCACAGTTAAAATAACTAATTCTGTATTTCCTGCCATTTTATTTACCCTAGCTTATGCTTTTCTCTTTCTTATCCCCTTTCCCTCCTCCCTAGTATTTTGCTTTTGAAAACCACTTCCCTCAAACAATCCTTCCCCTTTAGAGCCCCACCCACCCCTTTATTCCCCCCTTTCCCTCCAGTTTCCTTATAAGTACGTCTATTATTCCCTCTGAGCCAAATCTGATGAGATGGAGATTAACCCAATTCTCATTCCCCTCCCTTTTCTCCCCTCAATCATTATAGGTTTTCTTTGCCTCTACATGGGATGTAATTTCCCTTATTTTACCTCCTTTTCCTCTTCTTCCAGTGTTATCCCTTTTCTACCTCTAATTTCTTTTTCAGTTTATCATATCATAATAATCATAAAATCACAGTAATCATATGATAAAAATCATAAAATCACAGTAATCATATCATAATCATAATGTAATAATAGATTCATAAAATCAACCCTCATTCTATAAGTATCTATAACATAAATGTAGTTCTCAAGAGTTATTTTTTCTTATTACCTTTTTATGTTTCTCTTGTGTTCTGTGTTTGTAGATCAAATTTTTTGTTCAGTTCTGGTCTTTTCAGTAGAAATAGGTGAAATTCTCCTATATCATTGAATGACCATCTTCTTCCCTGGAAGATAATGCTCATTCTAGCTGGGTAACTTATTCTTGGCTGTAATCCAAGTTCCTTTGCCCTTCGGAATATCTGATTCCAGGCCCTTCGATCCTTCAAAGTAGAAGCTTCTAGGTTCTGTGTGATCCTAATTGTGGCTCCCCGATATTTAAATTGTTTCTTTCTGGCTTCTCGTAATATCTTTTCCTTGGTATGACAGTTCTGGAATTTAGCCTCGATATTCCTGGAGGACTTAATGTTTGGGTTTCTTTCAGGAGGTGATCGGTGGATTGTTTCAAGGAGTATTTTGCTTTCTGGGTCTAAAATATCAGGGCAGTTTTCTTTTATGATTTCCTGGAAGATAGTGTCTAGGTTCTTTTTTTCATCATGGCTTTCAGGAAGCCCAATAATCCTTAGATTGTCTCTCCTAGATCTATTTTCCAGGTCAGTTGTTTTTCCTAGGAGATATTTCATGTTTTTCTCTATCTTTTCATTTTTTTTTGTTTTTGTTCCACTGATTCTTGAAGTCTTGATGAGTCATTCATTTCCAATTGTTCGATTCTAATTTTTAATGTCTTATTTTCTTCAGTTACTGTTTTTAGTTCCTTTTGCAATTGACCAATTACATTTTTTTTGTTCATTGCATTCTTTTTCCATTTTTTCTATTTTATTTTGCAGTGATCTCATTTCGTTTCCCCACGTTTCTTCTAACTCTCTTTTAAGACTTTTTATGCAGTCTTCAAAGAAAGCCTTGTGACATGGAGACCAGTTTATGTCTCTCTTTGGGGCTTTTTCTGGAGTTGCTTTACCTTTAGGGGCCTCAGGAGTTGAGGTCTGTTCTTCCCTCTCTCCATAAAAGTTGTCTATGGTGAGAGCTCTTTTTGATTTTTTATTCATTTTTTTTTTTTTTTAAAGGTGTGAGGTCTGTTTAAGGCAAAGGTGGGACAGCTGCTTTAATTTGCCCTGGGGCAGTTCTGCTGATTGAGTTATTTCAGGAACTGGGCAGTTCTGCTGATTGAATTATTTCAAGTACTGGGCAGTTCAGCTGATTGAATTATTTCTGGTGCTGATCTGTCCTGCTGATTGATTGATCGCCTTAGGGTGCTGTTTAATGGCAGCTAGGTCCTGTGCTCATCAGGGGTTCAGTGGTTCACAATCTACCCCCCCGCAAAAGGTAGACCCTCCAAACCACCTGCCCACGATCAGGACAGATTGGCTCAAGAGGCCCCCAGAAGACTCCCAAGTGTGTGAAACGCACAACACTCCCACTCCTGTTCCAACTCCTGTTCCAGCTCCCTGTTCCAGCTCCCTGTTCCAGCTCCCTGCTCCAGCTCCCTGCCCTGGTCTCCCTGTGCTGCAGTCTGGGTTCAGCAGACCACCCCCCTGCCCAATTAAAACAGACCTGTTTTGAAGTTCTTCCAGAGTATCTTCTTCTAGAATCGTGTTGTCTTCCAGATATTGTGGATTTTTTTGCTTCAAAATCAGTCTAGAGGCTTCATATGTTGTTGGTTTGAGGGAAGGTTAGAGGAGGTTACAGAGACTCCTGTCTGATCTCCACCACCATAGCTCCACCCCTGGAAGGCCTAGGTTGTTTTTTTTTTTCCCCCTCTCTTTCTAGATCTGATTTTTCTTGTGCAGAAAGATAACTGTATCGATATGTATACATATATTGGATTTGTCATGTAATTTAACATATTTGACATGTATTAGACTACCTGTCATCTAGGGGTAGGGATGGGGGGAAGGAGGGAAAAAGCTTGGAACAAGAAAAAAGTTTTGCAAAGGTCAGTGTAGAAAAATCACTCGTGTTCTGTAAATAAAAAGCTTTTATGAAAAAAAGAAAAGAAAAGAAAAACTATCCGAAAGTGTCTATAGGAGATGGTTCTCTCCTACCATACCCCTGGAATATTAACTTGAGTAAATAAATTATAAACCTCTTTTCAAGGTCTTATATATTTTGAAAGAATATAATTATTCAGTTGAATGTGAATAGAAGCATCAATGCAGTTCATCAATAATAAATCTTACATAATAAAGCTAAATCAGTGAACTATATTAAAAAAGGAAAATGAGTCATCATGAGTAGTGATATTTAATGATAAGCAGTGCTATCATCTATGTCCTGAACGAAGAAAGTTTATAAAGAAAATTTGTTACATTTTATGCCCATTATAAACTTTTATGGAAACTTGACATTAATAAGGACAAGCCTCAAGAAATATTAACAAATATACAACTGAGTTTATACTGACCTATTCCAAGTTGATTATATTATTATTTTATTCCTCTAATTTCCTATTTGTGTCACTCATCCATTTAAATCTACTTTAAATGCTTTGTTTCTTTTGATTTGATCCTGTGCCCTTCTGCAATACTCTTTATTTTGCTAGTTAGCTTAGTCCCAAATTTCCTTCCTTTGTAGATCTAAAAGACTGTGTTATAATTGCTTATATTTATTGTGTCGACAGACCTCACACCTTTAAAAAAAATGAATGAATGAATATATTTATTGTGTCTTAACCTTTTAACTAGATTATAATTTCTTGGACATCATGTTTGTATAAAAAAGAGTAATACTTCTCTTTTGAAGGAGCAGCATCTTTCTTGAATCTAATGTGTACTCACATGTTTGTTGAATGAAATATGATGGAAAATTAGGTTTTGTGAAAGGGTTATTAGTTAAGAATTCATTAAGATCAATTATAATATACTTTTCTTTTTATTTTTTTGTTAGCTTGCTTTTACAAGAGATGGACTCTGTGGCCTATGGAATGAAATGGTCAAAGATGGAGAAATTGTATATCCTGGGACAGATGTAATACAGAATGGAGAACTACCTCCTCGAAAAGGTATTTCTAGAATCTTCTAGTTTGTACAGCCTTTTCTGGTACATACATTGTTTCTTCCTAAACTTATGTAGTATTTACTAGAAAATGAATATCTGTACTCAAATTTTGGGTAGTTAGATTTTTTTTCATTTGTTGGTGACATGTTGAATACAGGTACCAAGTATGAAGCAGTTGTTAAATAGCATGATAATTAGAATTATTTCCTGGGAAACATTAACATTTTCTTTTTGAAAAATAACTTTTCTGCTTTTTGGGATCTTTGTATAATTAGTCTGCCATCATAGATTATGTTTAAAATATTTTTTATTTCAAAAATGATTAAATATATGTTTTGAAATTTTTCCTAAAACTATTCATGTCTTTTAATTTTGTTTGTATAGAAATAATAGTTGATATCCCAGCAATTAGTGGATAATTTTCTGCATTGCTCTCTATGGAATAGGAATGGGAACTCTCTGACATGGAGATTGAATCTACCCTTTGGTTTAATTTTATTTAGCCTTTAAGTCAGTACCAAGATGTGATTTCTTGTGGTTAAGATAATGCTCGAGGATTTAAAGTATAAAAGTAGGCTCTTAGAAGCTAGAAGGAGGGCTTTGACCCACACCTAACACCACATATCAAGATAAGATCTAAATGGTTTCATGATCTAGATATAAAAAGTGATTTTGTAAGCAAATTAGAGGAACGTAGTATAGTTTAGCTCTCAGACTTGTGGAGATGGAATAAATTTATGTCCAAAGAAGATCTGGAACTCTTAATTGAACACCAGATAGATAATTTTGATTATATTAAGTTAAAAAGTTTCTGTACAAATAAAACTAATGCAGACAAGATTAGGAGGGAAGCATCAAATTGGGAAATCATCTTTACATTTAATGGTTCTGATAAAGGCCTCATTTCTAAAATATATAGAGAATTGTCTCATATATATAAGAATTCAAGCCACTCTTCAATAGATAAGTGGTCAAGGGATATGAACAGACAATTTTCAGATGATGAAATTAAAACCATCTCTAGTCACATGAAAAGGTGCTCCAAATCACTATTGATCAGAGAAATGCAAATTAAGACAACTCTGAGATACCACTACACACCTGTCAGATTGGCCAAAATGACAGGAAAAGATAATGAAGAATGTTGGAGGGGATGTGGGAATACTGGTGGAACTGTGGACGGATCCAACCATTCTGGAGAGCAATCTGGAACTATGCTCAAAAAGCTATCAAACTGTGCATACCCTTTGACCCAGCAGTGTTTCTATTGGGCTTATATCTCAAAGAGATCTTAGAGGAGGGAACGGGACCCACATGTGCAAGAATGTTTGTGGCAGCCCTTTTTGTAGTAGCTAGAAACTGGAAACTGAATGGATGCCCATCAATTGGAGAGTGGCTGAATAAATTATGGTATATGAGTGTCATGGAATATTATTGTTCGGTAAGAAACAAGCAGCAGGACGATTTCAGAGAGGCCTGGAGAGACTTGCATGAACTGATGCTGAGTGAAACGAGCAAAACCTGGAGATCATTATACACAGCAACAACAATATTACATGATGATCACCTCTGATGGACATGGCTCTCTGCAACAAAGAATTGTCACAAACCAGTTCCAATTGTTCAGTGAAGAAAGCCATATACAACCAGAAAGAGGTATATGAAATGTGGACCACAACATAACATTTTCATGCTCTCTATTGAGGTTTGCTTGCATTGTGTTTCCTTTCTCTGATTTTCTTTTTTTTTCTTGTAGATAGGATTTTTCTTGCATAACTCGTCAAGTATTATTACATTATTAACATATAGTGGACTTCCTGCCATCTAGGGGAGGGGAGGGGATTGGGGGTAAAATTTGTAACGGAAAGCTTTGTAAAGATCAATGTTGAGGAACTACCCATACATATGTTATACAAATAAAAAGCTTTAATAAAAAAAAGAAAAGAAGCTAGAAGAGATTTCATCTAGTTTTCTCTTTTTACAAATGAAGAAAATGAGTGCTAGAGAGCTTGTTTTTCTAAAGTCATTATCTTCAGTATGCTAAAAGTGAACAAGATAAGAGATACTATTGTCTTTTGAAAATAGATAATTATTTTTGTGAAATGAAATGCCACAACTTGTTATCTAGGTTAGCAGATTGAGAATGAGAAGATTTCAAGAATGTTAGTATTTCTAAATTTTTAATATGGATTAAAATATCTTTAGAAATAAATTCTATCAAGGTCTAATTAGATTTAAAAAGGTATTTTTTTAATCAGGGTTTTGTCAAATACAGAGATTTTAACTTCTTCCCATCATTTTTCCTTCTTATTCTTTCTCACTTGATGATAAAAAAGAACTAAATTATTTGTTATATTTATTGAATAACATTTTGTGTTCATTTTTCTTTAGTTTAAAAAAATTTTAAATATAATTAAATTAAGATGTTTTTATTTATATGATTCTTGATTATATGACCATTTCCTCCTTTATCATTGACTCTTAACAGAACAACTTTCAGAGATAGTATAAGTTCATGACCTTTCTTTTTTACTACCTATCCCCCCAATAAACAAAAACCAAAACCGAAAAAACTAAGTGATATAGTTTTTAATAGTAAGAAAAATATAAGTAATTAGGCATTACAAGTAGAGTTTCAGAAAAATACCTAGAGTATATTTTCTTTCCCAGGAGCACAATTGGTAATGTTTCTTACGTAGATCTTCACTCTTGGGTCTTCATTGTCTCCAAGCATATCTTCTTCTACTGACTCCTTCAGAAATTTTTGTTAAATTTAAACATCTTTCCTGAGATGTATGAGTCATTTATTGTGTTTTCACTTTCCCCTGAGATAAGTTTATCATTTTCTTTCCTTTGAAATCACAAATGGAATGTAATAGACCAATTCAAAGAATTGATGGGATAATATCACACACATATACACACACTTAATTTGTAGTAGCTAAATGCTGTCCATTTTGTGGAAGCCCACCCAAAGAGAACACTGAACTATAGTGTTTAACTTTCAGTCAGTAGTCAGTGAGCATTTATTAGACTCCCATTAGGACCGAAACCTTTTAGACACCTAGATTTAGAGGTGTGACATGGTTGAGAATCCAATTAAGAAAACTGAGTAGTCAGATAGATGGAAGGAAAACTGGGAAAATTTGTCCTGAAAACCTAAGAAAAAAGAGAGTATCAAGGAGAAGAGGGTGATTTACAGTGTCATTTGTAGCAGAGAGATCAAGAAGAGTGAATATTGAAGAGGCTATTGTGTTTGGCTATTAGGAGATCATTGGTAATTTGTAGCAAGAACCAGTTTTATTTGAATGATAAGCCAGAAGTCAGATCATAGGGAGTTATGAAGGGAGTAAAAGGAGAGGAAGTGAAAGTACTGATTGTAGATCTTGTTCTTCAGGTGTGTAGCCACAAAAGGCAGAGGAGATAAAGGATGGTAGGGATGGAAGACTCAAATGAGGGTTTTTTGAAAAGGAAGGTGACATGAGAATGTTTATTGGCAATAGAGAGCTAAATGAGAGAATGAAAATGATAAGAGGGGACAGTATGCTGGGGAAGATGAGATAGAATGGGGTCCTTTGTACATGTAGAGGGGGTGTACCTTGGCTAGAGGGCCACTACTTTGAGTGGAAGAGGAAATAGTAACAAATATTTTATTTTATTTTATTTTATTTATTTATTTTTATTTATTTTCCTTTTTTGCTGAGGCAATTGGGGTTAAATGACTTGCCCAGGGTCACACAGCTAGAGAATGTTAAGTGTCTGAGATCATTTTTGAACTCTGATCCTCCTGATTTCAGGGCTGGTGCTCTATCCTCTGCGCCACCTAGCTGCCCCGGTAACAAATATTTTAGAGAGGTTCATAAAGGTGAATATTGAGAAAGAAGTTTTATATATGTTTTATATATATATATGAATGAGCAGAGGTCATGATGTTTATGAAGAGTAGATTGATCTGGGAAGGTAGAAGGAGAGGTGGAAAACCAATAGGATATAATCAAATAATTTTAGACTTCCTGAATATGGAGTGGGTGATGGCTGGGTCAGAGGTATAGTGATTTTTGTATGTAAATGAGGTGGGTGGAGGAATAAGGGAAGGAAGTAGTTGAGAAACTGAGAGATTAGGTTTTTTTGGGGAGAGAGAGAATATGTGTGTGTGTTTTACAGTCTCTTCCTGTGAGGACATGAATTGGGGAGAAGAGAAAGATTGTGAGCTAGATACTGAATTCTTTAAGCAAGGAGTTTGGTAGAAAAGAGCTTACCAGGATGCTGATTGGGTGGATTGGGTGGATATGGATTATATGGAATTAAGAGGAGAGTTTACTAAGTGGTAGAATTAGGGAGAGAACATAGAAGTAGCTGTGAGGTATGAGAAGTACTACAATTCCTCCACCAAGGTTGAGGAGTGAAGATGTAGCCTGTACTGGAAAGAATGACTGACTTTAAAAGGATAAGCTACTTTTATCCTTTCAAAAAGCATTATCATCGCCTTCTTTTTCTCATATATTCAGCTTTCTTCTACATGAGTTCTGAGCTCATTGTTCTTTCTAGAGTTAGCAGTGTTTGGTTACTTGAAGTGAGCGCAAGACATAGAGTGATGTTAATAGAGTTAAGAGATAGCCAAGAAGCCTGCTGACATCAAAGGACATAACAGGGAGCCTGGGATCTAAATTTGGACCAAGATACCAATGAATATGGGGGAAAGATTATCATCCAATTGTGTTGGGGTAGTCATTAAACATTTCTGAGTAAGGAAGCCAAAATTTCATTTTTAGGAAGTTATAGCTTAAACAAGAAGATAACTTGGGGCCATGAATAACTAGAAAGTTTATAAGTTTGTAAGTGTCAGACTGTTTTCCACTTGTTGGATTTAGTGTTTTGACCCCTCTGCCATTCCACTTCAGTAGTTCCTCAAGGTGCTGTTCTTTATATACCTCCAGATTTCTTGAATAGGATACATTTTCAGTGCCTTTTACTCTGATGGATAGGTTTCCAAGAAGTCTCAGGACTGAAATAATTTTTCATAGAATATCATATGTGTTTATTTCTATTTCTTTCTCAAAATAACAAGAGTTTGAGAATATGGAAACATCTATGAGTGTAGAAAAAAGCATATTTGGCTTTAATGGAGTAGAGAGAGAAAACAGAATTCTCAGGAGACCAGAGACATCTCCCTCACTCTCACCCTTGACCACCAAATACTATCCCCATTCTGTCCTTTTGAATCATTTTTTTCAAGCAATTAGAGCTAAGTGACTTGCAGGGGGTCACACAACTAGTAAGTATCTGAGGCCAGCTTTGATATCAGGTCCTCCTGACTCCAGGACCAGTATTCTGTCCACTGTGCCCCCTTGCTGCCTCTCCATTTGTTCTTTTGATACTGAAATTTCTTGTAATAGATAACATATATAGTCAGCTTAAAATTCTGGATAAAAATCCAACAGAAAGGGATAAATTGGTTGACATTGTGTGACAAGTATAACTTCTTGGATTGAGTTTTGCTGTTGATGGATGGGGTATATATAACAAGAGGACTCTGAGGACCTGAAAATGTATTTGTGTTTGGGGGGTGATAGTGATACAGAGTGAGGATATATGGAAATAGCACAAAGATACAGGAAACTATGAATCCGTAAAGACCAAATCTTATTTTTATTATGGTTTGCCTGCAACTTCCCATGCCTAGCATAACACTTATAATAAGAGAACTTGGTCCATTGTCTGGCATATAGTAGGCATTTAGCAAATGCTGGTTGGCTGACTGGGCATAAGGTACAACTGGGCATAAGGTACAGTGCCTAGATGAGACCTCTCTATAGCTATTTATTTCCCAATTTGTGACAGTTCTAGCCATTTGTTGAAATTAAAACTGACTTGCATACTATTTATTACTCTTGCCATCACCATCACCACAATTACCACCACTACTGCCATTACTAATACTACTATTTCCACCTCTCCTCCTCCAACCACCATCATCAATCATCACCACCATCTCACAATTGTATGGTGCTTTTTGGTTTAGAAAATGTTTTATATAAACCATCTCTTGTGGTCTGCACAATTCCATAGGATAGATGCTATTAGTACCCCTGTTTTACAGTTGGTGAAAAGGAAGGTCAGAGAATTCAGTTGGTTTATTTCTGGTCACCCCATCACATGTTTGAGGTTTGATTTAAATCAGTCTTCCATATGCCAGGACCAGTATCCTACCTGTTATACCATAAATAATTAATTGTGTAAATATTTCTGATTATAAAAATCTGAGAAAAATAATTAGTTTCATGCTACAAAAATGACTTGGTTACTATTTTTTGCTCACGAGTAACTTTTCTGTCAGTCCTATATGTAGGTAAACTACTTGTATTAAAATTTTTCAAGATTTTCATTAAAAAAAAACTTACTTTGAAGGATACTAAATTTCTTGAGCATAGATGACAAAAGGGAAAAACCCACTTCATATTGGTTAGTCTAGCTGGTTTTTCTTTTAGAAACTTACTAGTTAGAATGTTATTCTTGTAATTTGAGTCAACTTTTTGAATTTTTTCTGGTCTCTTTCTCTGGTCATGACCAGAGAAGTTAAAAAATTCAAAAAGTTGACTTCTAGGATCTAGAAGATGAATAAAACTAAAAAATTAATAGACTGAAGAAATAATAAGTTGCAACACTATCAAGTGTTCTAGTTTAGGATTTCTCATTTCAGCTATCTAAGTATTTCCATTACTGATGCCAATTTTAACTTCTCTTTGTGTTAGGAGGGTTTAAAGAGATGCCTTGGGGGAAAAAAAATTACCCGGGACAGGGGGGGAGGAACCAAACTTCTTGAACCATACCTCTTTGATTTGATTTATTAAAATTTTTTGCCTGTTTATTCTTACTTGTACTTAATTTGTTCATAGTTCCATTTCCGAGACATGGTAAGAACTTCCAGCTTTTGCATTACTCCCTTTTCTCTATTGGATGGCAGGTTTTTGCTCTAATCTTCTTAAACCTGTCCCCTTCTGCCATAAAGGTTGCTTTTGTGGGGATAGTCTACAGATTCATTGAGAATGTTTCTGTGTTACATGTTTCTATCTTACAACTTGGATCTAGGAGAGGGGATAAGGAAAAGCTTTATATATAAAATACTGTTTGAGCTGAGTCTTGAAATTTAAAAAAAATTTTAAAGAATTAGTTTTTTTTAACTTGCATTTGTTTTTTCTCCCCACTTCTCTCCTCCCATAACTCAGTTCAACAGTTTAGAAAAATGAAAAAAGAAAACCTTCATAATAAAAATCTACAGTGTAGCAAAACAAATTTCTGCATTGGTTATGTACAGAAATATATGTCTTTCTGTGTTTCAAGTCCATTGCCTCTCTGTCAGGAAGTGGTGGGTAGCTTGTTCTAGATTCAATCTTTTCTTTTTTTTTTTTTTAGAATTTTTTTTAGAATTTTTTTTTAATTAAAGCTTTTTATTTGTATAGCATAGTATGGGTAGTTCCCCAGCATTGATCTTTACAAAGCTGTCCATTACAAATTTTACCCCCAGTCCTCTCCCCTCCCCTAGATGGCAGGAAGTCCACTACATGTTAATAATGTTGAAATATTTGACAAGTTGTGCAAGAAAAATCCTATCTACAAGAAAAAAAAAGAAAATCAGAGAAAGGAAACACAATGCAAGCAAACCTCAATAGAGAGCATGAAAATGTTATGTGGTGGTCCATATTTCATATCCCTCTCTCTGGGTGTATATGGTTTTCTTCAGTGAACAATTGGAACTGGTTTGAGACAATTCTTTGTTGCAGAGAGCCATGTCCATCAGAATTGATCATCATGTAATATTGTTGTTGCTGTGTATAATGATCTCCTGGTTCTGCTCGTTTCACTCAGCATCAGTTCATGCAAGTCTCTCCAGGCCTCTCTGAAATCGTCCTGCCGGTCGTTTCTTACAGAGCAATAATATTCCATAACATTCACGTACCATAATTTATTCAGCCACTCTCCAATTGATGGGCATCCCTTCAATTTCCAGTTTCTAGCCACTACAAAAAGGGCTGCCACAAACATTTTTGCACATGTGGGTCCCGTTCCCTCCTCTAAGATCTCTTTGGGATATAGGCCCAATAGAAACACTGCTGGGTCAAAGGGTATGCACAGTTTGATAACTTTTTGAGCATAGTTTCAAATTGCTTTCCAGAATGGTTGGATCCGTTCACAGCTCCAGCAACAAGGTATTAGTGTCCTAGCTTTCCCACATCCCCTCCAACATTGATCATTATCTTTTCCTGTCATTTTAGCCAATCTGACAGGTGTGTAGTGGTACCTCAGAGTTGTCTTAATTTGCATTTCTCTGATCAATAGTGATTTGGAGCAACTTTTCATATGACTAGAGATGGTTTTAATTTCATCATCTGAAAATTGTCTGTTTATATCCCTTGACCACTTATCTATTGAAGAGTGGCTTGAATTCTTATATATATATGAGACAATTCTCTATATATTTTAGAAATGAGGCCTTTATCAGAACCATTAAATGTAAACATGATTTCCCAATTTGATGTCTAGCTTCAATCTTAAATAATCAAGTGTTTTGAAACAAGGAGTTCTAAAAATGGAAACATAGTGATAATAATTAGCATTGTATGGTGCTATTTTGTGCCAGGTACTAAGCTTAAACAATTTATAATTATCTCTTTTAATTTCCCTGACCCTTGGAGATAGGTGCTGTTATTTTCATTTTATACAGTTGAAGAAATTGAGGCAAATTTAGGTAAAATGATTTGTCCAGACTCACAGAACTCCAAAATATTGTAGGTAGGATTTTAATTTGCGTGTTACTGACTCCAGGCCCATCTCTCCATCCTTTGTACTCCCTACCAGTCTCTCTAAAAGTCACCTAACTTTTCTGGGCCTTTGTTTTCTCATCAGTATAATGGAGATTTTGGTAGATGAGCTCTAAAGTTCCTTCCTGCTTCAAACCTATAGTCAATTGCTTAGCTTCTCTTTATTTCAGCTTGCTCAGCTGTGAAATGAGGCAGTGTAGTGCAGTGGAGAAAGGCTGTTGGAGTCAAAAGGGCCGCAGTGAAATCTTGTTTTTGTCATTTTTCTATCTATTTGATTTTGGGTAAATCAGATAACTTTTCTGGTCCTTATTTACCTTATTTGTAAAATGAGGCAATTGGACTAAATATCTCTTAAAGTTTCTTTGAACACAAAATCAACGATCTTATAAATTCCTTGGCATTTCTGGGCTAGATTTCCTTATCTGTATAAAATGAAGAGGTTATATACATTTAGGGTTTAAAATGTCTTCCAGATATAAATTCTCTTGGCTTATTTCATTTAAAATGTCTTCTATGTGGTGCACAAGGTGAGAGGAGGGAAGCAAAGTAAAACATCTAGAGGTATTGACAGAGAAAATACAAAACTAGGATACTGAAAGGCAGGGAAGATACATATTTGTAATCTTTGGGAAAAAACCACTGTGTAATTTTAAATATCATTCATTTCATTCTATACATAATCTGCTTTGGAAATGTAATTTTACCTTTTAAGTTCTCAGTAATGATGAAAGCCCACTGGTTTGTTTTCAGTTGTCATTATCATCTCTTCTGGAATCCTAATGGACTAGAAGGGAATGAAATTTGTTTCCCTCCCTGCTTCATGCTTAGCTGTTAAGCAGTGATAATTATCTTCTCTGCTGTTATGATAAGATCCAGAAATCAGCGGGTGGAGAAATGGCATTTATGTTTAGTGGTTTGAATGTATCTGAGTGTTTTTTCCAGGTATGGAGCAGGCAAACAAGTAAAAGTTGAACTGAAGACCTTGTTGGGAAAGCCTCCAAGTGTTTGCTTGCTATTCCCCATACATGGAGTTTTATTTCCCATATCTGTATCCCATTGAAAAAGTTGTTGTCTTGGCAGTACTGTCTTCTCATTCCTCAGCAGCATTTTGTGCCTCTCACAATCTGAAGCTTCCTTCAAACTAAGTTCAAAGTGCCACTTTTCTGCAGGAAGCCTATTCGAGGTGATTTTCTGCAGATACTAGAAGTTGCCCCTAGAAGTTAATTTGAATATACTTTATATTCAATTTATTATTATTATTATTTTTTGGTGTTAAATATTTTTTTCTACTAGTAGAATGCTAATTCTTTGAGGGCAGGAATTATTTATTTTTTTGTCTCCTCAGCATCCAAAACAATGCCTAGTTGTTCAGTCGTTTTAGTCATGTCCAACTCTTCGTGACCTCATTTGGGTTCAGAGATAACTGAAGTGGTTTGCCATTTCCTTCTCTAGCTCATTTTGCAGATGAGGAAATTTAGGCAGACAGGATCAAGTGACTTGGTCAGGGTCACACAGCTAGTAAATGTCTGAGGCTGGTTTTGAATTCAGGAAAATATATATCTTCCTAATTCCAGGCCTAACATTCTACCCACTGTACATACACCTAGTAGAAGATAGAAGTTGTAGTTAAATGAATGGATGACTCCTAACTTTGTTGGTAGAACTTGCTTTAATATGCATGTAAAGACAATAGGGAGCATTACTTTATATGACATTTGATTACCTTGTGTAGCAGTGATTTATAAAAGTATTTGTTAAAGGTTCATCATGAAAGTAATTGAAGCCTATGTGCCAACATTTATTATACAGACTAAAGAGATAGAGAAATTCTATGAAGATCTTGACAAAGTACTTCTTCCAAATTGGATTAGCCTGTATTCTCAGTGACTTTAGTGCAAAGTTATACCTTGGTATGTAGAATAGCAAAAATGTGTTGGAAAGTCTTGTTCAAGAGCAAGGAATAAGAGACCAGAGGCTTATAGATTGTAGCCAGAAGTCTCAGGAATACTTTCTTTGAGAAAAAAGTTAGGAAGTTGCTGAGGAAGACTATACTTCTCACCACTTTAGGGATCTGAACATTTGTCTTAGATGTGGTTCTTAAGGAAGTGAAAATGACATTTAAAAAAAAAAGATTGGAAAAGTAGCTTGCAGTGCTGTTATCCTTTGATGTTTCTTTTAACTCCCATTTTGTCACCTGGGCCCATCTTATAACTTTGATTTGTGACATAGTTTGGCTATGGAAATTTACTAGCTCATTTGCTGATTCTTTATGCCTTGTTCTTCTCTGACTATGTGTTTTGTTAGGTTACCATCCCTTACCCTGATTCTTGGCATAAGGCTGTCACTGTTGGGATGGTCTGAATTTAGAATATTGGCTGATCCTTCACCTACCCTGCATCTAGAGATAAGCTCTTAGAGGCTAAGGGGAACACACCCTATACCTCTCCTAATAGGTGGGGGGAAACTAGAAAAACTCCACTGAAATTCTTAGTCATTGGGGTAGTTATCAGTCTTTTATGTCTCTAGTTCTTGACTGATGGCCAGAGATTAACTCTTCCATTTTACATGTATTGTTTAACTCTTTAAGTGGGGGTTCTCCCTGTCCCTCTATCCCTCTGGGATATTCTCTTTCTTATTTTCCCTGTTCTATCTTACAGATTTCACTGCTTGCCCTCTTGGCCACTGGTCCCTGTTCATAATACGCTCCTAATAAAGCTTCTTGTAATGATTCTTGTAGTTGTTGCTTCCTGTTAGAATCTAACCAAATCACTTAGATAATAGACCAAATTTGGATCACTGATACCTCCCTTTTGCTCATGACCTACTGACCAAAGCTGAGATTTGGTTGTCCATAGAACAAGTTTCATCTCTATGGATAAAGTGGGTGGGATGGGAAGCCTTCCAATCCTACTTTGTTCTCCATGGAGGATGAGGGCCAGGTCATTCTATCTTGTCCTTCAGGTAGAGAAGCCCCTTTCCTCCTAGATTCAGAAAACAATGACCAGGACTCTTCCAAGAATCTTTGCAGTTGCACCTAAATCCCAAGCCTCAGCAGTAAGGGAATCTTCTATTTCTTTTAGGTCCAAAAGTCCTTGACCAAGGTTGGAAATAGGTAGCCCTTTGTGGGCAGGACTTCCTGTCCTCACCAAGAGAACAAGGGAGAGTCTAAATTCTGTGCCTTGGAGGAAGAGCTGAGAGTCTTAAACCTTGTGCTGATTTCAAGTGGCAGCGATTCCCCCTGTTCTTCTGTCCTTTATAACAGTTCCTAAACTGTTGACCAGGGCTGGGAACTCTTGATAGCTGTGTCCTATTGAGAAGGAACTTCTCTATTATGGTCAAAGCAAGGCTTGTACCTCTAGTGGTATACAACTGGGGGAGAACAAGTATATATGCAAGAAGAAAAAAAAAATTGAACCTTATTTTAAAAAAAAGATAACTGAGAAATCTTGCTAACTATTCCCATCTAT
>JAJPUD010002805.1:187397-202200 GCA_023553655.1 Myrmecobius fasciatus | reverse complement strand
AGAGAGAGAGAGAGAGAGAGAGAGAGAGAGAGAGAGAGAGGACATCAATTAATGTGGATATTTGCAGGGAACAGACAGGCTTTCACAAGTGGTATTCCATAGTACCCCCATATCTTTACCATTACACAGTTGTCTGAAAAATGTAAGATTTCTGAGTTCTCAGTGTGCTTATTGCTTGTTGACTATTAACATTAACTCCCCAACACTTGATTTGGTCTATTAAAAAAACCTCTTCAAAAGCTTATCTTTAAAGTGTTTCCCAGCATTCACCAGCATGCATTTTCATTATTTCTTGAAAGGTGTAACAGAGAAAACGTATTTAATGATATTCTTTGTGGATTGAGGCATAAAACTGGGAAATATGTTTATATGTCAAAGATAATGACTTGTCATAGAAGGAGATCTAGGAAATATTCTCTTTAAATGGTGAAATCTTCTATATGTTTTTATTGCATCAAACCCAAGAATATTTGAGAAAGTCTCCTAAATGGAAGTGAGCATGTGTGTGTGTGTGTGTTCTATTATAGAAGCAATATTATTATTCTCTCTTTTTTTTACCCCCCCTGGATGAGGAAAGAGAATGAAGTTAAGGTACTTGTTCAGGGCTATACATTTACCAGGTATATGAGGAAGGTCTTTCTCACTACAAATTTAGCACTCTTTTCATGGTGCCTGTACATATTGCAACTTTGAGATGGATATTAGACTTTATTCTTGTGGATATTCCCCCCATTGATGAAGATTGCAGCCCATCCATACTTGCCTATCTGGTATGAATCTTGGTCTTTGTCTTTACGTTTTGTCACGCACTTAAGCTTCATTCAGGAGATTGGGTTTAATCACCTATACAGGAAAAAACAAATGGATAAAGAATGCCTGTTTTCTATACTGTAATATTTAGTTGGATGCTTGTCCATCAATATGTATGTGTTAGACACTACTATGTCCCAAAATTAAAGAAGAAGAAAGGGAATGGTTTGTTTTTGGGAAATTGCTGAGTTCTTTTAATGGTCATCAAATTTCCCCTGAAACCAAGTCTTTTTTTTTTTTTTTTTTTTTGACGTTGTTGCTGAATTGTGCCATGAAATGAGTTGATTATGCAAGGGACATTGGAGAAGTATATGGTGACATGAATAGCCTGCAGTGTTATTAATAAGGAATTATGCAGGAGAAATGCTTTTTCACTTAAATTTTTAACTATTCCAGCTTGACAACCATATTTCTTTGCATTCCCAAATTTAAGAAGGTTGCTCAGTATAGAGAAATATAAGAGAAACATTCATAAGAGGTGTGTTTCCACATGAGGAATGTTGACAAAAGCCATCCTTTTTATTGTAAACATAAAACTTTGCTGTGCTGTAAATAATTGGCTTTTCTTCTTGCTTAGTTGTTACCTTATACAAGTTGTAGAACATTTTCTGTATGTAGTCCTGATAATTTTGAAGTCCTTTCTAATAAGGCTGCCAGGAGGCTATATCCAAAAAGTACAAAAAAAAAAAAAAAATGACTTAAAAAACAAAGAATCACTTGAAAATGTGACTTAATTGAATTTTCAAATTTCTCTTTCAACTACAATTCATTTTATTCAAAATTTAAAAAAAAACCCTACTTTTTGCATTTCACCCTTTGGCTTCGCTGTTTTGTCTTATCTTTGGGAAAGTTTTTTTTTTTTTTTAATTACATATGCATCCTTTTTCTTTTCAAATCTTTTTCATGGTTGAGTTGTGTTGTTCCTTTCATTATCTTCAAGGCTTCACAAACCTTCTTGTACTTTTTTTTTTTCCACTTTCTTTTCATTGTGGTAAATTCTACTTCAGCTTGAAATCAGTATTTAGAAAACTTTTCACCTTCATACTCTTCCTTTGAAATTCAAGATTGTTTTTACCTTGGAATATCGAAATCCAGTCTCTCCTTCCTGTATTTTGGCTGTAGTCACCATGTTGAGATTTCTGCTTATGTTAATAATTGTCATTGCTATTTCTGATTTACATGAAAAACTGTTCTCTACAGTCAGCATAATGCCAGATTTTAAACAGTACTTCTGGTGGGGGATCTTGTAGCTTTGATTCTGACTCCAAAAAGACTTAACAAACTTGTTAAATAAATGAAAAAATTTGAAATTGACATCTTTAAAAAAAACTTCCTTGTTCTTGCCATTATGTGACCAAATTAAAGCTGATATTTATGTGCATGCCATTTGAAATAAAGTGGTTTTTTTTATTTTTGGTTACTTAAATTAGATTGTGCCATGTGTGAAATATTACTACTTAGATCCCCATACTAAATACATTTTTACCAATCCCATAGTTTTTAGTATTCTCTTAAGTCAATAGAACTCCAAATCTTTTTTGCATTCTTTTTTTTGCCCAGATGCTAGTTTTTAACATATTTTTGATTCCATGTTGACTAATATATGCTTCCTTTGCCTTTTCCTTTGAGAGAGCTTTAGTTTTGTATCCTGCAACATTTTCCATGCTATTATTTATATATTCTCATTTCTCCTATTTCCTGTGATTTCCCTAAATTATAGGCAAGGTTTAGAGGACCTTCAATTTAGTATGGCAAAGATTTAAATACTAATGTGCAAAGCACATTAAAAATGTTATGTTCTGCTGGGAAGACATGGATGTGTGTACACACATACAGACATAACAAGTAAATACAAGATAACTTGAGGAAGGAGAGAACAATAACAACTGAAAAGTTTGCAGTGGGAAGGGGTCAAGCTTTCAAAAAGTGGAAGCATGGTATTGCTCTCATTAGAAATTGGGAAGTTTAGAATAATGACAAGGAGAGATGTGTTTATTGGAGGGTGAGATGTTAATAGTGTGCAAAGTTCAAAATTCAGGGGAGAAATTAAAATTGCATATAGAGATTTGAGACATTAGTTGCAAAAATGTTTAAGGAAAATAACATACATAGAGAAGAGCACTTAGGATATAGAGGTATGATGATTCAATAGACATGGAATAGTCAGAAGGCAGGAGAAAGCAATCATGAGAACAAGATAAGGGAGAGGATTTGGGATGGTGAGTTTTGTGTTAAAAACTAAAGGGAGGACGTTTTGGAAAATCATTAGGCTTACTTTTAGGAGTTGATTGGTAACCTTGGTAAAGGCACTTTTCAGTGGTTGAATCAAAAGCCAGATCATGAGAAGTTGTGGTAATGGAGAAGTAAAGGCAGTGAATATGTGTATGGTTTTTTTTTTATTGAGGGTTCACTTATAAAAGGAAGATTTGGTAACTGATTAGATTATGTGGGGTGACGAAGAGGGAAAAGTTGAGAATGAAATTATAAAACTGGGACACTGAAAGATAGGGCAGTCTTGTACAAAAATGGTGAAATTTGGAAAAGGGGTGGTTTTGAGAAAAAGTTAATGAATGCTGATAAAGTTGAGGTTGAAGATGAGAGGAATATTCAAAGGGTCAACTTCCTGGAGTCAGTGGGTTTAAAAGTTTTTCTTGGCAAGATAAATACATTTTTCCTCAGATTGGAGCAAAAGAAGAAATGATAGTTGAAGATGAAGTGTGACTTTGATAAGATGAGGTTTTTCCTATTTTTTTTACCCCCCTTAAGCAAAGTCAGACCCAAGATCTCTTGGGTATATAGGAAAGTGTGGTGGAAAGAAGATTTGGCACACCTGTTTATTAGTATTATGAACCTTGGAATAAGTCATGTAAATTTTCCTCAAGAGTAGTAATATTGTTTGTAGAAACTCAGCATGAAAATGATTTATTTCACAATTTATTTTTTTTCCTGACAGTGCTATATCCTTGTGTTATAATTTTTCCTGGGTGAATGAGTCCAGGTGATTTTCCACTCAACATTGAGAACCTCATTTGTTACCCATCCAATGCTTTTCTCTTCATTTTTTTCTCCTTTTATCCCATTCTATTCTCATTAATTTAACTGAACATTAAAGAAGTGGAATATAATTTTTTTTAAAATTGTTTCCCACTTAATGGTATGTTTTTTCTAGTTAATACTAAATAGTTTGCAACATTCACTTTTATAAGATTTTAAGTTCCAAATTTTTTCTTCCTTCTTCCCTCTCTCTCCTCCCCTCTCCCAAAGATGGCAATCAGATATAGGTTGTACATGTATGATCATATTAAACACATTTTCCCATTACTCATGTTATGAAAGAAGAATCAGAACAAAAGAAAAGAGCCATAAGAAAGGAGGAACAAAAAAGAAAAGTGATAAATAGTCTGCTTTGATCTCCATTCAGACTCCAGAGTTCTTTTCTCTGGATATGGATAGCATTTTTAAAAAAAATAGCTTTTTATTCTCAAAACACATGCAAAGATAGTTTTCATCATTCACTTTTGCAAAACCTTGTATTCCAATTTTTTTCCCTCCTGTCCCCCTACCTCCTTCCCTAGACAGCAAATAGCATGTGCTGTTCTTCAATATATATTTCCACATTTATCATACTACACAAGAAAAATCAGATCAAAAAGGAAAAAAAAATAAGAAAGAGAAGAAAAAGCAAGCATATAACAAAAAAAGGTGAAAATACTATGTTGTAATCCATATTCACTCCCTACAGCCCTCTTTCTGGATGCAGATGGTTCTCTGCATCACAATTCTATTAGAATTGGACTAAATGACCTCATTGTTGAAAGGAGCCAGATCTATTAGAATTGATAATCACATTATTGCACTGCACAATGATCTGCTCTGCTCACTTCACTTAGCATCAGTTCCTGTAAGGCCTCTCAGAAATCATCCTGCTGATTGTTTCTTACTGAGCAATAATATTCCATAACATTCATATTCCATAATTTATTCAGCCACTCTCCAATTGATGGGCATCCCTTCAGTTTCCAGTTTCTAGCCACTACAAAAAGGGCTGCTACAAACATTCTTGCACATGTGGGTCCCTTTTCCTCCTCTAAGATCTCTTTGGGATATAGGCCCAATAGAAACACTGCTGGGTCAAAGGGTATGCACAGTTTGATAACATTTTGAGCATAGCTCCAAATTGCTCTCCAGAATGGTTGGATCCGCTCACAGTTCTACCAACAATGTATCAGTGCCCCAGTTTTCCCACATCCCCTCCAACATTCATCATTATCTTTTCCTGTCATCTTAGCCAATCTGACAGGTGTGTAGTGGTACCTCAGAGTTGTCTTAATTTGCATTTCTCTGATCAATAGTGATTTAGAGCATTTTTTTCTTATGACTAGAAATAGTTTTTCTTCATCTGAAAATTGTTCATATTATAGATAGCATTTTCCATCATGAGACTTTTGGAATTGTCTTGGGTTGTTAGAACATGTTCACTTATTGTTAAATCTATAAACAGACCTGCCAAAATTAATCTACTCTTAGGTTATTTGTGAGGTTGTTATAGCTGTTAAAATAATTTCTGTAACCTCATAGATCTCATAGATCAGAATAATATGATGTCTTGTAAAAGATGTGCGTTTATATATATTTATAAAACATTAGGTTCAAGGGGAACCTGATTGACTTTTTTTTTTCTTTTCTGTAATATATAACCTCCAAATTTCAAGGTCGTAATTTTCAGTGAATTCCCTTTTTGTACTAAGATTTACAGTAAAAGCCAAAAACAAAACAAAACAAAACAAAAAACCAAAAAACAAAAATCAGTTGGAACCAAGTTTAATTGGAACTGTCAGTTGTAATTTATTCTATGATATATTTTTAGGAAAAGGCAAATGTTAGCCAACAGTCTTATGTAAGAAATTAAAAAACATCAACAAGAACCTTTTAAAATGAGACTATGTTCTAGGAGAGAGTAGTTTGAATTCAAATTTACATAAACAAATAGATAAATAATACCCCATCCCTTTGATATCTCTAGCATTTGAAATAAAATATAAATGGGAATGATAATAGCACCTACTTCCCAGGGTTGTTGTGAGGATCAAATGAGATAATACATGTAAAGCTCTTTGCAAATCTTAAAAGTCTAGATAAATGATAGTTATTACTTGTTATGTGACTGGGCTTATCACTTAATCTCTTTGCCTCAGTTTCCTCATATGTGAAATAGAGATAATGATAGCATCTATTTTCTAAGAATTTTGTGAGGATAAAATGAGATATTTGTAGAGTGCTTTGCAAATCTTAAACTGTAATATATATTTTAAAAAAGTGATGAAAACAGCTAACATTTTAATAGTGTCTACTATATGCCAAGTGCTTTACAATTATTATCTTATTTGATCCTCACAACAACCCGTAGAAGCAGGTGCTGTTTTTATCCTGATTTTACAGATGAGGAAACTGGGGCAGAGGTTAAGGGACTTGCTCAGGGTCAAACTGGATTTGAACTCCGATCTTCCCAATGCCAGGTGTCTATCATGCCACCTACCTGCCTTATATAAATGTTAGCTATTATATTTAGATTTTAGAAATATTTCCAAGAGTGTTTGGAACAACAAAAAAGCAATTTTATTCTTAATTCTTAGTTGATTGGAAAAGACAATTATTTAGACTTTTCACAGAGCATTCTAGTTAAATGAAAGCATATTATAATAGGAATAACTTACACTGGTATTATTGTACTAGGGAAAATACAGAGCAAGTCAATAAATATATAATAGGTACCTTCTTCAGTTTTAAAATGAGTTATGTTTCAGAAGTGGTACAGTGGTGAAGTGGAAAATCCTCAATTTTCACTCATGAACCCTTCCTGTTATTCCTTGTGGTGACTGACGAAGCATAATCTCTTCAGGTCTCAGTTTCTTTATCTTGTCAAATGAAGGAGTTTTTCTAACTGACCTCCTAAATTTCTTCTGGCTCTTGATCTAGAAACTTTTTTTGTGGGGAAGGGCATGGAAAGCATAAGTAGAATTGCATTGAGGATCTAGATGTGATTTCACCCAGGTAAGGAACTCCCAAAATGGAAATTTTAATCTGATGCAAATTGTCTCTATCTCTAATTTACTGTTTTGGAGGAGGAAAGGGAATAAAATAGGATTTTATATGGCACCAACTATGTGGTATATACTTTAGTGCATTACAAATACTGTCTCATCAGATCTTAAATATGTGGTACCGAGAGGTCAAGTGACTAGCTTATTGGTACTTTGTATGTGTGAAAATAAGGACTTGAAACCAGATGTGTTATAGGCTACACTGCCCTACAGAGAAACAAAATAACTTTTCACATAGGATATTTATAAAGTATTCCTCACAGCATCCCTAAAGAGATGGGTAGTACAAATAGTATCTTCAGTCTACAGACAAGTTGTTGTTCATTGTTCATTCTTGAAGGTGATGTCTTGACTTGCGAGTGAATTGGGTTTAAGTGAGGTAGAGCTGTGCAGATTCATCAACCTCATTTTATTCTCCAGAGTGATCCAGAGTGGCACTGGACGTAGGTCAGGATGACTGGCAATGGCCCAGGATACAGTGGGAGATGCTGGCCTTTTAAATTAAGGTCTTTTCCTGGTGTCAGTTTTGTCTAAGGCAATGCCCATTGAAATTCATTCTTCATATTCTTCTTCTTCATGTTCCCCTAAGTGCTGTATTAGGTATGGAATCTGAGATTTGAACCCAGAATTCCTGATTTCCATTACCAGGATTTGTTCTACTGTACTATGTAGCCAAATAGTTATTACGGGTTTCCAGTTTAGAACACAAAAACCTGTTTAATCCATGTTGCCATAGTATTGGATCTCGCCAGCTGAAATAAACTATGTTTTTATTTAAAGAAGGTAGAAATGTTGTCCTAGTGGTAGTGAAACAAAACAGAAAACCACTAACATTAAATAAAACAATTGTTTTATTTCTTAAATGCGTGTGATTGAAGGTGATAAGAACCATGGGCCAATTGACCTGGGGCAACTCCACTTATCATAAGTAGTATAAAGGGAAGTTTATTATTTTAGGTATAAGGAGTTACAGTGGATGATAATAAATTAATATTTATTATTTGGGAATCCTGGAAGGGGTATAGCCAACTCTTTGTATTAGTGAATTATTTGTTAAGTTGAGAAGTTTCTATATACTTTCTTCTTTGGTTATTTTATCATCTAAGACATGTAGTGATAGTTCTAATATGGTCGTTTTGAAGTAGTACAAAGTGTAATGGACTTGAAATCAGGATATGTGGGTTTTAGCATAGTTTTTTTTTTTTTTTGTTTTTTAGATCAGTTAATATTTATTAAATGGCTATTATGTGCCAAATACTTTCCTATGAACTAAGAATACAGAGATATAAATGAAGCAACCCCTAAAATCAAGGAATTTATAATCTAGTAAAAAAAAATGCCCATAAAATATATGTAAAAATAGATGAAATTTGATTTGAGGGGACACATATCTGATACTTTAGGAAGGCCTTCCCCCCAAATTCAGGAACTTGCTCATCTGAGCTTTGAAGGAAATTTAGCATAGTTTTTCTTCTGAGTTGCAGTGTGATCTCAAACAAGTCACATTGCTCCTTGGGACTCATTTCCTGCAACTCAAAAATCAGGTAGTTGGATTACCTGGTTGCTAAGATCTCATCCATCCGTAATAACCTGTGGTTTGATGATTATGTCA
Source organism: Myrmecobius fasciatus (assembly GCA_023553655.1). Taxonomy (NCBI): domain Eukaryota; kingdom Metazoa; phylum Chordata; class Mammalia; order Dasyuromorphia; family Myrmecobiidae; genus Myrmecobius; species Myrmecobius fasciatus. The sequence continues at coordinate 193,677 of JAJPUD010002805.1, read as the reverse complement.
ACATCAGTATGAAATTTATTTAAAAAAACTTTTTAATACACATATTGGACTTGTTTAAGAAATATTACTCTTTTGTTTTAACTAATAGTATTTATAACTATTAGCTCACAGTGGTAGGCTTTCTTTTTTTCCAGTCACATCCTTTGCTACTTTATTATAAAAAAGAATACACCTATATTGTGTTTGTTTATTGGTAGGGGGAGGAAAAATTATTCATATTCATTCAGAAGTATTATAATGCAGCCTATTTTCAATATTTTGATTTTTTTTCCTTTGCTCCTTATGGTGTAAAGATTTTTTTTTAAAAAAGTTTATTACAACATGTGATTTTCTAGCTCATGTTAGTTTTTATTTTTATTTATTCAAAATTTTTTTCTAATAAAGCTTTTTATTTTCAAAACATACATAGTTAATTTTCAACATTCACCCTTGCAAAACCTTGTGATCTAAATTTTTCCCTTCCTTTCCTCCACCTCCTCTCCTAGATGGCAAGTAATCCTATATATGTTAAACATGTGCAATTCTTCTATTTATTTATTTATCTTTATTAAAGCTTTTTATTTGCAAAACATATATATGGGTAATTCTTCAACATTGACCCTTACAAAGCTTTTTGTTACAAATTTTTCCCCCTAGTCCCCCAGATGGCAGGAAGTCCACTACATGTTAATTATGTTAAAAATACTTGACAAATTGAATATATGTATACATATTTCCCACACTTATCTTGTTGTGCAAGAAAAATCATATCTACAATATAGAGCATGGAAATGTTATGTTGTGGTCAACATTTCATATCCATCTCTCTGGGTGTATATGGCTTTCTTTACTGAACAATTGGAACTGGTTTGAAACATTTCATTGTTGAAGAGAGCCATGTCCTTTAGAACTGATCCTCATATAGCATTGTTGTTGCCGTGTATAATGATCTCCTGGTTCTGCTCATTTTGCTCAGCATCAGTTCATGCCAGTCTCTCCAGGCCTCTCTGAAATCATCCTGCTGGTCATTTCTTATAGAACAATAGTATTCCATAACATTAATATACCATAATTTATTCAGCCATTCTCCAATTGATGGGCATCCATTCAGCTTCCAGTTTCTACAAAAAGGGCTGCCACAAACATTCTTGCACATGTGGGTCCCTTTCCTTCCTTTAAGATGTCTTTGGGATATAAGCCCAATAGAAACACTGCTGGGTCATGTGCAGTTCTTTTATACGTATTTCTACAATTATCATGCTGCCCAAGAAAAATCAGATCCAAAAGGAAAAAAATGAGAAAGAAAACAAAATACAAGCAAACAACAAGAAGAGTGAAAATACTATATTGTAATCCACACTCAGTTCCCACAGTGCTTTCTCTGGGTGCAGATCGCTCTCTTCATCACAGGACCATTGGAACTGGTCTGAATCATCTCATTGTTGAAAAGAGCCATGTTTTGTGGTAGTTTTTAGCAAGATGAAAAGTATATTCTGAGTCCTGAAATTGCTTAAGATGTTGAAAAACTGTATGATTAATGTTAGGGAAACTTTTTTGACTTTTAACATATGTTGGTAAATTTGATTTCATTATAGTTTTTTCCTAAATTGTGTGTCTCCTTAAGATACAAAATGTTTTAGCTTGACATTAATATGGTATTACATTCTTGATTTACTTGGGATATACAAGCATACTTAAAATTTATTGATTTGTGCTCAAAAAGAAAATATGCTTATTTAAAAAATCATTCTCTTAAGATGATATACTTAGAACCAGAAACAACCTAAGAGGTCTAGTTCAGCTTCCTTGTTTTGTAGGTTTGTGTTTTATAATTTTTTTTTTAATGGACAATGTTTTTGAACCTCTTTGTGTCTTGGCTCAGATCCTTTTATCTTTTTAGGAAGAGCAGAGGAGGTTTTAAAAATAGTTTTAACAATTAGTTTTAGGAACAAGATTTGTAAACATAGCCTTTTGCCAGGCTCAATAAATACTATTTTGGTTCTGCTCTTAATCCAAGAAATGAGTATAATCATTGTTTAAAAATCATGAGTTTGAGAAAAAATGTTAGCAAATCATTGATGATATGGCATCTTTATGCCATATTTCAGCAATTTCAAAATGGTATAATTTTACTAACCATTTTCAGAAATTAGATAGTAGTGTATACTATTTGTTAAAAAAAAAAAAAAATAGGAGCTTTCCTGGGAGAATAGGGTTTGAGAGATTCTGATTAGCATCCGTAGTAGCTTCCCACATATGTGTACAAAGTAAAAAAACAAACATATCATTATTTGACTCTTTCATGGTCTTTCTTCACTTTTTGAAAAAGCTGTTGTACTACTTAATATCTATTTTTCCTCCTCACTACTTTCTTAACTCTTTGCAAGTCTAGTGCTTAATTGAAACTTTTTTCCTCAGAAGTTAACAATTATCTCTAAATTTATGGATTCAGTAGATTTATCATAAAACTCATCCTTCTTGACTTCTGCAACATCTGATGCCCTGATCATCACCTGAATGCTGTTTCTTCTCTAGCTTTTTGTATCACCAACTTCTTTTGGTTTCTGTTTGTTCTCTTTTGGTCTCCTTTGTTGAATTCTACCTCCTAATTATGCATATTCCTCAAAGTTTTGTCCTGAGCTTTCTCTCTTTCAACAGTTTTTCTTGATCTCGCTAAAGAGTAGAGAGAATTAAGGTATATTTAGGAAAAGGTTTTTTTTTTTTTTTTTCTTTTTCTGAATAGATGGAATTTTATATCTGGGACTTGAAGAAAGAGGCTGGGGAAACCATGGGAATAGAAGTGAAAAGGTAGAGCATTCCAAGTGTTGAGGTAACAGGGTGCAGTCAGACTTCTTTGCATACCTCAAAATGTTGAGGTTACCCACCAAAATGATAAGGTATAGGGTAATACCCCAAAAGTTTATATTGGCCAGTGTTACAAGTTTTCTCAAAAGAATTTATAGGGTTAAGACATTAGTCCAGAGCAAGGGATGAAGATTTTTAAGCTGCCAAGAAGGGGCTAAATCTATAAGGATACAGGAAAAAACCCCAGAAAGGAGTTAGTGGGGAAAAGGGATTATGTCATTGACTGGTGGACTAATCATAAAAAGAGATTTAGCACCCTCAAAAGGATTATATAACAAGGAGAAGATGCCAAGGGGCAGGAGTACTCTGTGGAGGGCTAGACCTAAACAAGCAGTTAGGGAGAGAATTACTGTTGAATGGATCTTTTATAGGGGAAATATAACCTTGGGGGTTTGACATCATAACTTGGTTTTCTGATTGGATATAGTAAAGGCTACCTGAGAATTCCACATGGGATGGAGCTGTAATAAAGTCCACTTAAATAAAAGGCTTAAACAAAATCAAAAGGGTCCACTTATAATCCTATCTGTGCTCCTTCCTACTTGCCTCAGAAATAGTTAGGCTTTCTGATTATATATAGTAATTGAAGCTTTCCTTGCTAAAGCTTATCTAGCCAGCCAGGACCTTATAAGCATGTATGATAGTCAGTGACAATGTAAAGAATTGGGAGATGGAATAATAATTGTGAGGAATAGCATGCTTCAAAGAAAAATCCTCGAACGATTTAATAATTAAAAGAGGATCACTTATTTGGCTCACTGACATGTAACAAAATAAATGTTACCCATTTTATAACTCATTTTTGTCAACTTAAAAAAAAATGTTCTTTTCTGCATTAATAGTGTTGTAGTGTGATGACAATATCTTGATTTTTCCATTTCAAGATTAGAGATATATATCACACAACTGAACGGAATATTGTATTTTTATTATTATTTTTTAAGTTTGAATAGTTTCTGTGTTTAATTTCTCAGATGACACCATGGAATGTCAGAATGGAACAAAGAAAGAAGATCAAAATGACAAAGAGAAGAAAGATGAAGAGGAAATTCCAGTGCCTATGTACAAGGCCAAATCACTTGTGGAGAGTTGGGTGTGGGGCAAACAACCAGGTATTATGAAATTTTGTGATTATATGAACAAAGATTTGACTTGCTGCAAATATAATATTCTGGATATATGTTCATTAGACTTTGATGACTGTTATATTCAGCTAAACAGTTAAGACTCATCTATTTCTTCATTTTTGTTTCCCACTTTACATAAATGTAATTCATTGCTTTAGTTATCTTTTTGACTACTTTATATCTTGGCTTGTTTTTGTTTTATTATATTTATCAGCTTATACTTTGTAAATTTTACATGTATTTTTCAAAATCTGTGTAAAGATAGTTTTTAACATTCATTTTTGTGAATTTTATATTTTAATATGCTTGATCTCAGAATATGAACTTTCCATGACATTGTCAAAAGAATCATTGCTATAATGGCTGTCCATTCAACTCTAAAAATTCATAAATGTATAGACTTTTAAAAACATGATTCATCTCTTTTATTTCCTTTGTTTTTGACCCATCTATTTTTAATATTTTTATTTGGAATATTTGCTTGAAATAAATAGAAAAAAAACAACTTTATATTTAAATTCTCAAAAATGTATTTTGGAAAATGACATAAGTTTTTAAAAAGGAGAATTGACAAAGGTATATTGATACTTTGCTTTTCTAGAGAAAGCTTTCTGCAGGTTGTAATTTGTTGTATTGTGCTGATTGATAAAAATTTTGTTGTAGTATTAGGACTTTTAACTGGAAAGGATGGATTTCACTGTTGTGCAGAATCTTCACCTGAAGAAGAAAAAAAAATCAATTCATTGAGCATCTCTTAAGCAACTCTATGAAGTGCTTAATTGTCTACTATGTGCCAGGCATTATGCTAAGTGTTGGGGATACACTTAAAAAAAAAAAGAAACTGTCCCTACCTATTCCCAAAAACTTAATCATCTAAAGGGAAAGTTAGCACACAAAAGGAGTCAATAAAGGGGAAAGAAGGACAAGGAGAGACCAGGGTGTACTCGGTCTCTTATTCTGTGGAGTTGAAGCTAGGTAGAGCAGCACATGGAGTGGAGTGAATTTATTTTCTGACTTCTATAAAGGAAGGCATTGGAAAGAGTTTGATATTCCACCTTCTAGCCCTTCTGTCAGAGAGAGGAAACTGAGGGAGGTCTTTTTAGTCAAGACTTAGGAGTGATGAGCTTTACTTTAGGAGGAACAGAGGAGTTAAAAGCAGACCTAGCAGCAGATGTAAAACATAGAAATATCATTGTTTCATTTAAAATTATGTAATTTGTGTTAGAAAACAGGACACACACATATTTATATGTGTGGAGAAATATCTCTATGAATATTGGAGTTTGAGGAAGAAAAGAGAAGCCTCATTTGGATTCTGGCAAGGAAGTAGGTAGGAGAATCCCTAAGAAAGATGTGATTTGCTAGATGAACCTTTGCAAGTAAATTTAGTTTTTGGAAGAAGCCAGTGTTCTCTGTGTTCCTTATTTCCTTCCCTAACTATTTCCTGGAAATGAGTAACTTCTTGTAGACCTAGTTATTGTCTTATCCTCCCTTAAGGAACAGAGACTACCAATCTGTTGTTGCTTTTGTCTTTTCCTCCAGAAGGAGTGAAAAAGAGAGACTGAATCCTTACTTCTGATGTTCCCTTTGCTTTATTCTCTCTTTGCCCTCTGGTTACCTGAGAGAACTCAATCAGGTTTGCCTGTTCAGAGCTTTATAAATAGGCATAGTTTGACTTTAAGGTGTCCTTTGACCTTTCAGAATCTCAGGTTGACATGGCATAAAGAGTGATGGATATGTAATTAGAGGAACTGGGCTCATATCCCAACTCTGGAACTTAATATGTTTGTAATGTTGGATAAGTAACTAGCTTCTTTGAATCTGAAATTGAGGGTTGGTCTAGGTGGTTTGTAAGGTATTTTCCAGCTTTACCTTGTTGATTGCCTAAAATTCTTGTTCTAGGGATTATAGCTAGATTTCTTTAGTACTTGGAAATAAAAAGCTTAAAATGCAGATGTTTGCTTAAAATACTTTATTGAAATTTATTCATTCCATTTAGTTCAACATTCATTTATTAAATGCTTGCTGTGTGCAGAAAACAGTCACTAAAAATATACAAGAATATACAAGATAAATAAGGTGTGAATTTATAGCTTAGTAGAGATACTGTGACGCAAATATCTAATAAAAAGTAGAATGTCTTCATGCAAAAAGTTCTAGGAGAGTTTGCTTTTAAATGGGAAAACTTCATGGTGGACATGGCCATTTAATTGTGTTGAAAGTCAGGCAAAACAAAAATCAGTTGGATGAATTTTTTGAGGATGGATCCAGTGGTAGACTTTTGTCTGTTCAAGGATCTACTTCTTACA
>JAJPUD010002805.1:176257-187297 GCA_023553655.1 Myrmecobius fasciatus | reverse complement strand
CTGTGGCTCTGGCAGACATCCCTTAGAGGGCAGACTCTGCTTGGGGCAGTGTTGAACTTTTGGTAGGAAAGTATATGTTGCAGACTAAGAGCAGACATGAGATGCTTTGTGTATGAGACCTTCTTTTCTCTCAAATCTATTTTTCTTTCAAACTTCCCTATTGCAGTTGAGAGATTAATATTCGTGTCAAAAAAGTTTTTTTGGGGGGCATTGATATTTGTGTCTTGAGTATTAGCAGATTTTTTTTTCTTTTTAAATCATAAGATCAGAAGATTTAGGGCTGGAAGGGAGCTTAGAAGTTGTTTAGGTCAGCTCTCTTATTTTACAAATGGAGAAGTTGAAGTCTAGAGAAGTTAAGTAAGTTTTCCAAGGTCACACAAGTAGTAAATAGTTGATTTGGTTTGGAACCCAAATTTGCTTATTTCTAGGCTAAAATTTCAGTATGCAGTGTTTGTAGAATCAGAGTTGGAAGAAGCTTTAGAGGGCATCTGGTCCAAATTCCTTCCCAATAGAGAAATGCCCTTTTTGAAATTCTTAATGCTTATTTATTCAGTTTCTGCTTGGTTACTTTCAGGGATAGGTATGTCAGTTTTTCCAAAGGTTCTCTGTTCCATTGTTGGGAATAGTTTCATAGGGAAGGGCATTTTAACAGTTAGCAGTGAAATCTTCCCCCCTGGGACTCTCCCTTACCATTTTGTTTTTTTGCCTCTTGGAGCAGATATGTAGTCAGCTATCAAAAAGTCATAACCTTCCTCAGAAGCCACTTCTGTAGCAAATAGAATATGAAAAAATATTTAAGTGTTTATTGTGTGTAAAGCACTGTGCTAGGCACTTATGGATATGCAAAGTTTAAATAAGACATTCCCTAAACTGAAGGAGTTTATAGTCTTGACATAGGAGAATTACAGTTATTATTCAGTTAACAAGCATTTATTAAATATTATGTGCCTAGTATTGTGCTAGACACTGAGGATAATAGAGATTAAAATAAAACATTTTTTTGCTCTCAGGGAATTTATGTATATACATATGAATGTATTCTTTTGGGGGAGACAATATATGCATTGGTAGATATAAAATAAATAAGTATATACTGAAAAAAGGTAGTTAAGTAGAGGAGCACTAATAGTAGAGATCAGGAAAGCTTATTTATGGGAGGTGGTGTTGGAGTTAACCTTGAAAGAAGTAGGGGATTATTATGTGAAATCAAGGTGAAAAGGGAATGCTTTCTGTGTTTAAGAAGTAGCTTGTAGGAAGATTTAAGGACAAGATTGAGTGCCATGTGCGAAGAATAGAGAGAAGGCCAGTGTTCGTGGATTGTGTAGAGCAGTTAGGAAAAAGAAGAACAAATAATGAGATGGGAAAAGGTAAGTGGTGACCAGTTTGCAAAAGACCTTTGAAAGCTAAGTGGAAGAATTTATTTTTTGTTTTTTTCTTTATTAAAGCTTTTTATTTGCAAAACATATGTGTGTGGGTAATTCTTCAACATTAACCCTTACAAAGCTTTCTGTTACAAATTTTTCCTCCCTACTCCCTACCCCTCCCCTAGATGGCAGGAAGTCCACTACATGTTAATTATGTTAAAATACTTGACAAATTGAATATATGTATACATATTTCCACACTTACAATTGTTGTGCAAGAAAAATCGTGTCTACAAGAAAAAAAAATCTGAGAAATGAAACCCAATGCAAGCCAACATCAATAAAGAGCATGACAGTGTTATGTTGTGGTGCACATTTCATATCCCTCTCTCTGGGTGTATATGGCTTTCTTCACTGACCAATTGGAACTGGTTTGAAGCATTTTATTGTTGAAAAGAGCTATGTCCATCAGAATTGATCATCATATAGTTTTGCTGTTGCCATGTATAATGATCTCCCTGTTCTGCTCATTTCTCTCAGCATCAGTCCATGCAAAGTCTCTCCAGGCCTCTCTGAAATCATCCTGCTGGTTGTTTCTTATAGAACAATAATATTCCATAATATTCATATACCATAATTTGTTCAGCCATTCTCCAATTGATGGGCATCCATTCAGTTTCCAGTTTCTTGCCACTACAAAAAGGGCTGCCACAAACATTATTGCACATGTGGGGCCCTTTCCTTCCTTTAAGATCGAAGAATTTAAATGTTATCTCTAGGGACAGTAAAGGGCCACTGGAGTTTATGAGATTATCGAGTGACATGGTTAATCAGTTTAGACACTGAATTCAGTTGGGGTAGAGAGAAACTTGCAACAGGGACACCAAGCAGGAAGTTATTGCAGTAGTTTGAGAGACCTTTGACGAACTAGTGTGGCGCTTATGAGTAGAGAGAAGAGAATCGATTTAAGAGATACTGTAAAAGTAGAAGCATAAAGAATTTGGGAGCTGATTTGTATATGTAGGGTGAGAGTGTTGCTGTTTTTAGAATACAGACCCTCCATCTTTTGGCTCTAGGCATTTTCATCAATTATTTCTATTTCCTAAAATGCTCAACATGCTCTATTCCATTTTTACTTTCTGGCCTCTTTCAGGTTCTAGCTAAAATCCCTCCTATCTATAAAAAGCTTTTCTCAATCTTTTTTCATTCTATTGCCTTCCCTCTGTAGATTATTTCCTATTTATTCTGTATATAACTTGTTTGTACATAATTGTTTTTGTGTTATTTTTCCCATTAGATTGTGAGCCTCCTTTAGGGAACTGTTTTTTGTATATTTTTTGTATCCCTAGTGCTTAGCATACTGATTGACACATAGTAGGTAATTAATAAATATTTAATGACTTACTATTTGACTCCACTTCAGCCTTTGGAGCTTGCTCATGTAGCTTTTCTTAGAAATACTGTGAATTATCAGTTGATGCTAGTTATTTTTTATATCCTTAGAAAATAAAGGGGCATGATATTTTCCTTCCTATTCAGCTCCAGAAAAAAACAAAACAATAACTCATTCGGATGATTAGATCAAATAGGCAGTGTCTCTTTTCTTCCAAAACAGGACCCTCTTGATTCAAGATTGACTTGTTTCTTGGAAAGGGGTTGAAGTGGAGACAATATTTATTTTTAGAGCTGACAACTTGAACATAAAAGATACATAATGTTGCCTCCAACCCTTAAAAGAAGGAAGTTGAACAGGGGTAGAATTTTGCAAGAAGTAATATAGGTTTGAAGAAGCATAAATAGAGCTGAGAGGGACCTTAGTGATCAATTGGTCAGTCTCCTACCCCCTTTATGTTATAGGTTTAAGGGATTTAGATAAAGAAAGCTTAAATGAGCTTAAAGCTTAAAACAAAAGTTTTTGAATTGCAATGGTTATAGAAAGGGAAAAGATTGAATTTTCCAGGTAACTGCATCTTTTATTATCAGCTTGGTGCTTCTGCTACCACCCTGAACTTCCTTCTGTGGGTTGTTTTCATCCCTTTAGGTTGTAAGATTCCTGAGTTCAGTGACTGTCTTTCATTTTTCTTATTTGTATCCTTTGCAGTTAGCACAGTGCCTGCCATATAGTGGGCACTTAATAAATGTTTATTGAATTGAGTTCTGTTTTGGTTATATTGAATTTGAGAAGATTTTAGGATATACAATTTGAAATATCAAATAGACATTTGGGGAGGTAAGACTGGACCTTAGGAGATTGGAGGCTAGAGCAGAAGGTGATGTCAAGGGTTTGAAATGAAGAGGCAGGGGAATATGGAGTTTATATGTCTTATCTTCAAGTTTTATAATAAAGGCAGGAGATAAGAGCCCTCATCTGGAGTAGAAAGAGGTATGGGAGGCTTGAAGAGAGAAGAGATTTGAAACAGGTTCTTTAAGGAAAAGAGTACTGAATGAGAGAAGGAGAAGGGTTAAAAGGATTGCCTTGCTTCAGTGAGAGTACATTTGGGGTTAGATAATATTGATTTGAATTGGATCCAGTAAATAGTTCCATAATTTTCTCTAGCTGTACTCAGTGGAGGGGAGGAGGCAGATGGTAGAGAGTAATCTCTATGATTGGGGTTTGATAGGACATGAGGATTGAGGAGTTAGTGAGGCAGGTGATTTGAGAGTAGAACTGCTTACTCATAGGGTAGATATTGGAAAATACAATCAAAACAGGAATAATGACTTGACACAGTGATAGCAAAGAAAAAGTTTAGGAGAAATATATCATAGGGCTAGATAGAATGATAGGAAGTATAGGGGCCAAACAGATGAATATCAGAATTTTTTATTGAAGATTGAATACTTGTGGGTGATGGAAAGATCTAAACTGTAACCATCCTCATGTGATTGAGATTCAGTAGAAGTTGAATAGGAGTTGAATAAATAAAGGAACGCAGCTGTGTGTGCATACTTATATATTGAGTACCTATATACTAGGCATTGTACTGAGTATTGTTGATACAGAAAGGCAGAGAACAGTGCTTGTTTACAAGGAACTCACGATCTAATGGGGGAAATAAAAAGTCAACAAAAATGTATTGACAAGCTATGTATAGGATCAATTGGAAATAACTAAAAGAGGGAAAGCATGAAAATTAAAAGAGGTTGGGAAAGGCTTTCTTTAGAAGATGGGATGTTGGCTGGAATTTACAAGGAAGACTTGGAAGCCAGTGGCTAGAGTTGACGGAGAAGAACATTCCAGACATGGGAATAAGCTAGAGGAAATTCCTTAAACCAAGAGATTGAAACAGACCAGGGGGAAGCCAGTATCACTGGGTTGGAGAGTATGTGGTGGGCAGTATGAGGTAAGAAGACTAGAAAGGTCGGAGAGTCATGAAGGACTTTAAACAGAGCAAATAGAAGATTTTGCATTTAATCTGATGGGCTGCCACTGGAAATTATTAAAATAGGTGACTTGGTTGGACCTGCACTTTAGAAAAATCACTTTGATAGCTGAATGGAGGATGAGTCAGAGTGGGGAAAGACTTGAAGTAGGGGGCCCTCCTATTGCAAGCTCTCACAGTAGTATTATGTATTTTTATACATAATACATTGAAAACTGTAGTTCTATGGAAAATGCTGTAAAGAAATTTTACTACATGTTAGACATCAAAGGCCCTTGGTGGCTTTCCAGAATAATATGTTGGTATAAATAATACAACATAAACTTCCATGGTATAACAGACAAAATTTTATTTTCTTCCCTATCACTTTTCAGTATCATCGTGATCCTATTTTAATATTTCAGCTGTAGACATACAGTGTGAATTAGCAACAGTTTATTTAAAGAGAACTTGGAGATTATATCCTGTGCTCTCAATTTGAGTCAGTTAATGTGATAATGAAAAAAAAAATAATGTGATTTCTTAGACTTACTAGAAGTATAATGCATAGAAAGAAGGAGTATAGTTCACTTAACTACCTCCATGCTTGATACCAGTTTAGATAGCATATTATTAAATCGGAATATTACTATTTAGAAGTAAATACTCAGGGGCAGCTAGATGGTGCAGTGGATAGAGCACCAGTTTTGAAGTCAGGAAGATCCGAGTTCAAATCTGGTCTCAGATACTTAACACCTAACTGTGTGACCCTGGGCAAGTCACTTAACCCCAATTGCCTCAGGGGGAAAATACTCATAACTGACTTATTGAGGGCAGGACCTTGTTTGAAAGGGGGGATGTTTAGTTTGAAGCAGGAGACTTACTGTATTTTGCATGACAATGGGATTTTGTTTTTGTGTCAGGCCCAGAAGACTTGGGGAATCTTTTTATTCCTACCATTTGGGTTACTTGGATACTTATATATTTTTATTGGATATTACATATTATGTATTATATATTATTATTGGATATTTATAACATCATTCTTCGTCTGTATCAAATTATCAACTTATAAAACTCAGGCAGTGAGAGTTTGTTGTACCTAGCCTTCATCACTTGTGGTTGCTTTGGCAAATGATTTTGTGGGCCTTATACAGCTCTGGAGCCACCTTTGCTCTAGGCTATAATGTAAGTAAACATATAAGAATAAGAAATATGCTAAAATTAAATGAATTATGTTAACACATTATATATCACACTTAGGCTATAAAGACATATACTTGATCTTGAGTTGTGTTTTCTCATTATTTTCTTAGATGTGAATGAATTGAAAGAATGCCTTTATGTGCTAGTGAAAGAACAGCAAACCCTTGCTACACAGATGGCTACAACAACTCTTTCAGCCGTGAGGCTAAAACAGAGGCTGGTTATACTGGAACGATATTTCATTGCACTGAATAGAACTGTTCTTCAGGAAAATGTCAAAGTTAAGTGGAAAAGTAACAGTATTCCTTTACCTACTGTCGACAAAAAAAGGTAATAAGTGAAAAAATTTCTAATTCTATTGTATTCTAAATTTATATTTAAATTCTAAATAAACAGACAAAACTATTGGTTATTACAAAAACTTGTTTTTAGTTAAGGTAACCATTTATGATATTCTTTGGAGAACTTGGTAGGGCCAGTAGTTGTGTTGGGTATGTGGAGGCAGGATTTTATAGCTCTGGCTTCTTAAGCATCTTTTACATCCATCTTTTCTCTTCCACAGATCTCACAGCTTAGGCTTTCCAGTCTTTCTAGCCTTTATTATTTCAATTGCCTCCTAATAGATTGCCCTGACTTTAATCTATTCCCTTTCCAATCTATTTTCCACATAATTGCCAAATTAATATTCCTAAAATATGGATTTGACATCATTATTCCTACTTAGAAATATTTTAATAACTTATTACTCTATGATAAAATAGAGAATCCTCTCAAGTATATAAATTACAGGCAGCATGCCTCTTCCCCCCAGTGTCTTAATGCTATCCTTATTCACTTTCCATTTCAGAGTCTTCATTTAAAGTGCACTAGCTCAAGGATCAATTTATATAGAAGGCCTTTCCTGACACTTTCCTCCCCCTACTATTATCCTAGGTGTTAGCATTCTTTCCCTCTTGAGAGGGACACTTGTCTGATACATACATACATACATACACACACACATATATACATATACAAACATGTATATACATACATACATACATATATATCTGTGTGTATGGGTATGTCTGGGTATGTGTGTGTGTATTTCTTTTCATGTTTATTTCTGTGCATATTGTATCTCCCCAGTAGAATATAAACTTCTTGAGGATAGAGATTATTTTAGTTTTCTGTTTGAATGTGAGGGAAGACTGTATATAGAACTAGGAGAGTTCTGAACTGCTCACTTATTGCAGCTTCCTATATTGGAGCTTTTTAGATGGGAGAGAATGTGGTGCTAGGTAGCTTTCAGTATTCATGTTCACTTTTGATTTTGTATAATCACTCGATTTTTAAAAAAAATTCATCTTCATTAATGATATACTTATCATTTTTATTTTTCCTCAATAGTATTTTTCCCCCAATACACGTAAAGATAGTTTTCAACATTCATTTTTGTAAGACTTTTGTTTCAAATTTTTCTCCCTCCTTCCTTTACCTCTCCCCTCCCTAAGACAACAAGCAATCTGATATAGGTTAACTATGTACAATGCTTTTAAACATCTTTACGTATTTTCCCACGAATCATTCAATTTTTGTAGTTAAAAATGCACTTCCACTCTCCAATGGAGTATAGTAGAGGAAGAAATAATAGTGTTAAAGGTAGGAAAAAAATTCAGATGAATTTGTAAGAAGGCACCTCCTGTCTCTATACCATTGGGCTTTGTGAGCTATATAAGGCTATTAACAGGATCTGTCAATTCCATGGTATAAGGAACTTTATATTGAGGAAACTTTCTGTACCAATATTGTTCCACATCTTCTGTGTAACTTATTGCCTAGTTATTTCCCAGAATCTTAGTCTATATATATCAAAGGTATTACTTAGGTCTTTTCCCTTCTGAAGTTGGCTCTTTGTCCACTGTGTGACATTGTTCATTGAACTTTAAAAATTAAGACACAGCCATTGCTTATAATAAATTAATGGCCCAGTAGAAATGAAAAATTTCACTACTGCAGATGGGTTCATTTCTCTTCATAAACATGTTGAAAATACATTGAATTCCCTTGGGAGAAAGTACAGTATTTCATGATAATGCCACCAATGATGTTTGTGGAGGGTGACAGAGTACTATGCTTTTTATATGTTCTAACTACAATTATTAGATTCATTTTGAAGTGATTGTTAAGGTTAAAAAGTTAATTTCATATGAATTGTGACTTAAGATAGTATAAAGGATTTTCTTTTGTTTGGTTATAGTTCTAGACCTGTAGGAAAAGGTGTAGAAGGACTTGCAAGAGTTGGATCCAGAGCAGCCCTTTCATTTGCTTTTGCATTCCTACGCAGAGCTTGGCGGTCAGGTAAAGTTGAGCTACATTTTTCAGTTTCCAAAAAGATGCCCTTCTCCTTCTCCCTTCCATTTATTGTGTAAAGAAGTCAGGAGAACTGGTGCTATTCTTCTAGTAAATATTTCTATGATTTATTTTACTTTTATGGATCTCAATATTCTCTTTTTATTTTGAAGTAATATAGTTTTATGTACTTTTTTTTTGATTTAAATATTGTATGACTCCAAAGTAAATACCACATTCTGAACAGCAACTAATCAGATGACATAAAAACTGATTTTTTGGTGTAATTTACTTTATAAAAAGATTACAAAGGTAATAATTCTTACATGAGAGTTCTTATAACCAGAAATACTGTTGAGAAAAAAAGCTTTTCTATAACATAATAGAAATGCTTTAGTCAACCTGGGCTACTCTCCAGAATGTACTTTGTGCTTTTCTATCTCTGAGCCTTCTTTTTAGAAGTCCAGAGAGTCAAAATCTATGATTTTCTATTTGTGTATTATATCTCCTTACAAGATGACCATAATCTTACATAAGAACAGGGACTACATCTATATTTTATTTAAACACTCTATCTCTTTTAGTACATACTAGAGTATCTTGTTTTCTGGGAGTTCTTAATAATGTTAATTGAATTGAATTGGTTCTTTTAGGGGAAGATGCCGACCTATGCAGTGAATTGTTACAGGAATCTCTTGATGCCTTGAGAGCCCTACCAGAAGCATCTCTTTTTGATGAAAGCACAGTGTCATCTGTTTGGTTGGAAGTTGTGGAGAGAGCAACTAAATTCCTAAGGTCTGTTGTCACTGGGTAAGTTTTATTTTCCATATTTATTGGATTAAGTTATATCATATGATTCACAGTCCAGTTTTTAATTATTATCTAATTCCTAATTTAAGTTAGTGCTCTGATATATTGAACTCTTATCTCAGTGAATCCAAATAAAACCTTTTCTTTTAAAGCTTCTGTTTTCATTGGTTTGGCATAGTATTTTGTGCATAATAGGCATTTAGTAAATATTTGTTGAATTCAGTTGAAAAACTTGTAATTTTTTCTATATGGTGATAGATCAAAGACATCTCCATAGGTAATTTTTTTTTTTTAGATATTGGTAAATAGTTTGAGTGCATGTTTTGGGCTTAACATCAGTATACATTCAGAGTGATTGACTCTGTAATTGATCATGAAATTGTGCCACATATATTTACTTAAGGTGAAATTTGTAAACCTGATATAATGTATAAACACTTTTATTTTGAATTTTTAACATGCTGTATTATTAGGAATATGTATTCAGGCTGAACTTAAGTAGAAAGTATTTTAAGGTATTCTTTTCACACCTCAGTTTTACACATACCCAAAATGATGTGTTTACTTAATGTTTTAAGTGCTATTTAAAGTATAAAATTAAATCTCCTTCGCAAAAATTAAATAACTGTGTTTGAACTTAATTTAAAAAAATTATTTGTAATAGTGATTAGATATTAGGATATTTAATAATAATATAAAATAATTACTTATGAATTATGTAAAAAATAAAGTCTAAGAAGTTATTCTTACCTCAGAAATGAGAATAAACTTTAAGATTTTGCCTTTGGATTCTTAGACAAGTGCAAGAAATCTTCTTATTCAGTAATGTAAGGAAATGAAAACTTTACATTTCATTAAAAGTGAAAATAACCTAAATATTCCTATTCATATTATGTAAAGTAACCTATTAAAGAAACTGTCTTTGATTTATAATGGAATAAGAAAGTTTGTGCTTTAGAAACTTTGAATGTATCTTTTTTAAAAGTTGAGTTAATTAAAATAAAGCCTAGCTTTAGAACATTTATCTTTAAATGATGTAGATACAAATATTTCTTTGGCCTTAATCTGTAAAATGTAGAAAATGTGAATTTTTAAATACTTCTCCAGAAATTTATAGCTAGTCTATTGTTTTATACAATCACTATTGGAAATTTCAGAAATCTTATTGCTTCATTGTAAATTTATTGGGGCGTGAGGGAGGGTTGAAATGTATTTTATAATAAATGTGCATATCATCTTTTTTATTACTCTAAAGTTTTCCTGAATCAATTAATTTTTCTTTTGAAATAGTGATGTTCATGGAACTGCAAGTACCAAAGGACCAGGAAATATTCCATTACAAGACCAGCACTTAGCACTTGCCATATTGTTAGAGTTGGCTGTGCAGAGAGGCACTCTAAGGTAAGGAATGCAATAATCTCTCTTTAAACTCTGTTTTAAAAGATTTTAAATAAACTATATTTATCAGAAGATGAATAATCCAGGGATGCTTTTCTTTCACTTTCTTTTGTATTAGTACTTGTACCCTATTTGACAATTAAAAGGCCTTTCTAATACAAAACTAAATGTGTTCACATAGTTCACTTTTGACCTCCGTTTTTTGACATGCAAGAAACTTCTCTGTTTTTATTTTCTTATGTTGTAAATATTCTAATAAATCAAGGGAACAGAAATTTCTTGAAGAATCGTTGTATTTTAACATTTTAATACTTGGGACCTTTCTTTTTTTACCTCTTTTTCTGATAAACAAAGTCTGTCAGTGCTTTGTGAAGCTTTGATTTTTGTTAAAAATTTATTTACAGAGACAGCTAGATGGCACAGTGGATAGAGCACCAGCCCTGAAGTCAGGAGGACCTGAGTTCAAATCTGGTCTCAGACACTTAACACTTCCTAGCTGTGTGACCCTGGATGAGACTCTTAACCCCAATTGTCTCAGCAAAAAAAAAAAAATATATATATATATATAT
>JAJPUD010002805.1:162778-176157 GCA_023553655.1 Myrmecobius fasciatus | reverse complement strand
TATATATACATATATATATTTATAAGTACCTTTATGTTGTTGGTTTTGTAAATCTTTAACTATTTGCTTCACATTCAAAAGCAATTTGGTACTTTGGTGACTTTTTTTTTTTTCTTTTAGCCAAATGTTATCTGCCATTATGTTACTGCTTCAGTTATGGGACAGTGGGACGAGGGAAACAGATAATGAACGATCTGCCCAAGGAACTAGTGCACCACTTATCCCTTTATTACAAAGATTTCAGAGTATAATCTGCAATAAAGATATGCCTAATACTGAAGATGAGATTCAGGTAAGTGCAGGTATTATAAATTTTGTGCCTAAATAGTAATAAATTTTGTGATTTGAAATAATTAAAGATGTTTATTAATCCCAGCTAATTTGATGAGCTTATGAATAAGTTGGCTACTTTTGATTTATGAATGAAAAAGGTTAAAGAATTTTGCCGTCAGCTAAGTGTTGCATGTATCATCTGGTAATAGTAGCAGAGGGTTGAAGAAGGAAGTCTGGTTGCAAAAGGCTTATTTCATCTTACAATTTGATATAATAATAATTTGAATAATTTGAAACACTTCACTCAAATTGAGAAAGTATTTGTTGGTTTGGAGAAATTTGAATAGGCCTCTGATACTTGGTAATCTAATTTAATATACCTTTTAAGCATAATTATTTTGAAAATACCAAAATACTTTATTATTTTTATTAATTTATTATTATTATTAATTACCTAGGGGCTGCTGACTATGAACATTTTAGAAAACTTAATCCATCATTAAGCATTTATTATGTACAGAGACAAGACTGAAAGTTTTTGCTTTCTAGGAGGTTTACATTCTATATTAGGTTAGAAATAATTTACATATAACCTAATATAAAGTCTTTTCAAAATAAAAACTAAAAATTTCTTTTGATCTTCTAATAAGATTAAAAGAAGTTTCCTTTTGAGAAGCTAAAGAGCTCAGAAAAGACATTGATATTGTGAAGTTCAGAATATGGGTCGGTTTTGGGGAAAAATTTTGAGTTTGAGTTCTTATTGGTTCAGTAGGTGATTAGAAATATATGACTGGAGCTTAGAAGAGAGGGTAGGACTGTGTATTTAAATCTGAAAATCATTTACATAACTGGACTGTAGGAGTTGATACAGAGTTTAAAGATAGATATGAAGAGTGTGCAGGACAGAGCTTAAGGAAAACCCAAGGGGTGTGATAACCAACAAAAGATACTAAGAAGCACTTTCTAGACAAGTGGGGAACCATATGAGAAATGCCATGGAAACCCATGTGCA
Organism: Myrmecobius fasciatus; assembly: GCA_023553655.1. Taxonomy (NCBI): domain Eukaryota; kingdom Metazoa; phylum Chordata; class Mammalia; order Dasyuromorphia; family Myrmecobiidae; genus Myrmecobius; species Myrmecobius fasciatus. The sequence continues at coordinate 174,872 of JAJPUD010002805.1, read as the reverse complement.
GTGTCTGGACTAGCTCTCTGGAGGATCTTGGTGCCAGCCTGAGTCCTTGATCTTAGAAGATGAGTGAAGAGGCGGGATCAAGATCAAGGACTCAGGCTGGTACCTAGATTCTCCAGAGAGCTAGTCTGGTCATTTATACCTATGGAGAGTAGAGAATCCAGGAACTAAGGATAAATGGTGTTTAAAAAGGCCAAGAAGGATTATAATTAAAGGCCAAGAAAGATGATAATTAAGGACATCAGCTTTAAGCATTATTATAGGATCACTGGCAATTTGAGAATTTAGTTCAGGAGCCATATTCTAGAGTGTTTAGAACAGAGAGAAGAAAGGAAGGAGAAGCACTTATTGTGAACATCTTTTTTAGTGAACTTAGCTGTGAAGGGGAAGAGAGATAAAGGTTGATACCTAGCCAGAATGGCATAATTTAATGATTTTTTTTTTTAAATGGAGATCTATGGAGACTTAGGCATATTTATAGGTAAACAGGGAAGGAGCCAATGGATAGAAAGAAACCATTTATTTTAGAGAGGAAGGGATAGATAATTGTGCAGGCAGTCTTCAGCAGAAGATAGGGAAGAGATAGAATAAAGGCACATATAGAGGGGTTTGACTTTGACATGGAAAAGGGTCAACTCTTCTTCAGACATGTGTCTGAAGAGACCCAGAGGAGAGAATGTGGGGAGTGCTATCGAGGGGTGAAAAAGGTAAAAGAGAGAACTCACAGCAGGTAGCTTTGACTTGCTTTGTAAAGTATGATGCAAGGTCTTTGGATGAGAGAGGAGCAAGATGGGCATCCTGGAATATTGAAGGGGAGAAGAAAACCATCTGCTGTGGTGAGAGAACAGAGACTCAGAGAACATTTGTGAAAAGATGGCTTTCCTTCTATGTGTCATGAACCCAGTTGGCACAATGTTATGGCTTTTTCTAGTTCCATTCAGCAGCATGTGAATGGAAGTGGAGGTGGGAGATGGTTTTGATAAGGTTGGGTTTTGATAGAGTGTAAATGGGGGTAGGAAAGGATCGAGAGAGTCCTGAGAAGAGGATAGCGGCATTGAACCTGCTTCACTTTTTCCTTGACAGCAGCTGGTTCATTGTCACAGAGACTGAGAGAGGTAGTATGTGTTGGTTAGACATAGGGGTTTAATTTGTTCAGAAGACATCATGACACTCCTCAGACCCAGTAGAATCAGCAGGTGGTGGGATTTTCTGTGTCTTGGCTGTGCTTTGTGGTGTTATGGCACCCATTCCCAGGCACTACTCTAGTCAGAGGCAGATCTGTGTCCTCTTCTCAGAGTAGTTGTGAGGGATGGAAGGGGGGTGGGGGAGTTGACTTGAGGTTTCAACTTTTTTTTTTTTTAATATATATTTTTTTAAATTTTATTTTATTTGCATAACATATGTGTGGGTAATTCTTCAACAATAACCCTTACATAGCTTTCCATTACAAATTTTTTCCCCCAACTCCCCACCCCTCCCCTAGATGGCAGGATATCCACTACATGTTAATTATGTTAAAATATTGGCAAATCGAATATATGTATACATATTTCCAAACTTATCATTGTTGTGCAAGAAAAATCTTATCTACACAAACGATATATCAGATAAAGGAAACACAATGTAAGCAAACATCAATCAAGGAGTATGAGAATGTTATGTTGTGGTCCACATTTCGCATCCCTCTCTTTGGGTGTATATGGCTTTCTTCAGTGAACAATTGGAGGTGGTTTGAAACATTTCATTGTTGAAGAGAGCCATGTCCATCAGAATTGATCGTCATATAGTACTGTTGTTGCCATGTATAATGATCTCCTGGTTCTGCTCATTTCACTCAGCATCAGTTCATGTAAGTCTCTCCAGGCCTCTCTGAAATCATCCTGCTGGTCATTTCTTACAGAATAATAATATTCCATAATATTCATATACCATAATTTATTCAGCCATTCTCCAATTGAAGGGCATCTATTCAATTTCCAGTTTCTAGCCACTACTAAAAGGGCTGCCACAAACATTCTTGCACATGTGGGGCCTTTTCCTTCCTTTATGATTTCTTTGGGATATAAGCCCAATAGAAATGCTGCTGGGTCAAAGGATATGCACAGTTTGATAACTTTTTGAGCATAGCTCCAAATTGTTCTCCAGAATGGCTGTATCCGTTCACAGCTCCACCAACAATGCATGAGTGTCCCAGCCCTCCCACAACCCCTCCAACATTCATCATTAACTTTTCCTGTCATTTTAGCCAATCTGACAGGTGTGAAGTGGTACCTCAGGGTTGTCTTGATTTGCATTTCTCTGATCAACAGTGATTTGGAGCACCTTTTCATATGACTATAAATAGTTTTAATTTCATCCTCTGAAAATTGTCTGTTCATATCCTTTGACCATTTATTGATTGGAGAATGGCTTGAATTTTTATAAATATGAGACAATTCTCTATATATTTTAGAGATGAGACCTTTATCAGAACCCTTAAATGTAAAGATGATTTCCCAATTTATTGCTTCCCTCCTAATCTTGTCTGCATTGATTTTATTTGTACAAAAACTTTTTAACTTAATATAGTCAAAGTTATCTATCTGGTTTTCAATTAAGAGTTCCAGTTCTTCTTTGGACATAAATTTATTCCATCTCCACAGGTCTGAGAGGTAAACTATATTATGTTCCTCTAACTTGTTTACAAAATCACTCTTTATATCCAGATCATGAACCCATTTAGATCTTATCTTGGTATGTGGTGTTAGATGTGGGTCAAGCCCTAATTTTTTCCACACTAGTTTCCAGTTTTCCCAGCAGTTTTTGTCAAATAGTGAATACTTATCCCAAAAGCTGGGGTCTTTGGGTTTATCAAAAACCAAATTGCTATAGTTATTGCCTAGTTTGTCTTGTGATTCTATCCTATTCCACTGATCGACTACTCTATTTCTTAGCCAGTATCAAATGGTTTTGATGACCGCTGCTTTATAATATAGTTTTAGATCTGGTACAGCAAGTCCACCATCTTCAGCCTTTTTTTTCATTAATCCCCTTGAAATTCTTGACCTTTTGTTTTTCCAAATGAACTTTGCTACTATTTTTTCTAGATCTGTAAGATAATTTCTTGGGAGTTTGATTGGTATGGGAGGTTTCAACTTTTAAGTGATCAGGATAATAAGAAATAATCCTGCTGATTTTTATCATTTTTGCAATAATTGTGGGAATTTTTCAAGTAATTACCCCTGAGATTAAGTTATTGCCCTATTAAGTATAGATTTCTTTTAATGTGTGTTCACATTCAATTTGATTACACATTGAATACCTAGGCACTTACTGCTAAATGTCATAGGAGATAAGAATATTTATTACAGTCTGCCAGAAAGGATTTTACAGTAGCCATAGAGCTAACCCTGATGATCTTTTAGCATTCCTCATCTTTCTTAAGCTATGTGCTGTATCTGATTTTGGGACCATTTTCACCATTTTGCTTTTTCATGATAGTACTCTCTTGTTTTCCTTCTTCTCTGTCTAATTACTACTTTTCAGTTTCTTTTGCTGGCTTATCATTCTTATCACCTTTCCCTTTTACTTTGAATATTTTCCAAGGCTATATTGATAGTCTTCTCTTCTTTCTTACATGTTCTCTTGATCTTCCTGTTCTTATGGATTTAATTATCATCTCTATGTAGGTGGCTCACAGATTTACATATCTAGACTCAGTCCCTCTCCTTTGAGCTTCAATCACCTATCACCCATTGAGACTTCAGTATTTTTAAATTAGTTGTCTTAGAGACATCTTTGACTCAGTCTGTCCAAAACGGAACTTTTTATCTTTTTCCCAAACCCATCCCTTTTCCAGACTTCCCTATTTCTGTTGAAGACTCCATTCTTTTAGCTTTCGAAGATTCATCACCTCAGTCCTCATTCTTCCTAACTACACATATTCAGTCAGTTGCCAGATATTAACTTTTATATATCTACAACATCCAATCCTTTCTCTCTATTCATACAGCCACCACATTAATTCATCCTCTGACAGTATTTCATCTAGATTATTGCAATATAACCTCCAGATTTATTTCCCTTTATTAGTTCTCTCTATTTCAGTTTATCCTTTGCATTTTTGCCAAAATATTTTTTATAAGCATAGATCTGACCATGTGACTTCCCTACTTAGTAAAATTTGTCAGTTCCCTGTTGCCTCTGGGATCAAATATAAATTCTTCACTTTAGTTTTCATAATGCTTCACAGTATAGTCCCATCCTGTCTGCCCAGTCTCATTGTATATCATTACCTTTCTCACCTTTTTCAGTCCTGCAAAATCAGCCTTCTCTGTGTTCCTTACAAAATATTCCATTTAAATTCTCTGTGTCTTTGTACCATCTTCCCACATTCTCTCCTTTCAACTGATAGAGTCCTTCTTTTAAGACTCAGCTTAAATACTACCCTCTGGATTTAGTCCTTTCTGACTGAACTGTGCCTTTCTCCCTAACTAATTTCTTAAAATTACTTTCTATTTTTTTCATAATTATTTTGCATATACTTATATGTGTTCTTGTTTCTTTTTTAGAATGGAAAGGGCTTTTTTTGAAAGTCTTGTTTCATACAATATAAATAAATCCAATATAATTATAAAATTATTGTTTTCTATTGTTTAGCACATGCCTGGTATGTAGTAGATTTAATAAATAATACTTGATTGATATATTTTTATTTTCTCCCCAATTAGTTTGTAAAATGAGTCCTAAATTAAATTATCTAATTAAAAAGTAATGATAACCATCTGACTTATTCACAAGACTCTATGAAATTAATCATAAAATAAGAGGCTTAGGTTGTAAAACCTGTAGATTAAAAGAAAAATGTCATTGCTTTTGACTGGATTGTTGTCATTTAATTTCTCAAATTCAACCCTCCCCTCCCCCCCTCCAACGTTCTCTAAATTTTATTAGTCTTCTTACCTCCAGTGCTTGGGATTTTCCCCCTTCTATTCAGCTTATTTTGAAAGTGTTTAAACTTGGAAGATTCAGTATTATACTTTTTTCTCCATAATATTGTTTCTAAAAAGAAGGCTCATCTTAACTTCTTTTCTGTATTTGAGCCCTGTCATTAGATATGAAGTGATAAAATTTATAGATTCATGTTAAAACCTTTGAAATGATTTTACTTTTATTTTTCAAGTCTTTTACTTAAAACATAATACTATGATGTTGTAGTTAGTTTCTAGTCCTGTTACATATTAACATTTGATAATGTTTGTCAAAAGGGATCTCCATTTTTTTAAATAGAAAGATGACTAGTATAGCTTGAACTTTGAAAACAGGAAATATATAATTTCTTTAAATTGAAATGAAAAAATACAAATAGCTTGATGCTTCCATTTATCTCATGTGAAAAATCCTTAGATTGTATAACAATCAATTTGAACATTAGGCTGTCTTAATGGTATTTATAATTTTTGCAGAGTTCATTCAGGCATGCCATTAATGTTGTTTGAGATGACTAAAATAAATTGGTCAACTTTATCTTTTATATCCATACCAAAATATAGACAATTGGAAAATATATTAAGTATTTATTAGTATGTTTATATTTTTCACATTTTTTTTTTTTGGAAATATTTGACTAATGTAGTTTTTTTTTTCTTCTTCCTTTAGATGCTGTCTGGTCTTCTGAGTCCCAATGAAAGTTTTTTGAGGTACCTTACTTTACCACAAGACAATGAATTAGCTATTGATTTGCGTCAAACTGCAGTAGTGATTATGGCACATTTAGATCGTCTGGCCACTCCCTGTATGCCTCCTCAGTGTAGTTCTCCTACATCTCATAAGGTATTTATTAAAATGAAATTCTCTATCTTACTATTATATCAAGAATTTCAAATACTTTCTTTGTAATTGAATTCAATAACTCTACATTTTCGTTCATTGCTCCAGTCATGATAGTAGTTACTTTTGAAGCTATTTTTAATTAGCATAGGAAATTTATCAATGAATATTCTTTAAAGTATTGACTGTTTTTGGTAGACTGTTATGAACTCTGTTACTTTTTAAAGATTTAGCGCCTTATGATAAATGGTGTTTAGGAAGACTATTTTTAAAGGGCTCTTCTACATATTATTAAAAATGTTGACAATTCACATAGCACATTGTAGTTGCAAAATGCATTCCTCATAACCTTGTGATGTTATCACCAATTTTTGGAGAAGAAAACTTGGATATAGAGGTGATAAAAATGTCTTGGTCAAGGTCATACAGTTAGTCATTGTCAGAACTGGGACTTAATGTCCAGCTTCTGAGTTAAAGGCTCCTACCACAGTTTCATTGTTCTTCATGGGTTAGATTACCCCTGAAAAGATCCTTTTTACAGATTCCAGGTCCACTCCATCTCAAAGTGAAGAAACAAACAAAAAAAATCACCTTAGTTTTATTGTCAGTGCCCTTTGTAGACTCCTGTTCATCCTTCTAATTTACTTTTAATGAATAAAAAATCCTTTGAAGGACTTAATACTGCCATCTCTTAATCTCTTCCCTACTTTATGCCATTTTTTCCTGTGGCTTTTTTAAAATAACTTTTGTAAGCAACGTTTGTTGCCTCTTTCTCAAGAGTAATCATCTGATTGAACCTGGCAAGCTTGGGAAAACTGAATTCAGCCATAAATTATAAAGATCAGAGTATTTAATCAGGAGAGAATAGGGATCATTTACTTTTTACATAAAGTCTTAAAAGTCCTTAAACTGTCTGCCACTTTGTAGAATAGGCTGTTTTTCTTGAATATTACTCCCAGTGACAGGAAGTGTTCCGCTAAATTTAATTTAGAAGAATGCGGAAAGTGATGTTTAATTTCTCGTATCCAGGTATTAAAAGTACACAGTTACTTCCCAGAAGCTCTTGCTGCAAGTCGCCTTGGACTCTATACTTAACTCCAGTTCTCTCTGAATTTCTAGTATTACACTCTGGTATTGGTTGGCTTTAGTCAACGTCCCTTTAGTTGCCCATGCCTTCTCCTTTTCTAGATATTTTGGCCTTCTTGGGGCCCCTCAACTCCAGTTCTCTCTGAATTTCTAGTATTACACTCTGGTATTGGTTGGCTTTAGTCAACGTCACTTTAGTTGCTCATGCCTTCTCCTTTTTTAGATATTTTGTCCTTCTTGGGGTCCCTCAGCTCTGGTAACTAGTAATTGTATCCACCTTGCCTGTTGCTTTTCACTTCTTGAGGAGAGAACTTCTGAACTGGATGTTCCCTTTTCTCTGCTGTTTGACTTGAGAATAATAATAGTTAACACCCATGATTTGCAGAATGCTTTACATGTATTACCTCACTTGAATCTTATGATAATCCTTTGTGGTAGGTATATTGAAAGTGGTATCCCCATTGTAAGGATGAGGAAAATGAAAAATCTCAGCTGATGAAATAGTAGGGATTATGTTCGGATTGGGCAAACTATCACAAACAAAATATATGTATACATATAAATGTACACAAATGTTAGAATAGCTTAATCAGTCCTCTTGTTTTTATAAAGTAGTCACTTATTGGTTACATTTTTCTGCAGTTTAAGTCCTTAACTCATTATTTGTCAGCTCTTTTGATGTTCTGAGAGCAAATTGGCAACAAACTACTTGCATGTCACATTTGGATGACCAAGTTAAATCAGCTTATAACTTTGAGTAAAGTGTTGTTTAAAATTTAGTTTTGAAGCCATATTGAATGAATTAATCTAGCCCAAATTATTTGAACTATTGTCTGTTTCTATACCGTATTTCAGTTTCAAGCTATAATTATTTAAATCTTGAAGCATTAAGTTGTGTCTCTGTCATTTATCAACAAATTCACATTGAGAAAATTTCTGGTTAACTGCCCCACAGTTTTTCTCATCACTATTTAGAAGGTTATGATTAGGAAGTTAATATTCTCTCTCTCTAGTTAGTTCAGAGTTGCCTCAATAGTTGTTAGTACCTAATATTAAAAGGAGTTTTCCTTAAATTCTTATCTAGATGAAAGGCTGGTCTTTTTACAAGTTTCTGAATGCCTCTGGTGATTAAATGTGTAGTTTTTTTTATTTGTTTGGCCTTCCTGGTTTTGTGGTACTCTGACATTGAAGGTGCTCTTTGCTGATTTTCTTAACCATACATATCTTTCTTACTTTTTGAAGGTCCAGGGATAGTAATCCTTGTTCCTGAGTGTCTGTTCAGGGAGATTGCCATCTTCATTGAACATTTATTTATTAAGGAACTTCAGGGCCCAAGACACTGTGCTAGGTCCTAAAGATTCCGAGGCATAAACAGAATAGACTTTGTTCTCACTTTCTACTTAATGGAAAATATACTTTACTAGGAAGTGATACTACTACTGGAGGGGAGGGGGTGAGGACAGCATATCCACATGTGCCTCCTGAATGAAAGAAACATAGTTTACTTTTTTTGGCTCTCTTTTTCTCATTTTTATCTTTAATATACTGTAAGCTTTATAAGACAGAGAACCATGCCTTATCTAAGGTTTGTATCTTTTCCAACCCAATACAGAGTAGGCCCTTTTAGAGTGTTGTTAAATAATATGAGTACATGATGGAATATGACAGCTTAGTTCCTGTTAGAGAAACGTGAAGGCTTTTAATTTAATTGCATATTACATATTCTATCTATGTAAATAGTGATCTAGTTTTGAAAGTATTTGAAGTTGAGAAGATTTTTGAGGAATTTATTATTGGATAGCAGTATTAAAAAAGACAGATCTAAATTTGAATGCATAAAAGTTGTGTTATCAGGTACAGCTTATGTTTTTAGGGTAGCACTATTATGATGCTTATATTATATGTAACTTTGTTTTCTTCTACATGAATAAGAGTTCATGAGAAACACCTATTATAGTTTTCCTGCAAGATGATTTGATCATTGCATTGCTATGCTAATGTAATTCATTAAAATAAGTATTTAAAATATGTATTACATCAAATACCACAGAAAATATTTATGCCTGGTACTTTGTTAGGTGCTTATTGAATTATTTTATTGCCTTACAGGGATCTTTACAAGAAGTCATAGGGTGGGGCTTAATAGGATGGAAATACTATGCTAATGTGATTGGCCCAATTCAATGTGAAGGACTTGCAAATCTTGGGGTCACACAGATCGCCTGTGCAGAAAAGCGTTTCCTGATTTTGTCTAGGAATGGGCGAGTTTACATGCAGGCTTATAACAGTGATACACTGGTAGGTGTTTTTTTTTTTTCCCCCTAATGTAAATCTTTTTTTCTTGGCTTAATCTTGATTTGTAATTGAAGTGATATCAAGGTGAACAATTTCTTAGATTTTTTAATTTTCTGAACTTCAATAGTTGTGTTTTGTTTTAGGTTATCAGTCCCCTTTTATAAATTTCATGCCATGCCATTGATTTGTCACCATAATTCTCTTTTTTACCTTTTTCATTTTACTACATCATTTTTTTTTTACTTTGAAATTACTTTCTCCCTATTATACTTAACTTCCCATGCAAATTCATTGATAAGGCAAAAATAGTATTTTTCAAAAACTTATAAAAGATGACTTAAAACAACCTAGAATAGCAAGAGGCTAGATGTATATACATTATTGATATCCTTAAAATGTAATAGTCCTCTAGATGTTTTCATACACATAGTATGAAACTTTTTACAACTCTAAAAATTATTTAATGTTTCCCTCAAAAGACTACCAAAGTTCCTTATTTTAAAAGTTAAAATCTGATATTCATAGTAAAGCTGGTTGAAAACCCTAAGTTAGAAGTTGGGCAACATTAGAACTGAGGAACTAAAGAGCCTTACTTCAGACATTCAGGACTTCTAATAAGTGGGAGTTTGTTGCTATGTGGTACATTACTACATTGCATTGTATCTTACGTTATTTTACTGATTTCTCTTTTTGTGACTTTTTTTCTTTTTGGTATTTTTATCCTATTTAGGGACCCCAACTAGTTCAAGGTCTTGCCTCTAGAAATATTGTGAAAATTGCAGCACATTCAGATGGTCACCATTACCTGGCTTTGGCAGCCACTGGAGAGGTCTTTTCTTGGGGATGTGGAGATGGTGGACGGTTAGGCCATGGTGATACAGTGTATGTATTATCACTGTTTTCTTATGAGGCAATAAAGTTTTTATAAGAAATAGCCCTTTTCAGATTAGAATTCTAAAAGACTGGAATAGAAAAATAAACCTCTTTCATAATTATGAAATTATTTGTGAATAAAACTAAATGACTCATGATTAGGAATATGGTATTTTTTCAAGTATTTTTTGAGGATTTGTTGTTGAGAATAATGTTTTTAATAAGCTATTCTTGTTTGGGAATAGCCTTATTCTTTAATGTTCATTGTGTTTTGTACTTTGTAGTTAATAAATATTTTAATATCAATAAATATGACATGATCTTTGCCTTCTATGAAGTTTCCATATAGTTGTATGTGTTGGGATGACATGCAAGCATAAGTTAAGTGATAGTGCAAAATACTAATGTTCAAATGAATGATATATTCAAAATGCATTAGGAGATCTGAAAAGGTTGAGGTCAGTTTGGGTTATTGACAGAAGTATTTTGGGGCAGATAACAGAATAGTTGCGCTCAATATTTATATTTTAGAACATTTTGAAAAAAAAGTATTTAAAATATTTGAGTTCTTTTAATGGATGTTTTAAAATGTAATCCAGATTCCATTGAAAAATTTTCTGGGTAACATTGATTATAAATAGAGTATTAGTTTTAAATTAGACATTGAGAAGCCCTTGCCATTCTGAAATCATTATTCTGTAATTTGCATATACAACATTAAAATTGCATTCATATTTATTTAATCCTTTCTGTGAATTCTGTGAAGCATTAAAAATCATGTTATATATATTTCTGAAAAAAATTGTTTATTTTCATTAAACAATTTTTGAAGTAATTTCATATATTAGTAATCATAATTATAGTTGTTATAATCATTGTTATTTATCATACTTATAGTTGTTATAATCATTATTTTTCTCAAGAAATGCTTTACATTGTCATTTCCCATATATATTTAAACAACATTTAAATTTTTAGAAGTTTTCTTATTCTTTTTGTCTTACTAGGCCTCTAGAAGAACCTAAGATGATATCTGCTCTCTCAGGAAAGCAAGCTGGGAAGCATGTAGTTCATATCGCATGTGGAAGTACTTATAGTGCAGCTATTACAGCTGAAGGAGAATTATATACTTGGGGTCGAGGAAACTATGGCCGGCTGGGACATGGTATGTTTTTACTTTTAATATAAAATTATTAAAGGATGACTTTTCTTGTAAAATTTGCTCTACCTCAATAAGGGCACAAATGTGATTTTCCTTAAGGTAGTGACTCTTTACTTTTATATTTGTATCTGAAGTGGTTAATACATAAAAGGCATTTGGTAATACTCACTTATTGACTGATATGAAAGAACTTTCTATTTTGAAGGCTCAAGTGAAGATCAGACAATTCCAATGCTAGTAACTGGACTTAAAGGACTGAAGGTTATTGATGTCTCTTGTGGGAGTGGGGATGCTCAGACTCTTGCAGTGACTGAGAATGGTAAGTAGAAAATGGAAAAATGAATTTTTACCCAATGAGAACTTCTTAACCTGGGCATTCTTTTAAAAGAACTTTGGACTTGGAGTTTCAGTTTGAAAAGACTAAGTTTTCTTTAAGATCTTGAAGTCATAGATCTTAAATTTTGAAATGATCATATCAGGTTATTTAATTTAGCTTCCTGTCTTAAGTCAAATGAAATTTTACATTTCTCATATAAATGAAGAACCTAAATGGCTTCTCCAAAGCTGGGAATTGTTAATGGTCTATTGGAATCATGGAATCATAAATTTAGGATCCTGGAGAGGATCAGAGAGGTCAACTGGCCCCAGTCTCCTTATTTTGTTGATGAGAAAACTAAGGCCCAAGAGGTTATGATTTGTCAAAAGTCACATTAGTGCAGAGCTGGGATTTGATCCTAGATTCTTTTGACTCCAAATCTAGTGTGTGTGTGTGTGTGTGTGTGTGTGTGTGTGTGTGTGTGTGTGTGTGTATTTTTTTTTTGCTTTTTGCTGAGGCAGTTGAGGTTAAGTGACTTGCCCAGGGTCACATAGCTA
>JAJPUD010002805.1:149171-160271 GCA_023553655.1 Myrmecobius fasciatus | reverse complement strand
TCACTCAGCATCAGTTCATGCAAGTCTCTCTAGGCCTCTCTGAAATCATCCTGCTGGCCGTTTCTTACTGAACAATAATATTCCATGACATTCATATACCATAATTTATTCAGCCATTCTCTAATTGATGGGCATCCTTTCAATTTCCAGTTTCTTGCCACTACAAAAAGGGCTGCCACAAACATTTTTGCACATGTGGGTCCCTTTCCTTTCTTTAAAATCTCTTTGGGATATAGGCCCAGTAGAAACACTGCTGGGTCAAATGGTATGCACAAGTTTGATAACTTTTTGAGCATAGTTCCAGATTGCTCTAGAATGGTTGGATCCGTCCACAGTTCTACCAGTATTCCCACATCCCCTCTAACATTCATCATTATCTTTTCCTGTCATCTTAGTCAATCTGACAGGTGTGTAGTGGTGTCTCAGAGTTGTCTTAATTTTAATTTCTCTGATCAATAGTGATTTGGAGCACCTTTTCATGTGATAGAAATAGTTTCAATTTCTTCATATGAAAATTGTCTGTTCGTATCTTTTGACCATTTATCAATTGGAGAATGGCTTGAATTCTTATATATTTGAGTCAATTCTCTATATATTTTAGAAATGAGGCCTTTATCAGAACCTTTGAATGTAAAAATATTTTCCCAGTTTATTGCTACCCTCCTAATCTCGTCTGCATTCATTTTGTTTGTACAAAAACTTTTTAACTTGATATAGTCAAACTTATCTATTTTGTGATTAATGATGATCTCTAGTTCTTCTTTGGTCACAAATTCCTTTCCCCTCCACAGGTCTAAGAGGTAGACCATCCTACATTGTTCTAATTTGTTTATAATATCATTCTTTTTGTCTAGATCATAAATCCATTTCGACCTTATCTTGGTATATGGTGTTAGGTGTGGGTCAATGCCTAGTTTCTTCCATACTAGTTTCCAATTTTCCCAGCAGTTGCAAATTTAGATTCTTATAGTGACTGGTGTCACATTATGGTATGCTTATTTTAGTCTCTCTGTATTTAATAAATAAGTACAAATTATCCTATAAATAAAATTTAATACATATGTACATGTGCAAATATATATATTTAATGTGTATATATTTATACACATTCTTTCATTTATTTAGTGTGACTAAATCTTTTTTCTAATTTTAAAAACATTTTTATTTAAAGTTTTGGGTTCCATATTCTATTCATTGTAACCTTCCTCTCCTCCCATTTCCCTGAGATATGCTAAGCAATCACATATAGGCTATATGTGTGCAATTATGTAAAACAGAAAATGAATAAATTTAGATGAAGTATTTCAATTCCTTCTCCAAATTTAATTTTTTTGAATGAGCACTTTGGTACCTAGCTATTGAGGGAGAAAGTGTAGAAGAGAGCTTAGAGAACTATTTTTCAATCTGGGGCCCATGAGCTCATTTAAAAAGTATTTTGATGACTGTATTTCAGTGTAGTTGGTTTTCTTTGTAATGTTATTATATATTATTTTACACATTTCAAAACATTCTGTGGAGTCCTTATAATTCATCAGAATGCCAGAGGTATGTCTACATAATTATTTTTGCAATTATTTTGCAATTATTTTTAAAAGAAGTATTTTTATACTGCTTTTGATAAATTATATATTATTGAAAGTTAATATTTAATTCTTCTTCAAATTTCTCCAGTGGATAATTAAATCCTCTCTTCAGACCTTCCATGTAATACTTTACCTGTATCTTCCCTAAGCCCTTATATCAGTATTTTATATTGAAATTATTTTTAACATGTGTTACATAGTGTTCATAGATTGAACTTCATGAGGGTAACTGTGCCTGTCTAAATACCCTATGTTCTCACTATATACTTAATGATTGTTAGTGGAATTGAGCTGTAATTTATTATTACTGTACTTGATCAGATTTACAGCAGTATACTCATTTACCCTTTTGTTTGTATTTTTCCCTTTTAGTGAACCAGCACATTTTCTCAGTTACATTCTTTTGGTATGCTAAGCAATTATAATTAATTCTTGTATCCTCACATTTCGTTTGTTTCCATCATTTTTTACTTTTATTTCATAGAAGTTTGTGATCTAGTTTGTGCTATCTGTGCTCAGAGCACAGCTGCTACTTCATTTATTTGGGAACTTTTTAGTTTCAGCTAAGTTAGGAAGATTATGATCTCTTAGGGAATTGTCTTTGTGTTAGTCTTGTTCTACTACCTATAAATTAATGTATTTCTTAACATTTACATTCAGACTACTGATGTTTCTTAAAAGGATTTTTGTTGTTGTTTTCAACAATGCATTTTATGCAAAAAAGAATTTCCCTGAAAGAACTTGATTGAAAAGCAAAAGTTATTTTTTGAGAATTGATGTGATAGAATGAGTAGAGGAGATAAGAAAATTATTTAACAAGCTCTTATCTGAAGCCGGGAGAAGTTTAGTAAAGAGCGGTGAACTTAACAGTTTCTTCTTCAGTTTTTACTGCTCAGACTAATAGGACTTAAAACTTGTAGTTTGTAAGCAACATTATTTAAAGCCTAGCAATAATCTTAAAAATCTAATTGAGGCTTAGTAAATAATAAAAGATTAAATTACACTTATTTTACTTTTGGATTATCTTCTGATTTCTTTATATTTTTCTTTTCTTGAGAGGCTGCTGCCTGTAGTAGAGGAAATATCACTCTCAAAAGCACAAGATTCTAAATCGTGGCTTTGTTGTCCATTAGTGCCTAACATGGACTTCTGTAAAAATAAGATGCTTAATAAAGGTTTATTGAATTCAGTTGTGTATCATTGATCAAATCACTTAACTTGTCGGACTCAAAGTTTCCTATTTGTAAAATGTAAATTTGTAAAAAACAAAAAACTTTACAGGATATATTTAAATTTATTGAGAGTATCTAGTTAACAAATGGATATAAAGTAATTTAACTGTAAAACAAATTATGATATGCTATAAGTTATTTTAGTTGCTACCAGCATTTTAAATTTAATTGCAAATTTGAACATTTTTTTGCCCCATAGGTAAAAAAGTAGTTGATGTGGCTGCTGGTTCTACACACTGTTTAGCACTTACTGAGGATAGCGAAGTTCATAGCTGGGGGAGTAATGATCAGTGTCAGCACTTTGACACCCTTCGGATCACCAAACCTGAACCTACTGCATTGCCAGGATTAGATACAAAACATATAGTTGGAATTGCTTGTGGGCCTGCTCAGGTAAACAATAAAAGTTTCATCTTTAAAAAATGTTTAAAAAGAATAAAAAGAAAAAAAAAACCCTTATCTGATATTTTAAATTAATATTTGATTCTCTACCTGAGTAGAAAAGAAGGAATCAATCACTTAGATGATTATTATCTGCTACAATTATCTGTAAAAGTATAGTAAAAGAAAATTTAAAAGATTAGGATACATTTTTCTAAACTTGGACATATTTGTCTCCAAATTTATGAAATTCCAGTGGGCTACATATATGAATAAAATGAAGACTTACCTTTCCTAGGAACTAAAAACTAGCATTCTGGACTGGGAATTAGGAAGTCATATTCATATTTTTAGTACAAGAAGAGCGAATAACTCAGTGGACTTAAGAAATGGAATGCATTAAAAAAGTCATTTCTGATATTATTATTGACTGATTTGTCTTTAAGTGAAACCTCTAGAGTGAATAAAGCTAACTGAACGAAAAGTTGCTTATTTGTAGTAATGATATTGGTGATCAGCATTATAATATCTAAAGTTTAGTTTATCAATAAGTTTTCAACTAGCTGTGATTTAAGGAATAGAATGTGTTTGTTACCATTGATCCTAATACATTATTATTTTGTAGAACTCTTAGTAATATAATATAACCATACAAATGTACCTTATTTCAGAAGTTCAAAAATAGTTTGGGTGACCTCATATCAATATTGACTTTTTTCCTCTCTCTTTTAGTTGTGATGTGGATAAATGCTAATTTTCTTTTCACCCAAAGAATGTCTTTGGTATTGAAGAACTAGAAGTCAATTTTGTTATTTATATATACCTCATAAGGAAGTTATTAGTTTTTTTAAGTTTAGAATGTATACTAAAAAAAAAATAATAATAGCAATGACTTTTTTTCCCCCACATAGTAAATTGTCATCTAAAAATTCCAAACAAGGTTAAACATCTTTCTGTTAGAATGAAGATAACATGGAGAGATACATAACCAAAAGAATTTATAGCTAGATACATCTGGAAAATAGGGAGTTTTAGAGTATTTAAACAATTAGGTTTCATTTGAAGAAAAAAAAGATTAAAGAGGAAATTATTAAAAATGTCAGGTTTAGTGATCAAGCAATGAATAATGACTATTTTTAACCTACTATATCTTTTGTTAGTATGTTGAGTTGAATTTTGGAGATTAATTTTAAATACTTACATTTCATATATAGAGTTTTGCTTGGTCTTCTTGTTCTGAGTGGTCCATTGGCCTACGTGTACCTTTTGTGGTGGATGTTTGTCCAATGACATTTGAACAGTTGGATCTCTTATTACGACAAGTAAGTGAGGGAATGGATGGCACCTCTGACTGGCCACCACCACAGGAGAAAGAATGTATGGCAGTGGCAACATTGAACCTTCTGAGACTTCAGGTACCTTATATTCCTTTTTTTTTCAAGTGTCTACTGAGATAGTTTTAAGAATATTTATAAAGTGATTGAAGACATTTTTAAGTTTCTGATATTTTGTATGAATTACTAACAAGTTTTCCAAATATGAGGTATGACAGTAGTATGGGAATCTAAATTGTTTTGACGGTTTATGGAAATCATTGAGTTATAATTATTTTTTTAAGTATAGTAAAAAAAAATTGAAAGTTTAGGATAATTTTTTCTGAATTTGGACATATTTGTCTCAAATTTATTACAATTTGTGATTTGTATTCAAAAAAGATATGGCTGGGACAGCTAGGTGGTGCAGTGGATAGAGCACCAGCCCTGAAGTCAGGAGGACCTGAGTTCAAATCTGGTCTCAGACACTTAACACTTCCTAGCTGTGTGACCCTGGGCAAATCACTTAACTCCAGTTGCCTCAGCAAAAAGCAAAAAAAAAAAAAAAAAAGTAAGATATGTCTTATGCAAGAATACACATTTTGTTTTTCTTTGATTTAAATTTAAACCTATTAAAATGTGCATTTACAGAGTAAGCATAAACAAAGAAATATTTATTTACAAAGTTCATTTTAATTTATATTTGTATAATTTATATTTACTTTTTTTGAAACTTTTTTTTCACATAGGCCTTCTTAGTTTGGTTGAGTTTTTTGCTTGTCCTTTTTATACTTCTACTACCTAGTATATATTTTAATTTCTGTCTGTCTGAATCAACTTTATGTTGAAAATCTTTTATAATTTCATTCTTCCCTTTCAAGTGAAGGAAAGACTATTTTATTTGTTCTTCTCAGGTTGTTTTAGGCTGCTACTACTCTACCTTTCCATTCTTATCTCATGCTTTTTGCTAATTGTGATTCTGTGCATATTCTGTGATTCTATGGACTACCTTATGTAATAATCGGTTCTGCAGTTTTCCAAAATACTTACTTTGTATTGTGTCTGTGTACTTATTATCCTATCACTAGCCAGCCTAGGTCCAGGATTTCAGGAATGTCTTTATCTAAAAAAAAATTGTGTATTGCTTCTAGTACCAAAAACCAGGGCTCTGTGTGGAGCCACAGGTAATACTTATTTATTGATTTGAATTGATTTTACTAGTGCTTCCAAAAGAATTATTATTCTTATGGTTTACAGATTTTTTCCTTCACGATAATGCTTTGAAGTTGATAGTATCTGTATCTATATTGGTCTTTCATAAAGAGTAATTGAGACTTTTAGAGAGTTTACATGGTTTGGAATGTGGCAGAGTTGGAATTTGAACTTCTTGAGGAATTCCATGATTTTTTTACTCCTGGGCCACAACTTCCTTTCTCACAGACTGTTTATGATAAGGTTAGATAATTGAATGTCAAAAATTATTAAGGGTCATGATTCAAACCACAATTTGACTTAAACTTGGGTATTTGAGGCGCTTATAATTAGTGTTATTCTAATTTAACAATAACAGACATAAGTTCCTATTTGTCAAAGGTACTGTCAAAAACAGTTATATGCAGACTAATTTTCCAGGTAGTAGGAAAGATATAAAAATTAGATAAGACCCAATCTGTAATTTTATGGTCTAATGGCAATATGGTAAACAAAAATAAATAAAAATGAAACATTATATGACCATAAGGGAGGCATAAGGCAAAACTAAAGTCTGATAGTGAAGATAAATTCTTACTGATGGGAATGGGGGAAAGTATAGAAAACACTTCATGGAGGAGATGACATTGAAGGAATCAGTTGATTTTTAAAATTTAAAAAAAAAATTATTGGGGACAGATGGAATATATGAAAATTTGTTGTTAAAGGTCTGAAGTTCAAGAACCTCCTCTAATGCTCCTAAGCTTTGTGACCCTCGACAGGGACCCTTTAGCTCTTGATGCTTTAGTTTCCTGGTGTGTAATGTAGGAACTAGTCACTGTGAAGCAAATCGTATTTAAACTCTCATGTACTATGTAAATATAAATTACTGTTTTTGTTTAGATCAACATTATAATAAAGTTGTACTCTATTGTATTCTTAGAATTTTGATGATAGATTTTCATTTAACTGTTCCAAGTATGAGTGAAATTAACTTATTTTTTTCAGTTGCATGCTGCTATTAGTCACCAGGTTGATCCTGAATGTCTTGGATTGGGTCTGGGAAGTGTGCTCTTGAATAGCTTGAAGCAGACAGTTGTAACACTAGCAAGTAATGCCGGAGTTCTTAACACAGTGCAATCAGCTGCTCAAGCAGTACTGCAGAGTGGATGGTCGGTGCTGCTTCCAACCGCAGAGGAACGAGCAAGGGCTCTTTCAGCTCTCTTACCCAGTGCAGGTAGGCTTGGAAATAGATGTGGTACTAAGAAAAAAAAAAGAAATAGATAAAAGATGCAGGAGCTTTATAGACCTAGCCTTCAAACATTAAAGAAAAGTGACTTGCTTTCATTTCAAGTCTTCCTTTTTTTTTTTCCTTCAAGTTTCAGGAAATGACATGAATGTAAGTCCAGGACGTCGTTTTATGATTGATCTCCTTGTAGGCAGTTTGATGGCTGATGGAGGATTAGAGTCAGCATTAAATGCTGCCATCACTGCAGAAATCCAGGTATAATTTGGCAAAAACCTTTTTTTTTTGAATATAGTATGTGTGTTTATATGTGTGTAAATTATGTGCATATACACATGTGAGAACTTTTTTCATGAATAAATGCATCTTTTATTGTAAGAATTCTTTAAATTTGGCATCTTATAGTCATTAGTATGGATTGTACCCCATGACTCACACTTTTACACTTCTTTCTTTGAAACTGCAATATGCATATCATAAGAATTTTCTCAGATGACTACTTTGCATAAAATTTAGCTTTAATATTCTCTACTAATCATATCTATTATAATCAGGTAGAGAAGAAACAAGAAAAGCAAACAATGAAGGCTTGAAATAGACATACACAATATTGAGCGTAAAAGTTGAGGCTTCAGTTTGCATGAAAAATGCTTCTGGAAAGTTAGGACAAAATAATAAAGAGAGACAGTTTGGAAGCATCCATTTGACCATTTGTTTTGAGGTATATCGTAGCTTCTGGTTGGGTAGAAACATGAAATGTCTTGTAACCTTTTGGTCTCCAGAAAAATAAGAGATGAGTGAGAATAAAAAGAAAATATGTCACTTTACCTAAAGTAAGCAGTAGTACAAGGACCACACCTTTTCAAAAAAGAAAAAAAACTTACAAACTTAATTGCCTCTACTCTGAAGTATTTGTATTTTTTCAGAATGAGAAATAATGGTATTAGCACTCTCAGTTTTCTGCAGGAGGATGTATAAACATATTCTATATTCTGTCTATTCTATATTTTTTCTGTTTCAATTTAACCTCGCAAACATGTGTTTCTTATATATGCTAGTAAGCTGCTCAAACAACCATTATAGAGCCCCTTGGTATCTCCTTAAAGGAAGACTGTTTTATCATGATAAATATCCAGGGCCATATCTAGCTGTCCTGATTCTTGCCACTTAATCTATATGGTTGGTGACTATGCAGGCCCTTCTTCTCTGAAATCCATTTGCATGTCATGGCATCACTTCACTGATGTCATAGTCCTCTTTGAGAATGAAGGACCAAACAGCGACATGAAGAAAAATAGGAAGAGGAACACCTTTGGGAGACAGTTTTGGAGATTGAAATCATCAATATCATGATTTTTTGTCGTTTCTCCCCCCCCCCCCCCGAGAATTGCAGAATTAACTTACATGCATATTTTTTTCCTAGGCTTATTTAATAAATAATGTTTTAATTCCAGGTAAATTTTGCTCACATAATTATAAATTTCTATCATATTCATGATGCTCAGTATGGAGGCAGTCCCTTTCAGTGGTGGGAATCAATGGAGTTTATTAAAAAAGTCTTGCCAGTACATTTCTGAGAATGTTTCTCCAAATTTTCCCACTACCTTTATATGTATCTTTCTGGGGTAATTTCATATTTAGATGTGTCACATAAACCAATTATTAGAGTATGTGTAGCATATTTTTTGTCAAGTTTTCCATACATACATACATACATATGAAGAATAATTTCTTTTAATAATTTCAAATATCTTAAGGATTTTCTTTCATTAATTCTCCCTTTTTATTTAATACAAAGGATATATATTATTGTTGAGACTTAAATAAATTTATTTAATTTCTTTTATTAGGGCTTCTTACTATTTTGGTCAAATATGATAAAAAAATAGGATGAATAGGTATTTTTTAATGGAAGATTAATGAAAGAAGTAACCAAGTCTTAAGTAATCCAAAAAATCTTTTTTAGGGAAAAAGATTTTGAATCTAATTGTCATCATTGCATAAGACTTACTAAATAACTTCATTCATCCATTCATCTATTTGTTTTTATCTGTTCTATCTGTCTCTATCTTTCACAAATATTTGAACATAAGAGGGCATGGCACAGAACATGAAGGAAAAGTGTATGAAATGGCTCCTTTTTTCGAAACTTACAGTCTGCAATAGAAATTCATAGGTAATATGACTTCTGACGGAAGTGATCAAGAAAAGGATTTGTGGAGGTAGTGAAATTTGAATTGCATCTTAAAGAATAGGATGATTTTTGTTAAGAATATAGTGAGGAATTCACTTGTGTAAGGAAGAACAGAGTTGGAAAGAATAGAGTGGGGTGGGTAATGTGTAGTTTACTTTGATGCATAAAATACAAGAAATAGTAGGAGAGATACCTGGAAAGCTTCATGAATCAAGGCTTAATTTTGGACAACCTGGAATGTAAGAGTAAGAAATTTGTATTTTATTGTGTAAAAAAATAAGGTACCATTAAAGGTTTTGATTTGATTGATACAAAAAAGGCAGTAACTTAAGATAATGTGAAATGGAAGAGAGTGTAGATCTGTTAGGAATATTGATGTAATCTAAGCATGAGCTTAAAAAAGTTTTTCATTTAGATGATAGCATTGGAAACTTAAAGAAATGGAGGGATGTGAGAGATTTTTTTGAATGAAACATTCACAAGACTTAGTAACTGACTTGATGGAGGGATGAGTGATAAAGAAGTAAGATATGTGAGAAATTGCACAGTGGATAACTGAAAGAACAATAGTACAATTAGCAGTGAGAAGTGGAACTCATTTAGGAATAGGAATTGAGCTTTATCTGAAATAGTTTGATGTATAAGTGGAAATATGTAGCAGGCATTTGGAAATATGGAACTGGAGGTCACGAGGAATATTTTAGCTGGGGGATTGATAATTACCTGCATTAATTGAAGCCTTAAGAATGTAAGATCTTGAGGCAGAATGGGTAAACAGAAGAGGAGAGGGCTAAGGTCAATATTTTCATTATTTGGGAGATAGGAAAGAAAAGAGGAGATAGTAAAAAAAGGTAGGTATAAAGTCACAAGAATATAATATCTAAGAAATTAATGGAGTAGAGAATTTTGTAAAAATAGTATTGCAGAATTAGGTGGTCAGCAGCTGGTGAAGAGGACAATGAGGATAGAGAAAAAACATAATACCTTTGAATATAATTAGTCAACTGGTAATCTTATAGAGAGCATTTTTAGTGAATATTTTGGAGAAGGAAGATAACAGGAGATGTATAAGTGTAGATGGTCCTTTGAGGTGATTGTCAGTAAAATAAGGAGAGAAATGGGTAATGTTGAGTGAAGGAAGGTTATTCTTTAGGTTTAGGGTGAACTTTTGTATGTGTAGAAGAGAGGAATCAATAATGAGGGAGAAATTGAAGGTGTGAAATTTGTCAATATTTGTTGGTAAAAAGGCTTCTATTTCGGGCCTCAGTTTTGCTTAATTATGCCATATCAAGACAGTTTATTGCTGCATTGAATGATTTTTATTAAATATGTTAAATTTTCATTTACTTTAAGAATTATTTAGAATCTTTGTTTTTTCTTTTTTTGAGCTAAAATAATCCAGTTACTTGACTTTGCTGTTTTCTTTCCTAGACTGCTTGTCTTTTTTTTTTTTTGTAAAAATCTTTGAACATTTTATTCCATTTTATCATCAAAAACCTTGCGCAACAACATGACAAATACGGAAATAGATTTAAAAGGATAGCACATATTTAACTTAAATCAGATTGCTTGGTGTCTTGGGGAGGAGGGAGGTGAAGGAAGTAAGGAAAAAAATTTAGAACACAAAAGTTTTACAAAAATAAATGTTGAAAACTCTATATGTATTTGGACAAATGAAATACTATTGAAAAAATATAACCATTAAAAAACAAGAAGTTAAAAAACAAATAAAATGTGCAAATCTTCATATCTTCACTTTTCAGATGAGGAAGTTAAGTCAGATAATAACTGACTTTTACCAAGTGTCAAATTATTGGTTAAAAGAATAATCTCCTTGAACACAAGGACTTTTTGTTGCTATCATCTCCTTCCTTTCTCCAGTCTTCCACAAACATACTATTTTAGAGCAATGAAAGAAGCCAGGCCTTGGGTTTTCTTTTCTCCCCTCCCCTCCCCTCCC
>JAJPUD010002805.1:88226-148771 GCA_023553655.1 Myrmecobius fasciatus | reverse complement strand
TTATCTTGCTGTACAAGAGAAATTTTCTACAAGAAAAACAAAACAAAAAAACCCCTGAGAAGGAAAACAATGCACTGCTTAAGAGTCTTACTAGTTTGCTAATAAGACACATATTAATATTTCACTCTTTTATTTGTTATAGGATATTGAAGCAAAAAAAGAAGCCCAAAAAGAAAAAGAGATTGATGAGCAGGAAGCAA
This sequence comes from Myrmecobius fasciatus, assembly GCA_023553655.1. Taxonomy (NCBI): domain Eukaryota; kingdom Metazoa; phylum Chordata; class Mammalia; order Dasyuromorphia; family Myrmecobiidae; genus Myrmecobius; species Myrmecobius fasciatus. The sequence continues at coordinate 148,571 of JAJPUD010002805.1, read as the reverse complement.
ATGCTTCAACATTTCATCGGAGTAGGACACCATTAGATAAAGATCTAATTAATACTGGAATTTATGAATCTGCCGGAAAACAGAGTTTACCTCTGGTTCAACTAATACAACAACTTCTCAGGTAAATAGTCTTTTAAAAGAGTGATAGCAGAAAGATATCATATGAGGCTTGGCATGAATTATTATCTCTACTAAGCTTTTTTTCTTTCTTCCAAGAGGAGTATCAGATCAGACAGCTACTTCACGTCCTGTGGGAACAGTGGGCAGATTTAAAATCAGCATCACTCTTCTGTAAATTTTAGGGTTGAGGTGAAGCAAGAATAAATATATTGGCTCTTTGCTGCTCATTAAGAATGATGGCTAAAGCAGTCAACCAAGGTAACTTAGATCCTTTCACCTATTAGAAAGAAAGATTATACAGCTATATTTTGATGAGATTGGAAGTTGTGATGGAGGTTATCTGATAAGAATAATATCCTGTAATAGACAAAAGTGGAAGGGATCTAAAATAATAAATATGAATGGTAGCTTTAGCAGGGATGCTGCAGGAATAAAACCTAGCAGTAATTCTAGAATGTTCCCTGAAAACTTATTGTGCTTTTATACTCATGGATGCCACTGAAGCAGTTGAAGTTACCCTATGCTTATGTAGCAGTGCTAAAATTAAGCTGTACCTGGAGTACTGAGTGCTGTATATATTAAAGGATTATGGTCATTTCATGTTAAGCAAGTCATAATAGAGAGGGAGAAGAATCCCAATGAATTGATCAATAAGATAATGGTGGTTTTCATTTGTTGATTAAGCAAATTTGGAACTTTTGATTTGGTGAGATAAAAGACTAGAAATTCCTTTCATTTATCCTTTAAGATAAAACAAAAAGTCCATTATTTGGCATTTAAAAAGCTTTCATTTGTCTAACAAATTACTTTAGTAGGTTCATGCTATCCTGCCTAGAGAAATTTTAATGCTAGGTACAGATTCTAATGGTTATCCATATAATGGAAGGTGAGTCCTTGTATGTATTATTCTTCAGCATCTCTAAGAAGTGACAAATCATTCTAGTCAGATCAGACTGTTTCTTAGGCTTTGTGGATTGAAAGTGAGCAAGAGAAATCTTGCTATCCATTATTTTTATACTTGTTTCCATACAATTATTAGTTTTCTTTAATTAATCTTCTTGGTTATGTTATCAGAAATGGTAGTAGATTTTTCATGAGTATATGTGGCATTAGCATATACATTTATGTGACTAAAAAGTAGTAGCAAATATCCTTTACCTGGATGTCCCACAGCTATTAGAGATCACTGTGTTCCATTTTATTGTGTCATGCTTGCAGGTGTTGCCTAATTGTGAGAGTGCAGACCTTTTTAGATAGATGATAGTTAAGATAAGGAGTGTCTCAGAGGCAAACTCCCCCATTCTGGGAATAATCCTCATCAACTTCCCCTCTTCCTGGTTATTTAGATTTTATTTTAAGAAGACACAGATTAACTGGTTTTTTTTTGTTTGTTTGTTTGTTTGTTTGTTTGTTTTTTGTTTTTTGGTGAAATTTAGAGACTTTCCTGACTCAGAAACAAATGAACAGGTCTTTCGGAAATAACATAGATACTTCAGGGTGGACAGAAGAATGGCCAGTATTTTGGAGTCTAAAGTTACTGTTAGACTGTTCAAGGGTATTTCCTGGAGTTTAAAACAATAATTAGTTTTCTTAATATAGACACTAATGAGTAGGTCAGATTGCTAGCCTTGGCTACTGCTTTTTATTTTTATTTTTATAGGATTATGCTTTACTTTTGGCCCATTTTTTAGCTCAGCTTGGTTATACATCATCCTTTCCCTTTGAGAACCATGGAATAATTCCCCCAATGACATAACTTTAATAGAGGGTAGATGGCAACTGTGCATTGCAAACATTAACACTGATAATGTGACTATTGTTTCTATTTCAAAACCTGTGAAGTGAACATGAAAATATAATAATAAATTTATACTAAAAATAATAGAAAGGGTTGAGTCCTTTTTTGCTTCATAAAAGGATGAAATCCTTAAAGTATGTAAATTCTTCATCATCCTGGTAATTTCCTATCTCTCAATCCCTTCTGTAGTTAATTTTCACATTTTGTTGATTCTATTTCTATAACATTTATTGTATCTGTTCTCTTTCTTTAACCCTAAGGCTTTCAGTCTCTAGTTCATGCCTTCTACATTACTTTGAATGTGCTTAGTATAATTTGTGAATGTTGTATCCATTCTATCCTCTTCCCCTTAAATAGGAAGGAAAGATTATTCCTTGGGGAAAAGGAATAGTTTCTTTGTATCTCCAATGCCTAAATCAGTGCTTTGTACATGAAACACTTATTAATCACTTTATGAGTAGACCCTGGCTTTGCCAGAATATTTGTAGTTGTTTGATTCATAAAGAACTTTTATTTATCAGTATTACAGGATGGGAGAATTGGTGAGTTAAAATGTGAAATATTTCAAGTTCATTGTATGATACCCAGATTTCTAATGATAATTTTAAACTCAGAGGATTTAGAGCTGGATAGAAACTTGAAGATTAATTCCAACTTCCCTTATTTAAGATGAGGAAACTCATAATGACTAGATAGATTCATTTACTTACCCAAACTTAATAAGTAGCAGAGCTGTAATTCAAATCCATGTTTTTTGACTTCTTTCTTTACTCCATTCTTCTTTACTGCATGAAAAAAACTTCAATACTAATTTCAAAATCTATTTTTTTTGACTTCACAAATACTATACTGTGTAAGTTTTTTATAGTGCTTATAATAGAGTATAAGACTTTGGGCAAACCACCTACCCTAATGTTTCACACAACTTTTTAAAACTTAAGAAAGCTGCAGAGCAGTGCCAACAATGCATTGGAGGAGAGAGTTTATGTTAAGAATTTGCCTCCACCAAAGAAATTACAGGTTTGGATTAAAAAAAATCATAAAATGTTATAGCATCACTAACTATGAACAGCTTTGTTGGTCTACAGCATTCTCTGATAACGGTTCAGATTATAATACCAATTTGAGAATGTTTGTTGAAAGAAGTTAACTATAATAAAATACAAACTATATTTCACTTTACGTTAAGTCCCGCCCGCCCACCTCGGCGGAGGACCTAAACTACCCACCGTTCTCCTAGTCGGGGGCAGATTCCCTGTCGCTCACCTCGACGGGAGTCAACTGGTTTCTTACCTATCTTCCAGGTCTTCGGATGTCTCCGGCCCTGCTTATGTTAAGCAGGGAATTATCCCCACAGATCACCCGAGATACCAAAGGCTGGCTCACAGCAAGTCTTTTTATTCATGATATCACAAACTGAAATTCCTTATTACATGGCAATGCTAGATGTTACCTGGCAGCGTGTTGGCGGTCTGCCTAAGCGTGGATAGTGCCCCAATGCTGATAGATCTATCCCTTGGTGTCTTTGTTTACTCTCTTATATAATCCCCTACTCCACATAATCCAGGAGGGTAGTCCCCTCCTCCACGTGGTCCAGGAGGGGAGAGCCCCCTCACTAGTCCCTGTTTACCCACTTCGCTTAATCCAGGAGGGAGCAGCCCCATTCACAGTATAACGGGTGAGGACCCGCCCTCCTGAGGGGCGGACTCAGGCAGAATGCACCTCCCAGTGTCCTCAGAACTCTGCCCCTGCTATCTGCTGTCTGTGGGACCCAACGACTTTATGTGGTTAATTTTTTAAAATTGCAAGTTTAGAATAAAGTAGAATTACATGATGTTTTTCAGAAAATATCATAGCCTTTTTGCATAATTTAGTAACTTTTTTTTAAAAAACCTTTTTATTTCACTTAGAAATATTGCCTCACAGACAATAGCCAAATTGAAAGATGTTGCTCGTCGAATTTTGTCCTGTCTAGAACATGATCAATATAGTCAAGACAGATCTGCCTCCCTGGATTTGTTGCTTCGTTTTCAGCGTCTGCTTGTCAGTAAACTCTATCCAGGAGACAGTGGTGGTGAAGTCTCAAATTCCTTTAGTAAGTAGCTTAATTTTTTTTGTGGTATGTAATATGTCTGCTATTTATATTTTTTGATTTGGAGTTGAATGTTCTTATTAAAGGCTGATTTAAAATTGATAACATTTTCTCCTCATCTTTCATATTGGATATCTTTATTAAAACCACTGAAGATTTTTATTTAATTGTGTTTTCAAACTTGAATGCATATCATGTTAGAGAATACAAGTTGTTTTTACTTTAGCAAAATTATTTTTTCAAACTAAGTATAGTAAACATATAGGATTATACTTACCAGATTAGAGGATGAGAACTATCACTCTTCAGAAACAAGAAGTCATTTAATATTTTTTCCAGTTACATTCAAAGAACAATTTTTTTTTTACATTTGTCTTTAAGATTTTTGAATTCTAGGTTCTCTCTCCCTTATCCCCATCCACAATTAGGAAACTGCATGTGAAGTTATGTATAACATTTCCATAATATGAAAGATAGATCTCCAAGTCTGATGGAAATAAGAACCTTTAAAATAAATTAAGTTAAAAATAGAGAGAGTCATAGAGAATGATTTGATCTATTTTCAATCTCGATCACTTCTTTCTCTGGGTATGGATAGGATTTTTCATCATAAGTCCTTCAGAGTAGTCATGGATGATTATACTACTGAAAATAACAGTCATTTACAGCTGGTCATCTTAGAACATTAGATGCTTATTGAAATAAGAAATCACTTAAGTAAATTCTTCCATCTCAGTTGACTAAACTTTGCTGCATTTTTAAGTATATTTGCATCTAAGTTCTTTTAGTGAAAGCATTTTTCCCTATGAATAAGATTGGCTTTCTAAAACACACACACACACACACACACACACACACACACACACAAAATATATATATATCAGGTTAACGAAAGAAGATTTTGTATATAAGAAAAGATGAAAATGAATATGCTACTGGTTTTAAAATGGAAAATAACCAAATGGATTTAAAAAGTTGGAATTTTTATGGAAGAAAACCTCTTTGATATCACAGGATAGCAATTTAAATCATCTAAAGTATAAGTATTGTTATTGCTGAAAAGAATTTTTTAAAAAGGCCACATGTTTATTATGTTTTAGACTATTTGCCAGTATTTTACAAATAATATTTAATTTGAACTTCACAGCAGCCTTTGGAGATAGGTGCTATTACTATTCTATATTATAGTTGAGAGAGAACCAAAGCAGACAGAGATTAAGGGATTTGCCAGCAAGAGTTCAAGGTTGGATTTGAACTTAAATCTTCCTAACTCCAAATTCAGCCCTTTCTATCCACTGTACTACCTGGTGTTTTTGGAAAATAGCCAAGGATTATTCCTATTGAATAACTTCAGTGGAAATTTTGGAAATTATATGTTACAAATCTATTGCTTCTTTTATTTTATTTAATAATTCTGTTTTAGGTATTATGTAAGTAAATATTTAACAATCCTGACCATGTTATCTTAAGCATATAAATAAGACCTATGGGAGAGAGGGAATAGATAGGCACTAAAATTAAGCTGATTACTAAAGTAGTGAAAGGAGATGATTACATAGTACAGGAGTTCTTTCAGGGTATTGAATAACTTGAAGGAAAAAAAAAACTTACTACATCTTTATTTTTACCAACCTCTAACTAAATTTTATCATATCTGTCATTTATGAATATTCTGAGAACAGATCTGTTGGCTTTACCAGATTGCCAAAGGAGGGTTCATGACACAAAAAAAGATTAATAACACTTAGAGAATGATGTATAGTTAATTAATTACAAAGTAGCATTATTTTAATAAAAATGATTTTAAATAAAATTCTTAATTGCATATTTTTTTTCTTCAAGGTCCTGAGCTATTAGGAGTTGGTTCTTTGCTGAAAAAATATACAGCTCTTTTGTGTACACATATTGGAGATATACTGCCTGTGGCAACTAGTATTGCATCTTCCAGTTATCGGCACTTTGCAGAAGTATCTCGTGTTGTGGATGGTGATCTAACAGGTAGTTCTGTTAGATGAATGTGATTTTTGATTGCTTAAATTTTGACTAATATTAGCTTATCTTTAAATTAGAGATTGATGCCAATTTTGAATTTTGATGCAGTGTAATAAAAGACTATTATTCGTGTTAAAACTTGAGAATACAACTTGACATACAACCTCTGTAGGATTTTTTTAAGCTGTTATTGAATGAAGTAGAAAAATTATTAGTTGGAAATTTAATCAGATGCATTTTTATGATGAAAAGTACTGACATGCTCTTAGAATTTTTAAGATAGATGACCTATTTAATTGATGTAATTTTTGAAGGAAGTTTCCATAGGAAAATTTTTCTTATAGTATAGAAAAACAATTAAAAAGTGTACTTATAAAGTATCTAACAAAGCTAGGGTCAAGGACAAAAAACCTTGAAAATCATCACTTAGTGAAAAGGGAGCAGAACCTAAAAGGTATTTTTTTTAAACAAATTCAATTTAAAGGATATTGTAAAATGACTTTTATCTTAAAATCTATAGAGTTCATTATATTTTTTCTTTTTGTTTTAATTTAGGTGTTCTTCTTCCAGAGTTGATAGTATCTATAGTCCTTTTGCTCAATAAAAGTCCTGGATTAATGCAGGAAGCTGGGGCAATTCCTCTCTTGGCTGGCCTACTGGAACATCTAGATAGGTTTAACCATTTGGCACCAGGAAAAGAGAGAGATGATAATGAGGATTTAGCATGGCCTGGAATAATGGGTATGTGTTTTAACTTAACTTATACTTAAAGTTTTCACAGGCAGAAGTGTGAGAAACATTTTTATTTGGGATTTGCCATAAAAATCTTTTATTTGGAAATAAGATTCTAGGTACTATATATAGAGGATTCTATATCTATATAGAGGATTGCTTAAAAATTTGATGAAATTAAAATTGTTTCTGAAAAGAATTGCCAGTCTTAGAATCAGGGATGTCAGAATTCAGAATGAAGGGGGGCATTTTTAGTGTTCACTAATTTTTTTTTCCTTTTTGTTCATCTAATGCGCTGCTTCTTTTATCATGTCTATGTAAATGACTCACAAATCTTAGTGACAGAAAGCCTTGACCATTGCTCTGAGCAGTAGACCCTTAACCTGGATGTTTCACTTGCACCTCAAGTTTGTTCAAAATCAAATTAATTTTTTTGTCTTTCCAAAACCTGGTTTTCCTTTTCATTCAGTGGCAATACTTTTTAACTAGTCTGGCTGTCTTTGAAATCTTAATGTAAACAATGGCACTTCTTTTTCCCATACTTACCAAATCTAGTCAGTAAATGGGTCTTGTCCATTCTTTCTCCATAATACCTCTGTATCTGTTCCCTCCTCTTTATCTAATTGCTACTGTATAAATTTGTGTGCTCACTACTGCCTTCTTGGGCAGACTTTCTTGTGTCCATGTTTATTTTCCCCCATATCTAGATTTCATTCCTCAGTATTGTTTTTTTAACCTTTATTTTTGAAAACTTCAAAGACCTCCTTACTTGTTTGTGGAATAAATTTAAAGCTCTGTTGTCAGATGTGGAAGACTCTATACTCGTCACCTTTCTTTTCAACCTTATCTTATACTATTTTCCTTATTCAACTATCCTGTCTTCTACTTACAGTGTCCCTGCACATATCTTTTTTCATGTTCTTTATTTTTGAACTTCCCTTGAAACTCACATGACACTTGGCTTGTATCTCTAACTTTGGGAAAGTCATCTAACTTCTCCAAGGTTCATTTTCTTCATCTGCAAAATAGGAAGAATTTCAGCATATAATCTACAGGCTTAGGGTGGGGATCAAGTAAAATGATATATGGAAAACATTTTGCAAATCTTAAACTTTACGTGAGAATTATCTTTATTATAAAATATATTATTTTGTATTATAATAGGTATATTAGTATATATCATTTAATTCATAGGGCTTAGCACATAGTAAATGATCAAGAAATGTGACAAATTTAAATGGTATGTCCTTTGTCAACATCTGGACAAAGCTTTTTTTCCCCCCTGAATAATGTTCATTTGACTTTGATTAGGTATTAACAAAATAGATATTACTTATTTTTTTTTCTTTGTATTAAACAAGGTTGAAGAAATTTAAATTTATTTTGTAAATAATTAAGAAGGAATTTGTGTGTATTCTATTATTTCTGTTTTCATTTTCATAGCAGTTTTGGGGAAGTCAGCACTGCTGCATTCTGTAGCATTTCTTTATTGTTTTCTAGGTGAAAGTTTGTTGACCTTTTTCTAGCCTGTATATCTTAGCAATGAGTTATTTCATCATATATTTTTCCTTTTTTACACCCTGTTCAGGATCATTTTTTACAGGTCAGAATAGTAGAAATAATGAGGAAGTGACACTTATACGTAAAGCTGATCTGGAGAATCACAATAAGGATGGAGGCTTCTGGACTGTGATTGATGGGAAAGTGTATGATATAAAAGACTTTCAGACGCAATCTTTAACAGGCAATAGCATCCTAGGTAAGATTTTTTTTGACTTCGTGATCAGAAATTGTACTGGTTGTCATTTCATAGAAAACATTTAGACCATCTAATTTATAGATCATGTAGGATGCTTTGATGTATTCATGGCTTCAGTATTCATGCAATGCCAACTGAATTGGGACCAACCAATTTTTTCTCATCATTCATTCATACATTCATTCATTCACTTACTTATTCTTTTTTTTTTTTCTTTTTTGCTGAAGCAATTAGGGTTAAGTGACTTGCCCAGGGTCACACAACTAGGAAATATTAAGTGTCTGAGGCCAGATTTGAACTTAGGTCCTCCTGAATTCAGGGCTGGTGCTCTATCCAATGTGCCACTTAGCTGCCCCTCATTTACTTATTCTTGAGGAAGAGACTTTAGATACTTGATATCCCCATTTTTATGAGGTTGATAAATATCTCTATCTTATACTTCTCCTTACATTAAGGCTGTAATCCAAGAAGTTAAGTTGAGCCTGTAAATATTTTTGAAGTGTTTTGCCTTTTTTATCCTGCTTTTTATTTTTTCTGGGGGGGGGGTTTCTTTTTATTATAGCTCAGTTTGCAGGTGATGACCCAGTGGTTGCTTTGGAAGCTGCTTTACACTTTGAGGACACAAGGGATTCAATGCATGCATTTTGTGTTGGCCAGTATATGGAGGTAAAATTTGAGTTGAGTAAATGTCATATTGTATCTCTGTTGGACAAAATTTGCTATTAGTTTTGTGATATAATGATTTGCATAACAGATTGACATCCAATAGGTAGAACATGAAATAAATTTGTGTTTCATATGTAAGCTTGTAATTTTTAAGACAGCCTAAAATACAGTAGTGTGCTATAGCTTTTAAATTATTTTTTAAAATGATACTTGATATGACAGAGATGGTGCTTTTTAGAAAAAGTGCAGTTTTTATGCCTTTTTGCTTAGATGTGTTCTTAAGTTATATCAATAGTTGGAGCCAGTCAATATTGAATTAACTCAAGAATGAAACAGATATGTGCCTGTTTATATGTTAAGCTACACCAACTCATTGCAGTTCAGCATAGTAATTTTGCTATAGTTGATATAATAAAGAATGTTGGAGAATTATTTAGTCATTGATTTTAAAAGATTTTTTGTTTTGGAGTTACTGCATAATTTGAAATAGCAAAAAAAAGCAGTATATGCCATAACACTTAAGTTAATTAAAGCAGTGTTCCTCTATAGCGGATAATTATTTTGAATGTGAAATTGCTAAGTTACTTCCTTAGTAACTTTTAAGTAAAAACTTTTTACTTAAAAAACTTTTTAATAAAACAGGAATAATAAAAGCAAAGATTATAATTTTTGTGGCATACTTAAAATCTTTTCTGCAAGGAAGACTCTATATTAGATAGTTAGCAAATGAGTAAAGTTTAGTTTTTCCTGTTTTTTTGACAGTGAACTTTGAACCTGATATTTTATTGACTCTTTTATTTAGAAAGAGCTTCATTTTTAATAGAGCAGAAACTGCTTATCCACTTGATGGTTTTGGCCACAGTCAACAGAGTATGCAATTATATAGTTCTGTTGCTTTCCACAGGGTTGCTTTTCAATGTAACCATTTTATACAGGGTGTATGCTGAAGAACTAGGTACTTTGGATCTTGGAACTTTCTGTTTCTTGATTCTTGGATTTGTAATTTAACTATTTTTAGATTCACTTTTGATTTATAATAAAAATGTGTATTTGATATATGCTATCAAATTAAGGTGCTTAGAACGTTTAAGTTCTAAAATACAAAAAAATTAAATTTTACCATTGTGACATGATTATTGTTAGAAAACTATTTTCTTCACAAACATCCAGGTTGAGTTTTTAGATGAGTAATTTTTTAATGTAAACTGGATTTTCTTTCTTGTTTATCATTTTAAATTAAATATATATTGATGATAGGCTTGTTTATTTTATTTTATTATTTTTTTTGAACTAGCCTGACCAGGAAGTGATTACAACGCCAGACCTTACCAGTCTCTCTTCACCTCTCATAGATCCAGAAAGAAATCTGGGTCTCCTTCTTGGACTTCATGCTTCCTATTTAGCAATAAGCACACCACTGTCTCCTGTGGAGGTTGAATGTTCCAGTAAGAAAAAAATTTTCTTCCTTTGAATTAAATATTAATCAGTATATTAGATTGGCTTTAGTATCAGTGTGTCATTAAATAGCATTATAAAAGAGGAAATATTGTTGTTAATTAGCAAAAATAGTGATTCACTCTTATATTTAGGAAAATAAACACTATGCAAATTTAAATTTGAAGTGGTACCAGAATGATAAACATTAGGATATAGTTAGTAATAAATCAAATATATTAAATATGATTACATTATTTAATGACTTCCAATTGGTCTAGCTTGCAAACTCTTAGAGTGCTTGCTTTTGAGTGTGCCAAAACTGGTATACCCCTGTTCCAATTTTATATATTTTGCTGAAAATTTCAAGACAAAACTATGTATATATATAATAGTGATATTTATAATGACTTCTCCCCATTTTGTAACTAACTTGTTGCATCAAATATTACTTAAACTCTTATTTTAATGATAGTTTTGCATGTATATTTGTACATTTATAGCCAGTATCAGTTTTTGTATTATTACTTCTTCTGATTGATGTGAGTTAAAATTATGTGGAATAGATGATCCTAAAAATAAATTTGCCTTCCTTTAAATAGTTTTAAGTTCTTTATGAAGAAATGTTAATTGACTTCTCCTACAAAAGTACTATTAATTGAAAGTAATTGTAGCATTCCCTTGGCATATTGCAGGTGAGTGCTTTGTGAATATTGTAAAGGCTTTTTTTATCGACTTGTCTGTTACTCTTTTGCAGTATGCACTCAAGAATTAATTTTCATGTCTTTCAAAATAGCAGATATTTTCACATTCTTGTGTTGTGATTTAATTCCATTTCTTCCTATGTTTTGCTCTCAGTCCTTATCATAAACCAATGCCTCTCCCTCTAAGTACTTTCTAAGGCTATTTACTCTCAGGTTTACTTTTTTTTTTCATATCTTGACTTATGGCTAACTAGTTTATTTCTATGTTGTCCTCATCTATAATCCTTTTCCCATTTGGTCTTTTTTCCACTCATCTTTTGCCAAATCCTAATGCTGGATCACTCCTACCATCTTCCCTCTCTTTTCCTACTCATATGTTGCTGAGTGGAAAAAGTCACTCATCTGAACTCACAGGTATATTTTAAAATTATATTTTCTGATCTCCATTGGATATTCACTATAGTAGAGCATTTCCCAAATTGGTTCTCAATCTCAGATGTTGTTCCAAATCTTCTTTCCTATACTTTACTCTCTCCTCACATCCTTCAGTTAATCTACTTGCCTCCCATATTACTGATAAAATTAAGACAATTTATTCTGAGGTCACTTACCCATCTCTTTGCCAGGAATTACCTATTGCTATTACCTATTGACATGTGCCTTTGATCTAATTCCTTTTTGGTTTCTTCAGTGGATTGACCCTCTCTTTTCTACTCATATTCATTCTTTCCTTGTCTGTGGGTTCCTTCCCAGTTGCTTTCAAACATGCCCATCTCCTCATTCTTTTAGACCTTGCCCTCTATCTTAAAGCTATCATCCTGTTTCTCTTTCCTTTCTCAACCAAACTCCTAGAAATTGCTATTTATAATTGTAGCTTCCACTTCTCTCCCCAAACTTTTGAAGTCTTACTTCTGACTTCAATACTTAACCGAAAATATTCTTTCTAAAGTACTGGTGATTTCTTATTGCCAGATATGATTATTATTATATATTCCTTGTACTTTTAGATGTCTTTTCTGTATCCATTACTATTAATTATATACTCTCATGGATTCTCTCTTCTCTTTTTCTTATATGTCTAAATCCTCAGTCTTTTTTGCTCACTCTTGATCCATATTACATTCCCTAACTGGGTATATCCTAACAATTTGTCTTAAGTCCTCTTCTCTCTATATATTCTCTTGACAATGTCTTTAATATTCATGGCTTTAATTATCATGTCTGTGCAAGAGATGATTTTAAGATTTATATATCCAGCTCAAATATGTGTCCTGAATTCCAATCTAGCATCATCAACTACCTATTGGACTTTTCAAACTGCACATATTTTGAATCCAGCATTTCCAAAATAGAACTTACTATCTTTTCTTTCTAACCCTTGCCTTGATGGAACTTTCCATTTCTATTGAAGTCATCACCATTTTTATAGTTTGTTAGGTTCTAATTTTGTTTTTATTTTCTTCTCTTACTTTGCAAGTTTTCAAATTTTTGCTATTTCTACCTCCATATCTTTGCATCCAACTCATCTTTTTTTTTTTTTGTTATTCATACAACCATCAACTTAATTCAGGCCCTCATCACCCCTCACCTAAACCACTGCAACAGTTTCTTAATGATTTCTCCACCTGTCTGCTAAACTGATTCTCCATAAGGCTGGTTTGACCATGGTATTCCCTTACTCAGTAAATTCTAGTAGCTCCCTTTTGACTCCAGAATAAAATTGTCTTTTAAAGCCCTTTACACTGTGACACCATTTTGTCTTTCTAGCCTCTTTTTACAATACTCTCCTTTCTGTGCTTTATGATCCAGGCAAACTGTAAACTGTCCCATGAACTTGAATTTAGAGGTTTTTTTGGTTACATTGGCCACTGAAGTTATAAAGTGCAGTTTTTAATGTGAATATTGACTTTTTTAAAGCTCTTCCAGTGGTGATGAAGAGTTTAAACTGAACCTGAATGCATTAATTAGTCCTTTTAACCCAGTGCACACATTTTTTGTTTTGATTTCAGTTGCAGGTAGAGTGCAGTATTCCTTTCTCTTAAATTGCTTATAATCTATAAGGTGGAATAAGTCATGTTAACAGATGTAATAAGAAGTTGAGTGTGGATGTAACTAAAAAGGGTACAAAGATATGATATGAGAGTCTAAAATATCAGTAATGATTTTTGTCTAAGATTTCCACGAGTGGAGAAGGCTTTTGAATAGGGTCTTGATGAATTTTTGAATTTGGTGATGTAGGGGTTAAAGGTTTCAGGTATATAAAGGATAGAATAAGCAATGGAGATAGGTTAAGCTAAGAAGAATTCAGCGATTAATGATTAGTTATATTTGGCTATAGTCTTAGAGTATATGAGGTGTGGATAGTTATAGCAAACTCAAAGTTAGGTAGGAGATTGATTTTAGAGAATTTTGAATAAAAATCACTGATTATGACCCTACCATGTACATGCTAACTTTTTTAGACATAGTGAAAGATGCAATCTGCAGATAGATAGGGTTCTTGTTCTCGTAGAGCTTATGGGGTGATTTTTGGGGGATACAGTACATAAATTAATACGTTAAATATAAAATATTGGAGAATTCACTGAAGAAGTACAGAACAGATTTGAATTGGGCTTTAAAAGTGGCTAGGGATTGGGAGATGGAAAATATTTTAGAGCTAAGGAAGGGTCCCAATAAATGCATGGAAATGGGAGAATAAAAACAATGTAAATTCAATAAGAGAAAATTTCATGGAGAAGATGGAAGTTGATTAGGCCTTGGAGGATAGATAGGATTTAGACAAGTTAAGAAGAAGGGAATCAGGATGTTGATGGAATAGTGAGGAGTAGAGGGTTGTAGGAAATATAATGCAATAGATGGAAGGGGCCAGGTGAGATAAGTCCTTACAAGCCAATGAGATTTATATTTTGATCAGGATGATAGAATAATCCCTTTCTCCTCTCTGCAACAATCTAAAAACTTTAGAATAAAGGAATTACCTATCGGTCAAATTTAGAATATTTACAACTGAATTCACAATAGAAGGCAGAACCTTCTGCCTTCAAGTTAAAAACCTTATATTAAAAGGAAGGAAACAAATATTTACTGTAGCCTTCGAATTGCCAAACATTGTACTCCTTTACAAAGATGTCATTTGATTATCACAGCAATCCTGAGAAATAGTGCTCTTTTAATTTCTGTTTTACAGTCCAGGAAACTGATAAAGAGATTGAGTTTTAAGTGATTTGTCCAGGGGCATTTGTGCCCCCTCAGTGTGTGGGGCCAGATTTGAATTTAGCTTTTCTTGACTTCAGGCTCAGTACTTTATCCAGGGTTCTACCTAGCTGCTTTAAAACTTTTGGGCTTTTATGCTTAATGCAATCCCTACACTAGATAGTTAGCACATTAAATATAGAGGTTTATGACTTCAGGGTCAGACTCCTGAGATCTGTGATTGTTCACTCCATTAGGAGTGACATAGCTGAAACCCTGTCTGACACCAAAAAGGGCAGCAGACTGCATAGTCAAGTCAGCGATGGAGTCTGCTGAAATCATGGGCAGAACATCTGCACTTAGGGTGGCAGCCAAAAGAGCCTTGAGACTAAAGGAGAAGAAACTCAAAACCCAGATCTAAATATGAAACAATTTTTTTAAAAACAGAAAAATATCCTTTAAATATGAAAGATAGGTAATTAAAACTACACAGGTTATTCTAAATCTACATTATAAATTTCTGAGAAAACTTGAGAGAATCCAATAAGATATTCCCTAGAACAAAGGAGATAAAGCTTCAACCCAAAATAAAATCCTCCAAACTTGAACCTAATTGTTACTCCAGAAAGATGGATATTTAATTTCTGAAAAAACAAAATAAAGCAAAGCAGATTATTTGGCTTGTAAATATCTCAAACAACACAGACATAAAAAGTTAAAGTTTGAACTGTGGGGTTAAGGAAGGAACAGAGAAGGGCCATCAAGAAACAAAAAGTATCTAAGGGGAGCTTAAAAGAATTAGGAAAAGGAAGATTGAAGAACTGAATTAATACTCTATAGACCTCCTAATATCTTTTGTGGGAGAGTATAACAGTGGAAAGTGGCATGACTAGGGAAAAATGGAGGATAGAAGGAGAAAAAGTGGAGGGATGATACTTTACAACTAAATCCATATAGTGAATTATTTGAGTCTTTTTAACATGATGGGGCAGGAAAGGCAACAAGGGGGAAGTTGTGGAGAAACGGATAAAAATAAGGGAATAGAGGGACTGGGACAGGGAATAGAGTAGGTGGAAGTGAGTTGGAAGGAAACTTGCTCCAGAAGGGGAAATGAAATAATGCCGTTAAAAGACATTATTATGGGAAAGGAACTGCATTGAAATACTGGTCTCTTGTAGCTGGTTTCTTCAAGGGTATAAAGATGAAGAATTGTACATTAGGAGGAAATCATTTTGGTTGAAAAAGGATTTACCTTCCCTGGACAGCATCTCACCTCAAAAAAAGAGATATATGAGTCTTCAAGGGGCACCAATCAGAGTGTTAGAGATATAGAACTAGAGAGAGCTCTAATATGACTTGGAGACTGATGATCGATCATTCTAAGACCAGGTGATAGGACTGGATCTCATGACTTGGAACATAAAATTATTTTCACCATGGAAAAGTATTTCTTTTGTGAATTGATATTTTTTAGCATGAGAAATTAAAGAGGTTAGAATAAGATT
Organism: Myrmecobius fasciatus; assembly: GCA_023553655.1. Taxonomy (NCBI): domain Eukaryota; kingdom Metazoa; phylum Chordata; class Mammalia; order Dasyuromorphia; family Myrmecobiidae; genus Myrmecobius; species Myrmecobius fasciatus. The sequence continues at coordinate 132,574 of JAJPUD010002805.1, read as the reverse complement.
GACAAGTTGTCATAAAAATGGGATAGAAGGGAACTCATGTGGTGCTTCTGAAGATTTTTTCTCATGTGAGACACAGAAGCAAGAAGGAAGGAAAAAGTAAGTGTATAATCCATGAAGAAGAAAATATAATTCAGAATAGGCTGGAAAGAAAAAAAAAAGAATAAAAATGACCAAAAAATTGGAAAATTAAAAAAATTAAAATAAAAAAATAAAGTTTACTTAGAAGTTGGAGGGAAGGTAGAGAGGAAAGATTTTGAAGTACTTTGAAAGACTGGGGAGAAATAGATAAAATAAAGGAATTAATTTAAATAAATTAAAAGAACTTGGGAGAGGTAGATAAATAGGACGAGGTTGGAAGTAGAGGGAAAAGAATCTGTGAGAATAGAGTAGTATGAAAGTGTAATGTAAGCAAAATGTATTATAAGTACAAGATGACTTAAAAATTAATTTAAAAAAATTTCATAGAATAAGAGTTGGACTTAGCTTAATTGTAAATAGATTCAACAACCATTAAAATAAAAGACAGTGGCAGAATGCATAAGAAAATCTACTAATATGTTTTATTAAAGAAACTTTTAGAAAGTAAAGACAATTATAGAATGAAAATAAAAGGCTGAAGCAACATTTACTCATCATATGATTCTAGTAAAACAGAATCTGAAGGAATTGTGCTATCAGATGAGCAAGGAAATCATATGCACCCCATGACATAGCATCTAAATTTACAAAAGAAAAATAACATGAATTGCAAAAAAATTAGTTATAGATACTAATAAGGCTCTTTTCTCACAAATGGAGAAAATTTTGTAGAATGATAAACTTATAGTTTATATATACATATGTATACATATATGTTTGTGTTATGTGTGTGTGTGTATATACACACATATATGAAACATGGAGAATTTAGAAATGAAAGAGTTATAGTATTTTCCGAATGGGATCATTAAAAGAATGTACATAATTTCTCAATAGCACATGGTATACATTTATCTTTTTTGGCTATATTCTGAAGCTTCTTTTTTCTTTATTTCTGTTTAGAAATTTTTTTTTATTTTGAGCTTAAAAATGACCTAATATACATTTTAGTATACACAATAAAAGAGAAAAACATTATACATGAAACTACAAATCTCCATTATCCATAGTTTGCTTTTTATTATTTTTTTACATGATTTTCTTATTCTCCCCCCCCTCCAATTACACAAAAAAACTTAGTTTTACTTTTAAACATAATAAATTGAACATGTAACTTGCAGAGTCATCTCCTTGTCTGTGTTTCCTTGTGGCTTTCCTTCTGTCATTTTCATTATATTTTAAAAAAATGCTTAAGGAACCCTCTTTTTTTCATTACATTTCTGTATAGATTACAAAACTGATTGGAAACATGATTTCTTTATTTGTCTTAAAGGTATTGGTGATATAAAAATAAGAATCATAGTTCCGTTAATTTATTCATAAATTTTGATCTTAACAATTGCTTTTAGTTGAACAGCACACATCTTTTCATGCTTATTATCAGTCTACCAACAAACATTTATTAAGCTTTACCTTTATGCCAAGTTGAGCATAGTGCCCATAGGGAGGCAAAGATGTAAGTGAAACAGACCCTGCCCTTCCAGAATTTATATAAGTATATCTAAGGTATATACAAATAGCTGGGCATTCCCATAATACCAAACTGAGAAGACTGATGCCATTGAACTCAGGATTTCTGAGTTGTAGTGGAGCTTAAGTTGATCAGATCAGCATCAATATAGTAAGCTACCAAATCGATTTAGGAGGGGTAAACTACCCTAAGTCATAAACAACAGGTCAAAGCTTCCTTGCATATCAGTAATAAGACATGGGGCCTGTGAGGCCAATGTACTTGCAGCTTGGGCTAAATAGGATTACCCAAGTCTTACACACACACACACACACACACACACACACACACACACACATATGCAAGTATGCATGGGCATACATAATAATTGCAATGTAAATTTTCTTCAGAGTATTAGCAGGGAGGTATCAGCTTCTGGCAGAGTAGTTTGCTTTAGAGTGAATAGTTAATAAAAACTGGGATTTGAGGCCAGGTCTTCTGATTTCACGTCCAGTATTTTTCAAACTATTCCCCAATGATAAATACCCTTGCTATCTTCCCTCTAGTAAAAAATATTATTGCTTACCCAGTATGTTTACATTTTCTTTTAAAAATTTGTTTCTATATTTCCCAGAATGGCTTAAGTCGTCTATATTCTCTGGAGGTTTGCAAACCAGTCAGATACATTATAGTTACAATGAAGAGAAAGATGAAGACCACTGTAGTTCTCCTGGAAATACTACTCCAAACAAATCTAAGCTCTATTCCCATAGATTGACTCTGAGTGATCATTCCCAACCATTTTTGCAAGCCATTGCAGACAATAACATTCAAGATCATACTGTGAAGGTAATATTATCCTCATGATTAATGTTCTAGTTAAACGAGAAAAGTGTTTAAAGGTACTCACATCAATCATTTATTAATATTTAGTTTTATTTTGTTGTACCACAGGCCCTTTTCTGTCACTGATTTCTATATATTCTGTTGTGGGCTCATTTAGGTAATTTATTTTGCATTTTAATTAAATGAGAGGGAAAAATTTTTTGGTAATGAATTTGCTTTCATATTCAAGTAAAATGTCTAAGTATTTCAAATGTCTGGCAGCAGTGTACATATATTAGAGTATGTGAAGTATTTGACATATAATTTCATAGTGCCTATTAAGAATTTAAGTTTGATTGTTTCTGTTTTTAGGATTTTTTATGTCAGATAGAAAGGTACTGCAAGCAGTGCCATTTGACTACACCAATAATATTTCCTCCTGAACATCCTGTGGAAGAGGTGGGGCGTCTACTCTTATGTTGTCTTCTAAAACATGAAGATTTAGGTATTAATATTTTCATTTTAAACATACTGCAAATATATTCTTGACTAACCTTACTTTTATGCTAACAGGACAAGTTATTTTTTTAATGTCTTGTGTAGGTCATGTGGCCTTATCTTTAGTTCACCCAGTTACACTTGGTGTTGACCAAGTCAAACACAGAACATTGCCTAAGTCTGTAGTGGATGTTTGTAGAGTCGTCTACCAGGCAAAATGCTCACTAATAAAGGTAAATCTATAGGTCACTTAGTATCAGTAATTTTATGTTTCTTCTATACCTTTTGGTGATGTAAAAAAAAAAATTGATTCTATTCTCCCTTCCCCTCCAATCTCTATATGTTTGACTTACAGACACATCAGGAACAGGGGCGTTCTTATAAGGAAGTGTGTGCTCCTGTTATTGAACGTTTGCGATTCCTTTTTAATGAATTGCGTCCTGCAGTCTGCAATGACCTCTCAATAATGTCCAAACTTAAACTTTTAAGCTCTTTGCCTCGTTGGAGAAGGATAGCTCAGAAGATGATACGAGAGAGAAGGAAATTAAAAAGAGGTAAGAAAATAAGGAAAGTGGGAAAATATTGTCAAACACTTTTTTCTTAATTGTAAGTAGTGGTTTTTTTGAGGGGAAGGGTGCGATCTTTACTTGGTTATAGTTTTCAAATAATAAGTACTCATTAACAATTATGTAAGTTTTGACAGTTTAAAAGCCTAATATTCTTGCATATGTTTGTGATAGAAGTAAAAAAAACTTGTTTACTTATCTAATTTACTTAATAATGTAAAAACCTTTAAATTTCTACTCTTGATATATATTTTAGAAATGACTATTACTTTTTAGAGAGTAAATTTAAAATGATTTAATAATTTTTTCCCAATCTTAAGATTTTTAAATTTAATAAATTTTATTATTAATAATTAAAAATATATGTACTGATAATAGACATCTAGTTCAAATTTAGTATATAATTGGAGTAAACCTTTTGGAATTTTTTTTACATCCAGTTAATCAACTGAATCATTAATTTGCATTTTTTTTTTTTTAAAAACATGTTAGTGATATCTTTTAATAGTAGTTATATATTACTCTTGAAAGTGGATTTTCCACCCAAAGTCTTTAGTTCTTGTATCTTTTCTGACTTCTATTTTATTTTGTTCTAAAATTACAAATCTTTGGAAGAGTTCCCTATATGTTCTTTTCTATTCTATTCTATTTTAACCCATCCATTACTTACTTAACTAGCGTCTTCTCTTGTGTTATTTGTGACTCCCACACTGTTGTTAATGAATTCTTCCATATCATTTCAATTCAACAAACATTTGTCAAGTCTCCATGTATATATATGGTACTGGGATATGAGTAAGACATATAGGAGAGAACCTCTAGATCTTTGCAGTTGGAAGTATTTTCTCCTATAGGTCTGTTATAATCTATCTTGTATTATATTTATTTGGATATATGTTTATGCCCCATTAGACTGCAGGTATCCTAGCTATGAAAAATTTACCGAAGAGGAGAATATGCTTCCATGTCAGACATGGAGACATGACTTGCTTGAGACAGATAAGATGATTATAGTATGGTATCAGAGAATAGTTAGTAGTCCTATTTCGTTGGAACATAGTGTCTAAAGTGGGAAATAACACAAATAAAAGTGAGGAAGATATGTTAGAACAAGATTTAAGAAAATCTTTAATATTTTATTAAGGAATTTTTATGTTTTCATTTTGATAGAAGGGGATAACTGATTTTTTTTTTTGATGAGGGAAGTAAAATAGATTCCATTAGCAAATGAAGGCAGACTAGAAAGGGGAGAGACTTGTATATCAGTAGCACTGTGTGTGTGTATATATATATATATACACATACATATTTAATATATATATATATATACACATATATGTGTGTATGCATATCTGTAGAAATTTGTGTAAACACACACACACACACATACATGGTGTCTTCCCTGAAAAAATTTAAGTTCCTTGGATATAGAAATTGCTTTACTTTTGTCCACATATTTGTAGTACCTCATTCAGTGCTTTGTGTATATAGCAGTTAATTTTTTTTTTAATTAAAGCTTTTTATTTGTATAACATATGTATGGATAGTTCCCCAACATTGATCTTTACAAAGCTTTCCATTACAACTTTTACCTTCAGTCCCCTTCCCTCCCCTAGATGGCAGGAAGTCCACTACATGTTAATAATGTTGAAATACTTGACAAGTTGTGCAAGAAAAATCCTATCTACAAGAAGAAAAAAGAAAATCAGAGAAAGGAAACACAATGCAAGCAAACCTCAATAGAGAGCATGAAAATGTTATGTTGTGGTCCATATTTCATATCCCTCTCTCTGGGTGTATATGGTCTTCTTCAGTGAACAATTGGAACTGGTTTGAGACAATTCTTTGTTGCAGAGAACCATGTCCCTCAGAATTGATCATCATGTAATATTATTGTTGCTGTGCATGATGATCTCCTGGTTCTGCTCGTTTCACTCAGCATCAGTTCATGCAAGTCTCTCCAGGCCTCTCTGAAATCGTCCTGCTGGTCGTTTCTTACAGAGCAATAATATTCCATAACATTCACATACCATAATTTATTCAGCCACTCTCCAATTGATGGGCATCCCTTCAGTTTCCAGTTTCTAGCCACTACAAAAAGGGCTGCCACAAACATTCTTGCACATGTGGGTCCCTTTCCCTCCTCTAAGATCTCTTTGGGATGTAGGCCCAATAGAAACACTGCTGGGTCAAAGGGTATGCACAGTTTGATAACTTTTTGAGCATAGCTCAAATTATAGCAGTTAAATTTAAGGTGCTTTTGGGACAGCAAGATAGATATGTCTAGTACTTCTCTCATTTCCTTGAATTAACTGAAAAATGGCTTTTTCCTGATGACATTCTGTCACTTGCCCACTGCATGATTTTTAAGTTTTTATAACTTTTCTATTGTATTCCTAGCTAATCCAATTAGAGACTTCTGTTTTTATCAAAACTTTTATCAAAGTTAATGTCAATCTTTATATTTTTAGCGCTCATCTTATTATTGCCTTGTATATATAACCTTCATTATTCTGAATTCTGAAATGCTGATATTGAATCATAATAATCCTCTATTACTTATATTTTATCAATCTGTCACTCATTCTGGATTTCAGTTCCCTCTTAATAGTGATCTTCCAGTTTTTCTGCCCTTCATGTTCTCTAGTTTATTTTTCTCCCACTCTTGTTTCATTGGCATCCCTACCCTGTCTTAGCTTCTTTAATTGCTTGAATAGATATCATAATGGGGCTCCACTGCTCATAGCCACTATTAATTGCTGGACATCATGGCATAGGAGATAGAACTTTGAATATGGTGTTAGAAAGATCTATGTCTGAATCCAGCCTGAGACTCTTGTCTACTTTGTGACCAAGGAAAGTCATTCAATCTTAGTTTTGATTTCACTTTCTGCAGAATGGAGGTAATAATAGCACCTGCTTCACAGATTTGTGAGAATCATATAAGATACTAATACTTGGGATGGAAAATGCCATCCTCATTTAGAGACAGAATTATGGAGATTGAATGTCAATCAGAGCATAGTATTTTTACCTTTTTGTTTTTTTTTCCCTTTTGGTTAAATTTTTCCTGCACAACTTGACAAATATGGAAATATGTTTAAAAGAATTGCCCATATTTAATCTATGTAAGTTTGCTTGTCCTCTGGGGAAGGGAGGAGAAAAATTTGGAACACAATCTTACAAAAGTGAATGTTGAAAACTTTACATATATTTGGAAAAATGAAATACTATTGAAAAGAAACAAATGTGATACTATATATAAATTAAGATAATTTGTGTTGATCTTTAAAACATGACATAAATGTTTGCTGCTGCTATTACTGTTAATTTTTTGCTAATTCTTAATGTTGGATGGTTATTCCTGGCCTGCTGAGTATTGAAAAAGAAAGTAATAATTAGACTGATTTCACTCATTGTAAAGTTTTGTTGCTTTTAACCATAGATGATTGTTGTTTTATAATTTGTATTTAGATCTTATCTCATCATCTTCTTTGTAGCTGCTCTTCCAAGACCTACATCTTTTCTCACCTACTGATCTTTTTTATTTGAGTCTTATCATTTTTATTTGAGTCAGTGGAGTCCTTGCCAAGACTAAACCATTCATTTCTATCTTTTAGACTGTTACTTCTTGCCTCTACTTCCCTGAATCAGCCTGAGTTTCAGTTTTCCTTTTTCACTGTCTCTTTATCATCTGCTTTATAAACATGTGTAAATCTCCAGAATTCTAAAACAAACCACTTTAATTCAACCCTTTCAGCCATTGTCCATCTCTTCCTTTTTCATGGTTATACTTTTCACATTCATGTGACAATTAATGGTTTATGATGTGATTTTTTTCCTTCCTTGGTATTTGATTAGCACCTCAAGGGGCCCCTCAGGTACCAATGCTTCCTTCTCCCTCAGGTAACCATGAATATACTTAATATGTGTATATCCTGAGGTCAGGGACTGTTTCGTCTTTGTATTTCCAGTGCCTAGTATACCGTTTGGCACCTTGTAGAGTATTACCTAATGTATGCTGATTTATGCTATTTCAGGTTCTCTTAAATGTTTACCACAGTTCAATGGAATTCAGATAAATTCATACTCATATTTTTTCTGATAACCAACTTTTTGTTTTAAACACCAAAACTATATTTCAAAGAAAGCTTCTGAAATAACTTTTCACTTTTTCAAGTCTTTTGTCTGTATAAGTTTAAAAAAAATTTTTTTTTTTTTGGCTGAGGCATTTGGGGTACTTGCCTAGGGTCACACAACTAGGAAATGTTAAGTGTCTGAGGTCAAATTTGAACTCAGATCCTCATGACTTCAGGGCTAGTGTTTTACCCACTGCACCCTCTAGCTGCCCCTGCACAAGTTAATTTTAACAAAATTTTAATGTCCTAGACCTAGATTTAAGTTTAAATATTTCTGAATTGAAACAGGGCTTAATGTAAATTATAATTAAATTACTGAATGATGATATAGTGGATTTTTTTTTTTTTTCATAGTACCCAAGAAATCAGAACCTACTGATGTGGAAGAATCTAAGATTGGAAATGAAGAAGGTGACTTAGAAGAAGCTTGTATTCTTCCACATAGTCCTGTATCTGTAGATAAAAGACCTGTTCCAGTTAAATCACCTAAGGTATGCTATGTAAAAATGTTATTGACTTGGTGGTTTGCTGAATAGAAAAGTAGAAACATAAGAAACAAAAGAGCCAATTGGTATTCTAATTTTGATCTTAGACTATCTTTGAAATTAGTATGGCATAATATTTTGCATATTATGGGCAGTTAATAAAAATTGATTTAATTTGTTGAATAAAATTTAGTGTAGTGACATTGCTATATTGAAAAATACTGGTATGTAGAGTACCATATCAATATTTTTTGTTATAATTAATCATCATCATCACTGTTGTTATTTTGTCCTCTTTTCTGTTTGTTTTTTTACCATTTCATTGCATGAGTATTGATTCCTAGTAGTAATTCTTAGAAATTACTTTAATTATTAATGCATATTTGTATATTATTAATGATCTTCATTGATATTTTATAAATTGCAAATCATTTTATTTTCTCATTTGATTTTTAATCAACTATGAGGTAGGTTTCATTGGTGTTAACCCACTTTGGGGAACTTAAAAGAAACCTTGGGAACTTTTAACTCAGTGTAGGAATAGGGGCAAGTATTTGCAGGAAAAGAAATGTTTTTTCTTGTTAATTTCATTAAAAATCATTAATATTTTGTCAGTATTTTATGAAAAAATTAATTGCTTTGCATGTGAAAATTCTTGATTATTATGGAAAATTGTTCATGACATTTACTTGATTATATAGATTTTATTTGAATTAATGTTAAAATTTTTTTTTTTTTGAGAGTAAACTTAATGAGGTGATTTAGTAGTTTAAAAATTTTAGAATAAAAATCAGTAATGGCATTTAAAACAAATAGAAATAACTATTTGTATTTTTAAGGATAAATGGCAGCCACTTCTGAATACAGTTACGGGTGTTCACAAATACAAATGGCTTAAACAAAATGTTCAAGGCCTTTATCCTCAATCTGCACTGCTTAGCACCATTGTTGAATTTGCACTTAAAGAAGAGCCAGTTGATGTGGAAAAGATGAGAAAGTGCTTACTCAAACAGGTAAAATTTGTTGAGAACATGTTTTTGCTATGTATTTGATAATTTAGAGAATCTAAAAGTTGCATATTTATACTTTTGCAGTTGGAGAGAGCTGAAGTTCGTTTGGAAGGGATAGACACGATTTTAAAATTGGCAAACAAAAATTTCTTGCTTCCATCTGTGCAATATGCTATGTTCTGTGGATGGCAAAGACTTATCCCAGAAGGAACCAATATAGGGTAAAGTTCAAAATTGTTGTATTTATTGCTGAGAAGAATTGTGATATAAAGAAGAACACATTTGTTTTAATATTTAAATTGACACAAAATAATTTTTCTTTTTAAAAGGGAACCACTTACAGATTGCTTAAAGGATGTTGATCTGATTCCACCATTTAATCGAATGCTACTAGAAGTAACTTTTGGAAAGTTGTATGGTTGGGCCATTCAGAATATTCGAAATGTTTTGTTGGATGCAAATGCTAGATTTAAAGAGCTAGGTAAGCTTTGATTTTTTTGTCAAGATAAATATACTTTTCAAAATAATTATCTTCACAATGATATAGAAGTACATAATTAAAAAGATAGTATTATATATTCTTGCCATTTGACTAGTCATTTTTAAACCTACAAATACTAATGTTTGTGTTTTGTTGATTTTGATACTTCTGTAAACTTACTACTGTTTTAAAAGCTTTTAGCTTTTTAGTTCGATTGTAAATTAATTTTAAAAAGTCAGCCTCGCATTTAAAGTATTTAATTATAAAATTTCAGAAGTCTCAGTCCTATCATTCTCTTTCTGTTATAAACTTTTTGAGAGCAGTATTTTATTACTTGTGTTAAGTTGCCTAATCCAAGCTTTTACTTATTAGAAAATGTTGAATTGAATTACTGAGTAGTTGTTATAGTGAATGAAGGCATTGATTAAGGAAACTTGTTACATGCACATGAAAAATGAATATTACATTGTTCAATGGCTACTACTTATCCCAGTGCAAATATGGGTTTTTAAATACCATTATAGCTTTGTAATGAAAAAAAAGGGAAAGATTAGACCATTTTGTTGTTAGTTGATTACATTTTATTTCTTTCCCTGTGCTAGTAAAATATGGAAACATGAATACATAGAAAAACATTTTTAATGTAAAAACAAATTAACTAGAGACTAATAATATGATATGTAGTAGAAAGAAACTAGATTTGGTGTCATACAACTTAGATATGTCACTTACTATTTCTATGGGTTTGTGTAAGTTACTTAACCACACTCTTTCCCATCCTTTCCAGCTCTAAATTTTCATTCTGTTTTTCTCTGACTTGTTTGGTAGTTTTGAATTTACAAATTAATAAAATTATGTTTGTTTTTTTAACTAAGCATTTTGTTAGATAGTCTTGTATAAAATCTTGGCATTGGGGATGGTAATGCTTTAGGTTAGAATGGGATTTTATAACTTAGGTTGGGGAAGTGTTAATAGTTAATTATAAGTATTTAAAAGTCATCTGTATGACAGAGTAAAATTGAGGTGTATAACGTTCATCTGTGAGTTTTATATGGATTTTCTTTATAATACTGTGCATATTATATATTTGAAAAAAAATTCTGACAGGTATCATAGGTTTCACAGATCTGCCAAAAGAGTTTTTTCACACAAAAAAAGTTAGCTCTGGTCAAAGGAAAAAGAATTATGGAGATCATCCAACTTTACCATGTAACAAAGTATATGTATCATATAGTCATAGACACTTTAGATATTTTTTATATTCTTTGTGAACCTTTTTAGTCATTAGAGTGTTTTTAGTCATTATTTGTGATGGTAGTGGTAACTTTTTGCAGATCTTCCCTTTCTTTCCTTCCTTCTCTTCCTCCCTGTTTGGTGTGGCAATGGAATAAGAAGAGAAGTTACAGTATTTAGTAAAAATAACACTTAAAACTTGATAAAAGCCAGCATCAAATGACATCACTTAATAATTATTTTTTGATTTAACATAATTTAGGTGTATTTATTTTGGGTACTGATAGCTTTTGCCCAAGTGTGGGAGAAAGTGAGCCAGGATACTGGTTTTCATATCTTAACATCATTTAATTGGAAGATATGACTTACGTCTTTTAAATTCTAAAATACTCTTAGGTTTTTGTATATAGTTTATTTAATACTTTTAGAATTGGCATAGCCCTACAATCCTAGAGCTCGTATTCCAAATATCTAATGGATATGTCATGCTACCATAATATTTATAATTTTGTGGAAAAAAGTAATTTTTAGTTGGAATATAAAAAGGATACTAAAAATACAGGGACTAACTATAACTGGGGTGAAGACAGGTGTGTAAGGGGAAAAATCAACAAGGTTCTTGGAAAAAAATAAAGAGTTTGGGAACTTTTTGGTTACTCTACATATGTTGTAAGGGCAGTAAAGTGGTATTTGAATAGTAAGTAGAAATTTTTTTCTTTTTAATGAATATTATTATTTATATTTCATATATTTTACCCCACTTAAGGATATTCTGATTCTTAACTAGGTATCCAACCTGTTCCTCTGCAAACCATTACTAATGAGAATCCAGCAGGACCAAGCCTTGGAACCATTCCACAAGCACGTTTTCTCCTGGTTATGCTCAACATGCTTACCCTTCAGTATGGTGCAAACAACTTGAATCTTCTTTTGAACTCTGGCATGCTAGCATTGACTCAGACAACATTGCGATTAATAGGTAGGTAGATAGTCCTTTGGATTTTTTTTTTTTAAGCTTTTTATTTGTATAACATATGTATGGGTAGTTCCCCAACCTTTATCTTTACAAAGCTTTTCAATACAAATTTTACCCCCAGTCCCCTCCCCTCCCCTAGATGGCAGGAAGTCCACTACATGTTAATAATGTTGAAATGCTTGAGAAGTTATGCAAGAAAAATCCTATCTACAAGAAAAAAAAAGAATCACAGAAAGGCAACACAATGCAAGCAAATGTCAATAGAGATCATGAAAATGTTACGTTGTGGTCCATATTTCATGTCCCTCTTTCTGGGTGTATATGGTTTTCTTCAGTGAACAACTGGAACTGGTTTGAGACAATTCTTTATTGCAGAGATCCATGTCCATCAGAATTGATCATCATGTAATACTGTTGTTGCTGTGCATGATGATCTCCTGGTTCTGCTCGTTTCACTCAGCATCAGTTCATGCAAGTCTCTCCAGGCCTCTCTGAAATCGTCCTGCTGGTCGTTTCTCACAGAACAATAATATTCCATAACATTCATATACCATAATTTATTCAGCCACTCTCCAATTGATAGGCATCCCTTCAGTTTCCAGTTTCTAGCCACTAGAAAAAGGGCTGCCACAAACATTCTTGCACATGTGGGTCCCTTTCCCTCCTCTAAGATCTCTTTGGGATATAAGCCCAGTAGAAACACTGCTGGGTCAAAGGGTATACACAGTTTGACAACTTTTTGAGCATAGCTCCAAATTGCTCTCCAGAATGGTTGGATCCGTTCACAGTTCCACAAACAATGTATTAGTGTCCCAGTTTTCCCACATCCCCTCCAACATTCATCGTTATCTTTTCCTGTCATTTTAGCCAATCTGACAGGTGTATAGTGGTATCTCAGAGTTGTCTTAATTTGCATTTCTCTGATCAATAGTGATTTGGAGCAACTTTTCATATGACTAGAGATGGTTTTAATTTCATCATCTGAAAATTGTCTGTTCATATCCCTTGACCACTTATCTATTGAAGAGTGGCTTGAATTCTTATATATATGAGACAATTCTCTATATATTTTAGAAATGAGGCCTTTATCAGAACCATTAAATGTAAAGATGATTTCCCATTTAGATGCTTCTTTCCTAATCTTGTCTGCATTTGTTTTGTTTGTACAGAAACTTTTTAACTTAATATAGTCAAAATTATCCATCTGGTGTTCAATTAGGAGTTCCAAGTCTTCTTTGGACATAAATTTGTTCCACCTCCACAGGTCTGAGAGATAAACTATATTATGTTCCTCTAACTTGCTTACAAAGTCCCTCTTTATATCTAGATCATGAACCCATTTAGATCTTATCTTGGTATGTGGTGTTAGGTATGGGTCAAGCCCTAATTTCTTCCACACTAGTTTCCAATTTTCCCAGCAGTTTTTGCCAAATAGAGAGTATTTATCCCAAAAGCTGTGGTCTTTGGGTTTATCGAACACTAGATTGTTAAGGTTAATGCCTAGGTTGTCCTGATAACCTATCCTGTGCCACTGATCCCCTGCTCTATTTCTTATCCAGTACCAAACGGTTTTGATGACCGCTGCTTTATAATATAGTTTTAGATCTGGTACAGCAAGGCCACCTTCATCTGCCTTTTTTTTCATTAATCCCCTTGAAATCCTTGACCTTTTGTTCTTCCAAATGAACTTTGCTACTATTTTTTCTAGATCTGTAAAATAATTTCTTGGGAGTTTGATTGGTATGGCACTAAATAAGTAGATTAGTTTGGGTAGTATTGTCATTTTTATTATGTTTGCTCTGCCTACCCATGAGCACTTAATATTTTTCTAATTGATTAGGTCTGATTTTATTTGTGTGGAAAGTGTTTTGTAATTTAGTTCGTATAGTTTCTGACTTTTCCTTGGCAGATAGATTCCCAAATATTTTATCCTATCATCTGCTATTTGGAATGGAATTTCTTTTTGTATCTCTTGCTGCTGAACTTTGTTGGTAATATATAAAAATGCTGATGATTTATGTGGATTAATTTTGAATCCTGCAACTTTGCCAAAGTTGTGAATTGTTTCTAGTAGTTTTTTAGTTGAATCTCTAGGGTTCTCTAAGTATACCATCATGTCATCTGCAAAGAGTGATAATTTGGTTTCTTCATTACCTACTCTGATTGCTTTTATCTCTTTTTCTTCTCTTATTGCTAAAGCTAACATTTCTAATACAATATTAAATAGTAATGGTGACAGTGGGCAGCCTTGTTTCACTCCTGATCTTATTGGGAATGGTTTTAGTTTGTTTCCATTACATATGATGCTTGCTGATGGTTTTAAATAGATGCTGCTGATCGTTTTAAGGAAAAGCCCATTTATTCCTATACTCTCTAGTGTTTTTAATAGGAAAGGGTGTTGGATTTTGTCAAAGGCTTTTTCTGCATCTATTGAGATAATCATATGGTTTTTGTTAATTTGGTTATTAATATAATTAATTATGCTGATAGTTTTCCTAATATTGAACCAGCCCTGCATCCCTGGTATAAATCCTACTTGGTCATAGTGTACTATCCTGGGGATGACTTTCTGTAATCTCATTGCTAAAATCTTATTTAAAATTTTTGCATCAATATTCATTAGGGAAATTGGTCTATAGTTTTCTTTCTCAGTTTTTACCCTACCTGGTTTAGCTATCAGCACCATATCGGTCTCATAGAAGGATTCTGGCAGTATACCTTCTGTCCCTAATTTCTCAAATAGTTTGTGTAGTATTGGAATTAATTGTTCTTTGAATGTTTGGTAGAATTCACATGTAAATCCATCTGGCCCTGGAGATTTTTTCTTAGGGAGTTGCTTAATGGCTTGTTCTATTTCTTTTTCTAATATGGGACTATTTAAATAATTTATATCCTCTTCTGTTAACCTCGGCAATCTGTATTTTTGTAGATATTCCTCCATTTCATTCAGATTTTCAAACTTACTGGCATAAAGTTGGGCAAAGTAACTCCTAATTATTGCTTTAATTTCCTCTTCATTGGAGGAAAGTTCTCCCTTATCATTCTTGAGACTAACAATTTGATTTTCTTCTTTCCTTTTTCTTATCAAATTAACTAAAGGCTTAATCTATTTTGTTAGTTTTTTCATAGAACCAACTCTTAGTTTTATTTATTAACTCAATAGTTTTCTTATTTTCAATTTTATTAATTTCTCCTTTTACTTTTAGAATTTCCAATTTGGTATTTAATTGAGGGTTTTTAATTTGTTCTTTTTCTAGTTTTTTTAATAATAAGCCCAATTCATTGATCTTTTCTTTCTCTATTTTATGCAAGTAAGCATCTAGAGATATAAAATTGCCCCTTAAAACCGCTTTGGCCGTATCCCACAAATTTTGGTATGTTGTCTCCTTATTGTCATTCTCCTGGATGAAATTATTGATTGTGTCTATGATTTGCTCTTTCACCCATTCATTCTTCAGGATTAGATTATTTAATTTCCAATTACCTTTTGGTTTATTTTCTCCTGGCCTTATATTGCATGTGATTTTTATTGCATCATGATCTGAAAAGGATGCATTTACTATTTCTGCCTTTCTGCATTTGATTTTAAGGTTTTTATGCCCTATACATAGTCAATTTTTGTATAGGTTCCATGGACTGCTGAGAAAAAAGTAAACTCCCTATTGTCTCCATTCAACTTTCTCCATAGATCTATCATACCTAACTTTTCTAATAATTGGTTTATCTCCCTAGTTTCTTTCTTATTTATTTTGTAGTTTGATTTATCTAATTCTGAGAGAGCAAGGTTGAGATCCCCCACTAGTATCGTTTGGCTGTCTATTTCTTCTTGCATCTCTCTTAATTTCTCCCCTAGGAATTTGTGTGCTATTGCACTTGGTGCATATATATTTAGTATAGATATTGCTACATTATCTATGGTACCCTTTAATAAAATATAGTTTCCTTCCTTATCTCTTTTGATTAGATCTATCTTGGCTTTTACTTGATCTGAGATAAGGATTGCTACCCCTGCTTTTTTTTGTTCGCCTGAAGCATAATAGGTCCTGCTCCAGCCTTTTACCTTCATCCTATATGTGTCACTATGTTTTAGATGTGTTTCTTGTAGACAACATATGGTGGGATTCTGGTTTTTAATCCAGTCTGAGATCCGCTTCCGCTTTATGGGAGAGTTCATCCCATTCACATTCACAGATAGAATAACTAATTCTTTATTTCCTGCCATCTTATTTACCCAAGTTATGTTTTCCCCTTTCCTTTCCCCTTTCTCCCTTCCCCCCACCTCAGTACTTTGCTTTTGATGACCCCTCCCCCAAACAATACTCCCCTTTCCTTTCCCCTTTCTCCCTTCCCCCCTCCTCAGTACTTTGCTTTTGATGACCCCCTCCCCCAAACAATACTCCACCCTTTAGATCCCTTCCCCCTGTTTTTACTCCTTTCCCCTGATTCTTCTATTTTCCCTTCTATTAGTTTGTCCCTTACTTTTCCTCCTTTCCCTCCCACTTCCCTCTAGCAACAGACAAGTTTCTATGTGAAATCAAATGTCTGATATACACTTTTAGAGCCCAACCTGATGAGAGTAAGATTTACGCAGTGCTCGTCTCCCTCCCCTCTTTCTCTCAATTATATTAGGTTTTCTTTGCCTCTTCAAGTGATTTTACCTTGTTTTTACCTCCTTTTTTTTTAGATCTTATTTTACCACTTTTTCCCTCTTTTCCCCAGTATGACAACCCTTTTCCCCTCTAGTTCTCTTTTTCATATTATCAAAGTAATATTTAGTTAATTATACCCCCAAACTTTGAGTATCCCCCTAGTAAAAATAAAGTTCTCAAGAGTCCTTTCCTTTTTACCTTTTTATGCATCTCTTGAGTTCTGTGTTTGGGTGTCGAATTTTTTGTTCAGATCCGGTCTTTTCATTAGAAATAGGTGAAATTCACCTATATCATTGAATGACCATCTTCTTCCCTGGAGGATAATGCTCATTCTAGCTGGATAGGTTATTCTTGGCTGTAATCCAAGTTCCTTTGCCCTTCGGAATATCTGGTTCCAGGCCCTTCGATCCTTCAGTGTGGAAGCTGACAGATCCTGACAGATTCTAATTATTGATCCTCGGTATTTGAATTGTTTCTTTCTAGCTGCTAGCAGAATCTGTTCCTTGGTGCTATAGTCCTGAAATTTAGCCACGATATTCCTTGGGGTTTTAATTTTGGGGTCTCTTTCAGGAGGTGATCAGTGAATTCTTTCAATGCTGATTTTGCCCTTTGATTCTACAATCTCAGGGCAGTTTTCTTTCAGGATTTCCTGGAAGATAGTGTTTAGATTCTTTTTTTGATCATGGCTTTCAGGAAGTCCAATAATCCTTAGATTGTCTCTCCTAGATCTATTTTCTAAGTCAGTTGTTTTTCCTAGGAGATATTTCATATTTTCTTCTAATTTTTCATTTTTTTGTTTTTGTTTGACTGATTCTTGAAGTCTTATTGAGTCATTCACTTGCATTTGTTCAATTCTTATTTTTAAAGTGTTGTTTTCTTCAGTTACCTTTTTAAGTTCCTTTTGTAACTGGCCAATTTGTTCACTGCACTCTTTTTCCACTTCACTAATTTTATTTTTTAATAAATTGGTGTCTTTTTCATATCTCTTTTGCAGAGCATCATATCCTTCTTGCAAGATACTGTATCCTTCTTGCACTGATTTCAATTTATTTTCCCATTTATCCTCCAGCTCTCTTTTGAGGTTCTTTATGCAATCTTCCAGAAAGGCCTTTTGAAACGGGGACCAGTGATGGTCGTTGCTGTTTTTTTCTGGATTTTTGTCTAAAGAAACCTCTGTATCTGAGGTCGTTTCTTTGCCTTGATAAAAGCTGTCTATGGTGAGAGCTCTCTTTTGCTTCTTCATTATATTTTTTTTTTTTAGACAGCGTGGATATCTCTTTAAGGTAGGGAAAAAAAAACGGCGGCTGCAAAAAGCTTTGCCCTGGGGCACTTCGGCGAGTTGACTTACGGTGCTGGGCCAGTGGGGGCTAGGACTAAGCCCGAATTACTCCTTAAACAAGGCAAGTCTGCCAGAACACCTGCCCCCAATCAGGGCAGAGTGTCCCGAGTGCCTCAGATAAACTCCAGGTGTTCGGAATTTGGAGTTTGGAGTTTGGAATTTCTTCCACGATGAGCTGAGCTGAGTCCCACCCTCACTTCCAGCCTGCACAGTTGTCGTCTATTTATCTCTCTGTCCGAGTCTGACTGACCTGATATGAAGTTATCCAGAGAGCTGTGCCCAAATATTTCTGAGTTCGTTGACTTGAAGATCAGTTCAGAGGCTTATTTTATTGTTGATTTGAGAGAAGTTCAGAGGAGAGGCAGAAAGTCACCTTTTCACTCCGCCATCTTGGCTCCGCCCCCCTGGATTTTTTTTAGTGGTGGTTTGTGAAATATAAAATTTTGACTTTGGAAATATTTTTATATTGCCGCTTTTTGCATATTGCCAATTCTTGCATTTAGACAACCTAATTTGCCATGGTTTATTTAGAGATTTAATGATTGTGTTTCTTGTTCAAATCCTTGCAATACAAATGGATAAACGTACTTTATTATGAATGATAATACCCTTTGCTTTGCTATTTTGAATTTGTTTTTCCTCTTCAAAATGAAAATTTATAGAAATACCTCAGATATTTAAAAGAAATTTTGATGATTAATTTTCAGAGGTGTTGTATGAACAAGGGAGAACTATTTTCATTCATCAGAGAGAGAAGAAGAGATTCTTATTTCACATCATTTGAAATTTAGCTTTAGCTTTAAAGAACTTTTAAAACGAATATAAATGTCATTATTAAAGTAGTTTGTTGAATCTCCTTCTTTGGAGATATATAATAAGGTAGTGGTGTGTCTAGGAGATTTGGATTCTCTGCCCTTAGTAGAAGGTAGGAGAAAGTGAAATAGAAGGCCCTTATTTAATGTGGTTAAGAACATACATAATGTTGATAGTAATTAGTCTGCAGTTTTTTTGGTTTGTTTTTTAAGGTAGATTGATTGGGAAAAAATTGAAATACTTTAAAATAATTTTTCATTTTAGTAAAAATTACTAACTTAATAATTAAAAAAATTTTTTAAAATTAACAGTGGAAATAGATTTAATGGATATATAAACACACGATAATTACTTTAAAAATGTTGTCTACTTTAAGAATTACTTAAAACAAGAATTTGGCAGGTGTTTTGCTCAGTATTATCTATTTTTTTTTAAATAAAGCTTTTTTTTTTTTACAGAACATATGAGTGATTTTTCTACATTGATCTTTGCAAAATTTTTGTTCCATATTTTTCCCCTCCTTCCCTTCACTCTTGATGACAGGCAGTCTAATACATGTTAAATATGTTAAAATATATGATAATTACAATATATGTATACATATCTATATAGTTATCTTGTTGCACAAGAAAAATCAGATCTAGAAAGAGAATAATTTAAAAACAAAACAAAACAAAACAAAACAACCTAAGAAGGAAAACAAAATGCAAGCAAACATTCACAGAAAGTGTTAAAATGCTATGTTGTGGTCCACCCTCAGATCCCACAGACCTCTCCCTGAGTGTATATGGCTTTCTTCATCACTGAACAATAGGAACTGGTTTGAAATACCTCGTTGTTGAAGAGAATCATGTCCATCAGAATTGATCATCATATAGTCTTGTTGCTATCCCTTCGAAGTGATGTTATCACTTCGCTCAGCATCAGGTTCATGCAAGTCTCTCCAGTCCTCTTTGAAATCGTCCTGTTGGTCATTTCTTTTTTTTTTTTTTTTTTTTTTTTAATTTTTTTTTAAATTTTTTTTTTGGTCATTTGTTACAGAACAATAATATTCCATAATATTCATATACCATAATTTATCCAGCCATTCTCCAATTGATAGACGTACATTCAGTTTCCAGTTCCTTGCCACTACAAAGAGGGCTGCCACAAACAATTTTGCACATGTGGGGCCCTTTCCGTCCTTTAAGATCTCTTTGGGATGCAAGCCCAGTAGAAACACTGCTGGGTCAAAGGGTATGCACAGTTTGATAACTCTTTGACCATAGTTCCAGATTGTGCTCAGTATTATCTAAATAATTGATTGTGATTCTTTGGTCAGGCCCTAGTTCTGATAATATTGAAGAAGAAATGAATGCCTCTGCACGAGGAGCTTCAGCTACTGTTTTGGAAGAATCCAGAAAAGAAACCACTCCAGTACAACTTCCTGTTTCAGGGCCAGAACTGGCAGCAATGATGAAGATTGGTACCAGGGTCATGAGGGGAGTGGACTGGAAATGGGGAGATCAGGTATTAAATCTGACTGCAGCAAGCATTAGTAAATGTACATTTTTGGTGGTAATGAAAAAAAATTTCCTTTTCCTGTTTATGATATAAACAGCTCAGAACGTAACTCCTTCAGTTCTGTATAATGTTGATAGATGAGACAAACTGAAAGCATTTGTTAATAATGGCTAAAGGGTAAATAATATTCAAGGAAGGAAAGGACAAATAAATAATATCAGGGAAACACTGAAGTGGAGTTTGAAGCAGTATGGTTTAACAGTAGAATTTCAGAAAAACAGTAACAGCTTCCTCTTCCAACCCACTCTCACCCTGGTCTTCACTCTCATCCCCACATTTTAAAAGATGAATACATTCTCTTCACAGCAATCTAGTGAATTTCATAGTACATTTTTTCTGTTTCACAGATGAGGACACTGAGGCTCTGAGAAGTCCATTGTCACACTGTAATAGTGAAGTTCAGGAGACCAGATTTGAACCAGGTCTCCACACTCCAAATTCTTTTTGTACCATTCTACTATTCTTTTTGTTTTGCTATGCTGTCTCTTAAGTTACAGCTAAAAGTCAAACTATTTCTTTCTGTACAAGGGCATCAATATTACAAAGGAACTTAAAAATTCTATCAAGATAACTATTCTGAAAAGCCAGTGGTCTCCTAAAGCTGCTCTTCCATCAAAACCTCCAATCAACAAGGATGGGAGTAGGGAGGTAGAGAAAGTAATAAAGGGATAAAAAAAGGCCCCTTCCTTTCTGTCCCACTGTCTCTGTAATTCTAGTAGTTAATGCATGTTTTAAAACAAACTTTCACTTCTCTCTTTGTCTCTTCTTCAAAGAATTCACTTTATGAAATGGAGGGTCTACCTGCTGTCTTAAGAACTGCCCTCTATTTTTTTGAGGAATGAAGGACCTGAGTTCAAATCTGGACTCAGACACTTAACATTCCCTGGCTGTGTGACCCTGGGCAAGTCACTTAACCCCAGTTGCCTCAGTCAAAAAAAAAAAAGGCAAAAAAAAAGCTTGAAAATATTCTTAGTAATCAAAATAAATATTCTACTTGGCATAGATATACATAAGCACATATATGTTAAGTAAATCAAAATTCTATTTTAAAAATAGTTTATTATTAATTTAAAGCCCCAGAGTAAACTTATATTTAACTTATTATATTTAAAAATTATCTTTTAACATTAATGTTTACTTCTTATTCCTTTTATGTCTTTTTTTTATATTTATCCATTTACATCCCATGTATCTAAAATATAGTGTTGTAGGATTCAGTATGTAATCTGAAAATTGAGATTTTTTTTTTTGGCTTTTCCTGGTTTCATTTTCTTTTTTCTTGTCTTTGTATACTATATTAGATTTCTAAACTTTTAATGAAGTTGATTAAGAAGAATGAGAAAAAGTTTATGCACTCCAGTTAGAGATAGAAAAATTTTAGGTGCTTACTTAGTGAAACTGTAATATTTAATTTTTTTCTTTCCTTCTCAGGATGGCCCACCCCCAGGGTTAGGTCGTGTGATTGGTGAACTGGGAGAAGATGGATGGATAAGGGTCCAGTGGGATACAGGCAGTACCAATTCATATCGAATGGGAAAGGAAGGAAAGTATGATCTCAAATTGGCTGAGCCTCCACCTGCCGCTCAGCCCTCAACAGAGGATTCAGACACTGAGGATGATTCTGGTTAGTAAAATAGTAAGAGATCAAATTAAAGATAACAAGTTAAAAAAAAATCTTTTTTTTTTTGCTTTCCTTCCCTAAAGTCTATATCTCTTCTCTTGGTGACACTAGTTGTTTCCTTAGTTTATTGCTGTCTTAACTTATTCTTGTATATGAGATTTGTCCTTTCAGCCGTACTGTGAGGTTTGCCAACAGAGAGACCCCATGTAGGGCCTGATAAACATTAGTTGGTCATTAAATACAAACTTACTGAATTAGAAATAAGAAGCAAATGATTTTAAATGACATATAGTTCCTGAGATTACCTTTACCAAAGAAATTTGTTAAAAAATTAAGATGGTTTTTATATTTTTCCTTACTTTGCTTTTGAACATTTTACAAATATATAGAGCAGACAGAAATTTGAAAATTTGAATTTATTTTTATTTTTAATCAATTTAGAGTGGGAATAAGAAACCATATATTAAAAAACAGAAATAGACCAATACATGCATCCATTTTGCTTTAGACAACATTTAATGCTTAGTGTTAAACTGGGACAGGATTCTTAAGTTGAGGCCCATAAACTTTTTTATTTTAATAATTTGATAACTGTGTTTCAGTATAATTAGTTTCCTTTGTAATTTTCTATATTTTGCAACATACATTTAAAAACCTTATTCTTAGAAAAAGTATATAGGCTTTAGCAGAGTGCCATAGGAGTCCATGACTCAAAAAAATCTTAAGAACCCTCTGTTTTAGAACTATTTACATTAAAAAAAATAATTTTTTAAAAATCATGTATGCAATATAGATACTACTTGTTGCCATGGCCCTTCCTTTTCTGTAATTCGATTATTAGACTCTTAGGGAAGAGAACACAGTTGACAGAGACTTACTTTTGCTGACTAGACTAAGGATTTTATTACTGGCAGAATCCCCTATTTGTCCATGAGATTTGGAAAAATGAAAAGTTGGTTCTTTTCATGAATAGATTGTAGATGCATACTATCCATCAGAAGTTAATTTGTTAGTGTACATTGAAATGTTCCCTTCCCCAACCAGGTGACAGTTAAAAGTCATTAGTTTATTCTTCATTCTCAAAGAGGACCATGACATCAGGGAAGTGATGCCATAACATGCAAGGGAATTGGATTCAAGGGAGAGAAGGCTGTGCAAAGTCACCTGTCTCTGTCCTTTGAAGCCATCTGGGTATAGTCACCAGAAGCAGATCAGGATGACTGGAGATGGTCCTGGATTCTGTGGGAGAGCTTGGCCTTTTTAAGCTAGGTCTTAGTGGGGACTGAGATAGTGTCCAATCAGTGATTAAGGTTAGGTAAGAAATGAGCTAGAGAATGGATTCTTTTACCTAGTCAAAGAAAAAAAAATCAGTCTGGGAGGGGAAAGAACCTCAAATTTTCTGGCCAAAATAGAAACAATTGCTATATACATTTACTTTGAACCTGTATATTTTCATTTCATTTCTTGCCACTTCCATGCAATCTAATTCTTCCCTTCCACCCCCAAAGATGCAGTTTAAGTAATTTTTGGGATGTTTTGTTGTAAATTTTATCCCTAATCATAGTGAGTTGCAGCTGCATACATATTTTATCTCTTGTTTCTTATTTGTCTTTATTTTGGTTTCCATTACAGAAAGTGAACAAATGGAAAGAAACTTCCACCCTACTTCTATTATGCTTACAAGTACTGTTAATTTACTCCAAACTCTCTGTCTCTGTGCTGGAATTCATGCAGAAATCATGCAAAATGAAGCTACAAGAACTTTGTGTGGTCTACTTAGAATGTTAGTGGAAAGTGGAACAACAGATAAAACATGTACGTCATATGTCATGTGAATGGTAAAATAAACATGTTCTTGGGTGATAAACATTTTCCTTAATATGACTTTTTGCCCCACATTTTCAGTTGTGATATTCTGTGTATCATCTTTTTAACTTTTTTTTTTTTTTTTTTTTGCTGAGGCAATTGGGGTTAAGTGACTTGTCCAGGGTCACACAGCTAGGAAATGTTAAGTGTGAGACTAGATTTAAACTCAGGACTTACTGACTTCAGGGCTGGTGCTCTATCCACTACACTACCTATTTGCCCCTTCTTTTTCACATTTTAGGAGAAACTGGTTCTTTAAACTTTAGGTGTTTTATAAAGGCAGCTATAAAGAAATATTTGCTAATTTTAATGGAGAAATATTTTTAATGTAGTGAGACTTAAAATCATTACTGTTCTTTAATATTCTACATAGTCATTTACTATATTAATTATAATTTATAGATTATAAACATTTAGTCAAATGAAGTATGTGGCAGGCATTGCTCTAAGCACCAAGAATACAAATAAGGGCAAAAAGATACTCACTTTTCTCAAGTTGTTTACTGTCTAATGAGGGAATAAATACAAAAGGGAGCTTAATTGCAGAAGAAGAGGAGGAGAGGCTGTGAGGGAAAAGAAAGAGGCAAAATACCTGACTTGAAGGCATAATAAAGAAGTCCAAGGGAATGTGTCCTGTTGGGAAAAGAAGAGACAGGTAATTTGGGGACCCTCTCCAGAAGGATCTTGGAGGAATTTGCTGGCCTCTAATCAGTAACTATCAGTGAGTTCTGTTCACTATACTACATGTTCAAGGATTGGGTGTGGAAGGAATGTAGTCTTGGAGGGAGAGTTCTTTATGATCTTGGGACAGAGGAAAATAGAGAAATGATTGTACAAAAGATTCACAAAATGTTGCAGGAAGGCACAGTATATCTTAGTGAGGAAGAAGCTTCATGAGATTCTGCCTTTGTCAAAGGAGAAGAGAATATATATTTTGATAAAGATAAGGCAGTTTCAGAAAGTGATTGCTTAGGTTTCAGGAATCACTGAATACTACACTTTGAAACTGTTGTTTGGGAGATGGAAATTATTCTTGAGGATACTTTAGGAAAAGAGAGTTGCAAAAGATCAAACTTAAACAGGGGAGGATAGGTAAGAAGTAAGAAAGGGTAATTAGGAACATTTAATCTGATGAACCTTGAAGTCTGAGCTGTGGTGTTTGGTTACCAGAAATTACCAAAATATGTTAGAGCATTTTACAGAATAAAAAAACTGATTATCAGTGCATAATAATAGATAGGCATTTAGTACAAGAAATAAGAATGAATTTAGTAAAAAGTTATAATGATTCAGATGATTAAAGTTTGAGCTTGAATGACAAGGCAAAGATAAAGTGGATAAAGTGGAAGAAATGACAAGTTTTAGCAATTTAAGAAATAACAGATATTGTTGAAAATCATTGTCTTTATCACTTGGGATAAGTATAAAATGGTTGTGATAACAACATTGGAGAAAATGGATAGAAAGATAATCCAGTTCATTGAGTTCTTAGTTCTTTTCCTTACATATATTACATATACGCTATAATTTAGAATAGTAATTTACTATCTTATGCTTTGTTTTTTATTTTCATTGGAAAGACATTGTCTGGGTGTGGAAAGAAGACAGAATATAAATGATATAATAATTTAAGTTAAACCCAGTTGGAGCTTTGATGTCTGTGTGATTTTGTTTTTTTCCTCCTCCCCCCCCCCCAGGCAGGTTGGGTTAAGTGTTAAGTGACTTGCCTGGAGTCACACAGTTAGGACATATTAAATGTCTGAGGTCAAATTTGAATTCAGGTCTTCTTGATTTTGAAGGTTGGTGCTCTATCCACTGTGCCATCTAGCTGCCCCCAGCCTGTATAATTATGGTCATATATCTTAACTCTTCAAGGCTCCAGCTTCCTCAAACGTTTTAAAATGAGAGAATTGGGATAGTTGTTTAATCAAGCCATTTCTAACTCTAAATTCTATGGTTTATATGGTGTTCAGAGACATTAGGCTTAATGTCTGTTTCTTAGGAATACTGTAAAAATTAATCTCAGTTTATAGAAGTACATGTGAAAATTATGTAATTCCAATTATACAGAATATATAGTTGCTTTTGATTTAAGCAAATAGTATAGTAAATAAAATTACATTAGGAATGGGAGAGCAATATTCCATTGAAATATTAACAGACTGACATAATTAGAGATTTTTTACTGTTTATGAAAACAAGCATAAGCAACTACAATAACTAAAATATCTTGTTTTAGTTATCAAATTCCTAAAATATATTGTTAAATGACTTTTTAGATTATTTCAGATTAATGAGGCCTTATTGTTTTTTATGTTCTTTATTACCTTTGGTTGTAAAAGAAAGAAAGAAAAAAAAATAGCTCCTTATTTTAATTTGGGAGCCTAATGTGGGGGGAGAATATTGACTTTTTTTTTTCTCTTTCAGCTTCTTTACCAAATAAGATGGTTTATAAAGAGCAGCACAGAAGTTGGTGTACACTTGGATTTATTCGAAGTATAGCACTTATGCCTCAGATGTGTAGCACCCTTAGCACATCCCAATGGATCACATTACTAATGAAAATTGTGGAAGGACACGAATCATTTACAGCAGCTTCGCTTCAGAGACAGGTGATTGATTTGACAGATATACTTGTTATATTCCCTAATGCAAAAAATTTTTTTTCAAGTTGGATGAAAATAAACGTAGCAAATACTAAAAGAATTTTTTGGGTGAATTTGTGAATCCTTCTGGGACACTGAACTCTTATAGTACTTAAATAGTTCTTTATAGTAATGAGTAGCAGAATCATCCTGAAGTGAAAGTAACATAAATAAGCTTTTAGAATATGTGAGTTGTGATAATTGACTCCTTGGTAATTTAATTTTAAAAAGTGATAACTCCAGATATTTCTTAAGACTTTTTTCTTGGAACTATGCAGTTCCTGATGGCTCCTTAGAAAAACTTTTTTTAATAAACATATTTTCATTTTTCATTATTCTATGATCTATTTTTCATGTTTAACCTCTGGTGATTATTATAACTTTCATCATCATTTTCATCTATCATGAAGATTATAGATTTTCACATCTATCTAACTATATCTGTATGTTTGTATCCTCATAGTCATCTTTCTCTTTCATTACTAGGACACTACACAAAGCAAATGCTGAATAAGCATTTTAATTGAGTGTTTAGTGATTTAGAAAATATATCTTAAATGCCTACCATGTGTAGGCCATTCTGAATGTTAGAGACGAAAATAAAGCGGTTCTTGCCATCTAATTAGGGAGATACACCATGTACTCAGATAAATGAGTATGGACAATTAGAGAATCAGAAAAGACTTCATTCACATAAGGGGTGGCACACAGACAGAAGCTGGCTAGACCATAGAGTACATGAAAGGGAGTTTGAAGAAGGTAATCTTGAAACCTAGTTTTTCTTTGAGATTGTGAAAGTCTTTAACTCTACCCAAGCTGAAGAGTTTGCATTTAATAGGTGGAATATTTTATATTTGTGTTTATGTAGAAGCACTGTTTTATAGAAGCAATCAAAAATTATTAAAAAAAATTTTGAATAGGAAGTGAAATAGTCTGATCTGCTTAATTTTGTAGCTTGTAGCATACTGTTTTATGGGAGGGAGTGAAAGAAGGAATGTGAATTAAAAAATATTATATTATTGTAAATTGTATTACAATACAATTAATTAACAAGCATTTATTTACAAAATCTCCCTCCCCTCTAGTAGAACTTAACAATTGCTTCTTAAAGGAGACCACAGATTTTGATAGGTGGTGCAAGAAGCAGCAGGTAGGATCAATTTGGCTGGGTTAGAGTTTGTGGGGAGGAAAAGAGTGTGGGCTATTTGGGAAGATAAAAGGGGGCCAGGTAGTGAGGAACTTTAAATGCAAATTAAAGGACTTTATGTTTCCTTCTGGAGGTAGGGAGGAGGGAAATTCTAGGATTTATTGAGCAGGGAGATGGCATCATCATTTAGCAAAATCACTTTGGTAGCTGAGTAGGAGATGGATTGGAATGGGAAAAGAATTGTAGCAGGGAAAACTAGGGTGGTATCTATTGGAGAGAATGTGGTATATAATAGAGATGTAGAGAAAGAAATTTGACAACTGATTGGACATATGAGTCTGATAAGAAAAAGGAGTCAAGGATCACATAAAAGTTGTGAATCTGGGTGGCAAAGACGGGTGGTGGTTGTCTCTGCAGTAATAGGGAAATTTCAGAAGAAGGGAGAGTTTAGGGAGAAAGATATTGAGTTCTAGTTCAAAGTAATTAAGGCCTGAATTAGGGAAAATGATGATGTGAATGGACTGATTTAAGAGATTTGGAAGTAGAATTTGCAAGACTTGACAACTGATTGGATATGGGAGGATAAAGGAGAAGGAATAGTCAGAGATGACTTAGATTGTGAATTTAGATCATTGAATGAACGGTATGCATTCCAGAAATAACCACTTTTGGAGTAACTAGATTTTGGGATAAAGATAATAAATTCCATTTTGGGCATATTAAATTTTAATTTCTTATGGGGTGTCCAGTTAGACATATTCAGTAGTCAGATGTCATTACATGGATTCAGTTTAGGTTAAAGATTAAAAATTCCAATTATTCATAGATTATTTATATTATATATAAAGATTAAAATGGGTATATAAATTTAAGAATTATCTGCCTAGGGAGGATACTTGAAAGCTTGGAGTGTGAATGAGATTAAAAGACAGCAAAAGAAGAGTCTGTAGGACAGAACCTTGTCAGACCAACCATACTTTATCTTACAGAAAAGACTTAAGAAGGAGGAAGATCAGGAGAGAGCAGTATAGTGGAAGACAAGGGAGGATAGGATATCCAACAAAAGTGGGTGACCAATAATAACAGAAGCTGCAAAAAGTTGTATAGTTGTATAGAAAAAATTATTGTATTAAGCTGTGAAGAAATCATAGAAAATCTTGGAGAAAGGTTTGGGTTCTCCCCTTCCCCTTCTTCTCCCCACCTTGTTGGAATGATTGAGTATGAAGTCGGATTGTAAGGGGTTGAACGGTCTATGTTACAATGTAAACACTACAGATTCATGAAAGTTTGAACAGCAAAAAAATAAAGGTTGATAGTGTATTGACAGATCAAGTGAAAACATCTTTTTTTTTTTAAGGTTTGGAGAGACATTTTGAATATGTTTCTAGATAGATAGGAAGAGAAGAGTAGATAAATTATAGGAGAGGGGAAGGAAGAATGAAGAAATGAATGAATGAATAGGAATAATTGGAGATCAAATTCCTAGAGGAGATTTGGTCAAATGCCCAAATAGGGGTTTGGTCTTGGGAAAGAGAAAGAATTATTACTGGAAAGAATGGTGGACTACATAGAAGGATGTTGAGTTGTGGACCAAAAGAGAAGACTTGAAGATAGGTGGTCTCAATTTTTCTTAGAAAAGAAGATGAGGGTAGAATGATATGCTTCTGAGGAGAGGAGAGATTTCAGGAGTGTGATAGAAATTTATTCAGACAATTGTAAAAAGATTGCCTTGAAACAAGAGAGAGAAAACCCTGAGATTGTTAGGTAGCATAAATTTGTTAAGGGTAAAGTCAGTACAGGTATGTGACTTCTTCTAGCAATGTTTAGCAGCACTTGAGAAAGTAAAGGAAAATTCTATGTGAGTATACATTTTTGTGTGGGATAGGTTCTCAGAACTGAGATTTGAACAAGTACGAATAGTGTAGGTCAAGGAGTAAATGATTCCATGGCAGGGAATGATATAGATTTATTTTTGCTGAGCTGGTTAACTATGGGGTCAAGACTTTGAGGGCAAGAAGTTTAGATATAGCAGGGGTGAAGGTTTGGGGCAAACCAGGTGTGAAAACAATAGAGGTTTTAGTGAAGATAAAGAATGGATTTAGAAGCAATGAATCAAGGGGAAAAACGGTACAAGAGACTAAGATTACAGAAAGGAGTTTCAGAGTTTAAGACAATGTAAGTATAGTTATGGGCACTTAAGAGATCTACATTGTTTTTGGGTGAATGAAATAGAATGATGGCGTAAAGGTAAACTAAAAGGTCAGACTGTTTAAGAAATTTCAAAGAATATATATTGCAATCTCTGAATATAAGAACTGGACTTGGAATAGAGAGGCAGACCCTGAACAAGGTCTGAACTACTTGCAGAAAGAATGAGATATACCTAGACTAGTAAATGACTGTAGCAAGCATAATACCTGATTGATATAGATGCTTAGAGTAAACCTAAGCATAAGAAGTTCCTGAAGGTGATCCTGACAAGATGACATAAAGAACAAGGTATGTGTCTTCATCTTTATCTGAACAAGCGTGTCAGGAGACATAAAAACTCATTATCGGAGAGGGTAGCCAGGGTATAGTCACTTCTGGAAAGAAACATATTTCTTTGGACTAGAAGGTAGATGACCACATCTGGGGTGACAGAAAGTTTATTAAAAGCAGAGGATCTTAAAGTCATAGATAAAGAGCTGGATGGGGACCTTCTGACCTCCTCATTTTATGCATGAAAAAACTGAGGTACAAAGGCATATCTTTTTACAGTGTTCCAGAAGAACAGTGAAACTGGAGGGTAGACATGGAGTAATAGGGTTTAGATAAGTAAGAATAAGAATATGTTGACAAATAACAGAAGGAAAGGATTGTTGCTAGCCAAGTTACAGTCTTAGAGGGAAAAGGAGATGATCATAGGAAAAGAAAAAAAATGATTGAGTATAATACATTGACTGGAAAATGATTGATCGTAATTATGTTTTCATTAGATCTTAGCAGTACATTTATTGCAAGCTGTACTTCCATCCTGGGACAAAACAGAAAGATCAAGAGATATGAAGTTTCTTGTGGAAAAACTTTTTGGCTTCTTGGGCAGTCTACTTAGTACATGTTCTTCAGACATACCATTGCTCAGAGGTAGAGTGGCTTTTCATATTATTTGATTAATTAGATGAATTATAAATTCACTTTTTAGCTTTTACTCTATTTTTTATTTCAGAATCAACTCTGAGAAGGAGGAAGTCCAGACCCCAGGCATCTTTGACTGCAACCCATAGTAGTACTTTGGCAGAGGAGATAGTGGCCCTGCTAAGGACTCTCCATTCACTGAGCCAGTGGAATGGACTCATAAACAAGTACATCAACTCTCAGCTAAACTCCATCACCCACATCTTTGCAGGAAAACAGTCGGAAGGGGTAGTTTCCACGTTTTAAAATAAGCTCATTTTTTTCTTTCTAGAATACTTTTAATTAAAAAAAAATTAACTTTTAAAATGTATTATTGACTCAGAGGCATTTTAATTTAATTGGATTAACTCTTGTATTTTAGAAAGCAATTTTTTTATTAAAGCTGCTTTATTGTGACTATTTTTCTAAAGCATAGATAAAAATATTGATTTTTCTGCTTATGATTTATTTGTATTTGTTTTGTATTAGGCTGTGTTAGAAGATTACTTTCCTGATTCTGAGAACCCTGAAGTTGATGGCTTAATGGCAGTGCTAGCTGTAATTGGTGGAATAGATGGTCGATTGAGGCTGGGTGGTCAAGTGGTACATGATGAATTTGGAGAAGGCACGGTGACACGCATCACTCCTAAAGGCAAAATCACAGTCCAGTTCTGTGATATGCGAATATGTAGAGTTTGTCCATTGAGTCAGCTAAAACCGGTAGGTGCGCTTTTGTAGATTTTCACTGTTGTATATGTAGAAAAATTACAGCACAAAATGAGGTCTAATGCTAGGAATTAGAATATAAGATGTTAGATGTGGAAAGGGACCTCAAAGCCATCCAATCCCACCTATGTGTAATGAATCTCTTTTCTCTACAGTGCACAACACGATTGGTCTTCTAGTTTTTGGCTAAAGACATAGAGTGAAGGAATGTTTTAATACCTGAGGCAATCTATTCTATGTTTGAATAACTCTAGTTTAGGAACTTAGATGGAATCTGTGTCTGCCTTTGTAATTTCCACTCTGTTCCTAGTGCCATCTTCTGGGGTCAAACTGAATTTGTTTAATCCCACTGTGTACTTGATAATCCTTTAAGTATTTGAAGGCCTGTTTCTACTAAATCTTCTCTTGTCTTAAATGTCTCCAGATTCTTATATGGTGGTAAAGTTGATATTCTTGCCATCCTGGTTGTTCTTGTGGGTTCTTATTCTCACAATTTTGAAATACGACATTTAGAATTGAAGGCAGTATTCCAGATTGTGGTGTGACTAGGGTGGTTTACAACAGAACACCTCTCTGTTCCTACAGTATAGAGTATAATTCTCTTAAGGCAATTTAAACACTTATTAACTTGTTTGGTGTTTTTATATCATGCTGTTAACTCATGTTGAGTTTGTACTTGCTAAAACTCACTTCTTTTTTGATCTGACTGTTCAGTCTATTTTGAATCCAGCTAATTGTATGTTCATCTATCTCAGAATTGTCAAATTTAGATTCCTGCAGAACTCTGGAATATAACCCAAACCAGATTAGAATATTATTGGAAAACGTTTTAGCAAAACAAAACAAAAAAAAATCATTTTAGTTTTTTAAGTCAATATACAGTCAACAGGTATCCTTTCCTCTTTGAGTTTGGTATTACTGGTCTAGTCTGTCATTTTTTAGCTTATCTACAAGAGTCATATTAAAGATTGAACTGGGATAAAATCTAGGTAAACTATATCTTCATTATTTCCCTGTTCTGCTGATTTTAACAGGGTTAAAACACTTATCTAGAAAGGAAAATGAGGTTAATCTTGATATAGTTTTAATAAAACTAATTTTTTTTTGTGTGTGAGATCTGCTTCCTTTGAAGTTCATTAACCATCTTTTTTTATACTAATACAGAATTCCTTCCCCTACCCCCGGAAGAATTGAAGCCTAGTTTACTGATTTAAAATTAGCAGACTTTACTCTTTATAATTTTGGGTCTACTGTTAACTTTAATTTTCCAGCTTTAATTTTCTTGCAAGATAAAATATAGTGTTTTTATATATAGAGATATTAAAAACACAGTTTAAATGCATTTTAAAAATAATATTAAAATAGCATAATGTAGCATATGTTATAATGTAAATTAAACTTGAGGTTTCATTAAATTATTGAATTTAATGATTTAATTACTCAAAAATTAAAGTTGATTTGTTCTCATATTAGTCATCCTTAGTTAAGTTCTGGGACAGAATGTAAGATAGTGGGAAAGGTACTAATTTTGGAGTTAATAGACCAAAGTTCAACGCAAGTTGTCTAGCGCTAGATGGCCTTCAGAGTTTCTTTCTGTTCTATATTTATGATCCTAAATAAGATTTAAAGGGCCAATAATATTTAAAGGGCCATCAATAAAATGCAAATGTGAATGAAGATTTTTAAATGATGGATACAGTTCTTTTTGTTTTTCCTTTCACAATTTATTTTCAGCTCCCAGTTACGGCATTTAATGTGAACAACTTACCATTCACGGAATCTATGCTCTCTGTGTGGGCTCAGTTGGTCAACTTGGCAGGAAGCAAATTAGAAAAACACAGAATTAAGAAATCTACTAATCAAACCCTTACAGGTTAGTATATTTTCTCTTTAATTCAAAAAATCAAAATGTTGATTGAACAGCTTTAGTTGGGAATACTCTTGTCAGTGTAAGCTAATTAAGGGAAAGGGTGATATACTTGAGTTAGGAATTTGGAAGTAAAGATAAACTAGATCTTTTCATTATGACCAGTAACCTTTACTGATTAATTATTATGCTCATGACTCTGTGATTTGTGATAATAAATTTTTATGAATTAGACTGTGCCAGTAAATCATACCATATATGCTTTAGACTAAGAGTTGTACATAGTCTTTGCACAGGGTAGCAAAGGGCAAACAATTTTGTTTGGTTTTAGCATTTGTAGTTAAAACTTGAACTGCTATTTATGTCTTTTGGGCTTCAAAAAACACATTCTTCTTTGTGTCTCTTTCCCTACCTCTTTAAAGAAAAAAAAAATGTTAGGCAGAAATCCCTCTACTCTTGGATTCTTTTTTTTTTTTTTTTTTTTTTTCTGAGGCAATTGGGATTAAGTGACTTTCCCAGGGTCACACAGCTAGGGAATGTTAAGTGTCTGAGACCAGATTTGAATTAAGGTTCTTCTGACTTCAGAGCTGGTGCTCTAACTACTGCACCACCTAGCTGCCCCTTTCACCTGGATTCTTAATGATTGGCTCACAGTTGCTTTGTTTTTAGGCTTCTGAATCAAATCAGAAAATAGCTTGAGTCCTAAATTAGAAACAAATCCTTACCTGAGTGGGTGGTTGTGAAGGGGGAGGTAAAATGAGCCAAACATGTTTTTAGCTTTCAGAAATCCCTGTCCATAGAATTAAATAAATTACAGAATGGGATAAACTTACATCAGAGCATAACATGAAGGGAGCTTAGTGAACTTGGAACCAGGAAGATCTGAGTGGAAATCCTACCTCAGATCCTTATTAGTTGTATGACTTTTGGCAAGTTAGTGAATTTTGTATGCTTTGGTGTCTTCTTTTTAAAAATGAATATGTTGGACTCAACAGTTCTTTAGCTCTAAATTGATGCTCTTATGATTAGATGGATTCTGCACGAGAATTTCTCCAGTATTTACTCTAAATTGAAAATAGATCTCTTGTTAAAGATGGGTTTTACTTAAAATAAAATCTAGAATAATCAGATAGGAATAGTTTGATGAATTAAAGGAATGGAGTAGTTTTCATTTTATTTTCTCTTTTAGAAGATTTTTTTCAATATCCTTAGTGTAAAGTGATTCAAAGAGCTTACTTTAAATAAATTTTTTTATACTAAATAGAAAAAAAAATCTCAATCATAATTGAGAAACATAGAGCTTTTCTGTAAAAATAATCAGATTAGGACTTTATTCTGTAATAGGATGCTTCTTATTTGCCTTACAAAGAACATAGCTGACTTAGAGAATCATTTTTGTGCTGTAGCAAGCACAAAGAGAAAAAAGTTCTTTGGCATGGATTTTCTGGGCATAGAAGTATATCCTAAACTAGAAGCTTGTACATCAATGTAAGAAGACCCATGGACTCATAATTCTGAATCACAGTTGTCTAGTAGCCTATAAGTTTAACTCATTATCCATTTAATTTCTGGATTGTGCTTTCTTCTGAAGATTTAGGGGTCCAAAAATGCCTGGGTCTTGTAGCAAAATGCAGAGTTTCTCTCCTGAGGTATTGGGGGTAGGTAGAAGGATATCCTGATTTGAATACTTGACAGTGTTGCTTCCTTAGACTTTCCTTAAACTTTTGTGGTGCTTCTAGGATCATTTGAAAGGGCCCTCAGAGGTTTTCTCCCCTCTTCTTTTGCACAAGAGGAAACTGTCCCAGGGAGGTCAGAGTAACTTCTCCAAGATAACACAGGTAGAGAGAGGCTGAGACCAAGGCAGATTCTGCTGGTCAGACTTGCTACTAAATAACTATTGCATTTTCCTCCTATTTGGTGGCTAAATGTATCTGCATGGAGGAGTGTTAGATTTTTGTATTTTGCATATTCAACAGTTTTTTTTTTTAAGTATTGTAAATGGAGAGGTCAAATTAATTTTATGTTTATAAGGTTACTGGAATGCCCTTCCTCTCCGTAATTTGTAATCATTTGTGAAGTTTTTTTTATGTAGTATCTCCTACTTTGATGATGATTCTTCTTTTCTATAGGACAAGTAGACTTGGACTTGCTAAGATGCCAACAGTTAAAATTATACATATTGAAAGCAGGTCGAGCATTGCTTTCCCATCAAGATAAACTGAGGCAGATCTTGTCTCAGCCAGCTTTACAGGAAAATGGAGTCCTTTCTACAGGTATCTTATTTTCAGATCTTTTCTGAAAAATTAATTTGCATCTTTTTCTGGCAGCTTTTTTTTATTCATGAAAATTAGTCCAGAGAAATGTTTTCTTTTTAATAAGTTGAGAATGAAAGATTTGGATCTAAAGCAGAGCCTGGCAGTCAATGAGTTTTGATTTTTAGTGTGTGCTGTGTGCTGGATATTGATTGTGCTAATTGCTGATAATAGTGAAAATCACCCAAGGTTCTCTTCCTCTTAAAGTACTGAGAGATATTTCCTGATAAAGATTTTAAAATTTCATTCAGGCATTATTTATTGGGCCTCTATTATTTGTATGGCACTGTGCCAGATAACATAAAGGAAACAAAGGTGTAAGACAATCTTTGAAGAATTTTCTATTTAAGTGGGTACATAAGGCTTGCGTAAAGTTGAAAGAACCATTAAAGTTTAACTAGTCCAACTTTTGTATTTTACAAATAAGGAAATGAAAATTTGAAGAGGTTTAAATGACTCTTCCAATGTCACACAGCATTGAATGACAAAACTGAGATTTGAATCCAGTTCTTCAAATATCTAGTTATTCCTCTACTATATTACCTATCTCCATATTTCAAGAAATTAAATAACATAAGAATTGTCACCAGAAAGGTGTGAGCAATAATAGATGAAAAGTATATAAATGGAACTTTAAATTTTGCAAAGCGCTTTACATGTATTTTTATTTAACATACCATGAAATTTCACCTGAGAGGGAAATAATTTCTAGCTGGTAGAGATCTTAGAAATTTTCATGGAACAAGTGGGTTTTGTGCTGGCCCTTTAGCAACAGCTATCAGAAAGTGGAGGAAAGGACATGCTAGAGGTAGAAAGGTATGGAATCAGAAAAGTACATGATAAGTTTAGGAAAAGAGATAATTCAGATTGGTTTTAGCTAATAAATGTGCAGGTAAATAGGTGATGAAGTAGGGATTTAAGATCATAAAAGAACTTTGAATGTCAAGCTAAGAAGTATTTGATGGTCAATTGAAGATTTTGTTTGAGAATCATGATTGGCCTGTCTTTGGGGAAATTATTTTGACAGGAGTTTGTATAAAGTAAATTGTCATGGAAAGAGAGTGATTATATGTTGGGAAACCACTTAATGGAGAGCTTGAAGTAATGTTGTGTGGCACTAGAAATAGAAATCAGTTTCTGTATTCCTAGGGCAGAGTTTCATTTATAGTAGACACCCAATAAATGCTTATTGACTTTGCTTAACACACTTAATGTTCTTATGTTCTATAGAGGGAGACAACACGTATGACATGTTATATTGAAGTGTATATGATATATATTGATGTTTTATGTGATGTATAAGAATTTACAAAATATACAGAAGACCATCTTTTGGGGATCAGGAAAAGACTTATTTAGAAGGTTCAAATTGAATTGAATGTTGAAAGAAACAAAAGTGGAGATGAATGTGAAAAAGATTTTGAGAAGATAAAAATGGCAATATTTGGCTCCTGGCTATATTGGAGCAAGTAGAGGGAGAAAAGGGCAACTAAGGTTTTCTGCCCAGGTGAAGATTCTCCTAAATGCTTATGGCATACATATAAAGGTAAAGGTATCTCAGAAGTCATCCAGTTCAATTCTTTATTTTGTGGCTAGATGAGGAAACTGAGACCCAGAATGTGACTTGGCCATGATCATATAGGCAGTAAGGTTCAGAGGCAGAATATGAAACCAATTTCTATGATTCCAGATCAGTGCTGTTTTCATGCATTACACTAGAGGGATGTGATGCTTACTTTGAGATATTACATTTGAAATTCTTCAGTTGCTTCTAGCAGGCATTTGGAAATAAAGTAATAGAATTTAGTCAAGAAATTAAAAACCAGAGATTCAGATTTGGGAGGTATTCTCTCCCTATCTCTCCAATGAAAGTGATGAGAGTAGAAGAGAAAAGATTAGTGAAGAAAGAGTCTTGGGAAGATTAGTATTTTGGAAAAAGGAGGAGGGGAACAGGAATTATTAAGAGACATCAGTGAATGAAAAGATTTCTTTCCAGTAGTATATGATATTTTACATGTATCCATATTCTTTCTATTTTTAGTTGTACATCCTCAAAAATAGATTAGTTTCAATTGTAGTTCAATGACTATGACAATGTTTATATTCTGTGATTATGTGAATGTTTCATATTCAATAGAATTTTATTTGGAGAACACTTATTATTCTATTAATATCTATCATGTGCTTTAAAATGCAGATGATGGTACAGCATCCCCTGATATTGGAGATATGTCTCCTGAAGGACCTCAACCTCCAATGATCCTCTTACAGCAGTTGTTGACTTCTGCCACACAGCCATCACCTGTAAAGGCAATATTTGACAAACAGGAACTTGAGGTATAATTCTGCAACCTGATTAATTTTTATTACAGTATATTAAAAAGAAATGAAGCTATTTCTTCATAGTGTACATTTTTTTCAAGTATGTATTCTAAGATCATAGTATTTTTCATGATACACTGAAACTTTGTATATCTAGCTTGAAAAAATGAGAGATTTGATAGCATTTTCATTTCTCTTTTCAAGAAAATGACAGTTTTATTTCAGCATTAGAAATTTAGACATAGTAATACTATGTAATACTAGAGCAGTTAAAAAAAAAGAAGCACCATATCACTTCGATTCTGTCCCATTGCTGCTACCATTTGTCCACAATCACAATGTCATGAAACTTAGGTGAAAACCAGATTTTATTGTTGTTTGTCTTTCTTTCTCAAGAGGACCTTGATCTCAGAAGGGGGATTCATGATTTACAAGTGAATTGGATTTAAGAGAGGGAGGGTTGTGCAAAAGTTGCTAGTCTCACTTTCTCTCAGGAGCCATCTTGGTCCTCTGGGAAGTTCTAGATTAGAAATACTAGAGAATGCTCTGGATGCAGTGGGAGATCTTAGCTTTTTTTTTTTTTTTTTGCTTTTTGCTAAGGCAATTGGGGTTAAGTGACTTGCCCAGGGTCACACAGCTAGGAAGTGTCTGAGATCAGATTTGAACTCAGGTCCTCCTGACTTCAGGGCTGGTGCTCTAACCACTGTGCCACCTAGCTGCCCCCTCTTAGCTTTTTTAAACTTAGTTTTCCCCCAGATCTCAGTTTATCTGAGGTGATATCCATTTAGTGATTAAGGGTAGGTAAGAAATGAAGCCAAGAATAGCCTCTTTAACCTGATGAAAAAAAAAATTTTTTTTTAGTCTGAGAGGGGAAGACCCCTCATTGAGGTTTCTGGCCAAACAGAAGCAATTGCTGTTTACACTCACTCTCAGCCATTAGAATCAAAACAGTGGCCAGGTGAGGCGTGGGCTGTGAGCTATTCTTAGCCAGTCAATGAAAAGCTGAGTAATTTGGGTTAAAGTCAGCTCATGAGTTTTCAGCAACCAAAATTTGTATTACTTTGGGCAGAACACTTGATAATTATATTGATTCCCAATGTAGACTAAGAGATTGGATGGAATTAAGAGGGAGAGGGAAAGAATCAAGTTTTTTTTTTTTTACAAGAGAAATGAGTATTTATATGGATAATACCAGGAATGGGTGTGGCAAGGGAGGGGGAAAGGTACAGTAAAGGTTGGAAAAGAATAAAACCTCTCCTGAAGTGGAGGAGCAAGGTGCTGGTAAAACCTGCATTCTTTTGCATTGAGAACTGCTAGATTATAAAAATAAGATTGTCAGCATATCTACAGGGTCTCAGGTTTTCTAGTAAATTTTCCAGCTTCACACAGACTATCAGATGCCTATCTTGACTGCCAAGGACATAACAGGGAGTCCAGCTTGGGATGCAAATAAATTATGTCAGGGATGGCATCTTAAATCCTTGACACATTCAGAGCCTCCTGCATGCTCTGGGTCTAGTATTTCTGGAAAATATGGCAACTCAGAAAGACAGGTTCAGGGGACCACTTGATAGCTCTTAACAGTTTATGTTATTAAAAAGTTTAAATGATATCTATTATCATTAGATATTGCTTGGGAAAATATATATTTTTACCTCTTTTGGTGGATTTAGGGCCAGGAAATTTTTGTTTTATGATTTTTAGATACTTTATTAGATATCATCCAAGTACTTTTCAAAGTCAGGTCAACAGACATTTATTAAATACCTGCTACTATGTTCCAGGTGCTATGTTAGTGGTAGGCTTTCAAAGAAAAGTTAAAAAAAAAAAAAAGCAAAAAAACAAACAAACAAACAAAAAAACAGTCCTAGCTCTTTCAAGGAGTTTACAAGGGAGGGTACAAATAAGATAGTCATTAGAGAGATAGCATTAGTTGTAAAAGAGCTTCCTGTAGAAGATGGTATTTTACCTTGGATCTGAAGCAAGGCAGGAGAATTCTAAACATGGGACAACTACTGAAAATACATGGAGTCAGGAGATAGTGTCTTGTGGGAGGAACCGAAAAGAAACCTGGGACTTTGACTCAAGATTGTGTTAGCAGAGTAAGATATAAGAACACTTGGAAGACACTTAGGTCTTTAAAAACTAAATAGAGGATTTTATATTTGAACTTGATGCTGGAGTTTATTGAATTGAGTTCTGACATAATAGACTTTACTTTAGGAGGATCAGTTCGATAGATGAGTGAAATAAGGGCAAGGAGACCAATGCTATTGCAGTAGTCCAAAATGAAAGCTGCACTGGAGTGGTGACAACATCAGAGGAAAAAAGAGACATACATGAAAAATGTTGTGAAGATATACTGAGCAGGAGTTGGTGGCAGATTATAACAGATTATATAGAAGGAGGTATGGTGACAGGAGAATGGTAATATTTTCCATGGTATTAAGAAACTGAGGCAAACAGGGCTGAATGACTTGCCCAGGGTCACCCAGCTAGTAAGTGTTTGAGGGTTGATTGGAAGGAGGATGTCTTTGAGTGGTTAAGTCAATTCACAACTCCACTAACAGTGCATTTTTGTCTCAGTTTTTCCACATCCCCTCTAACATTTCTAATATATTAGGCAAGCTGATAGATAGGAGGTGATACCTCATTCTTTTAGTTTTCATTTCTCTCATCAGTAGTGATATAGGGAATTTTTTCATATTTCATAGGAATTTTGATTCCTTTGTCTGAAAACTGCCTATTCATGAGTATTTATATCCTTTGACCATATATCAATTAGGGATTGGCTGTTATTTTTATAAATTTTACTGAGTTCTCTATATTTGAGAAATGACACCTTTATCAGAGATATTTTCTGTAAACTTCACAGTTAGGGTTACTGTGTATTTCTCTTCATCTTATTCTTTCCACATTTATTCTGCACTCTCTTTCTTATCTTGTTCATCCTCAAAAAATATTTTGCTTCTTTCTACTGCTTTCCCCTTCTGTTCTCTATTCTGTAAGCCTTTTCTCTCGCTACCTGCTTTTATCCCATTCCCCTCATACTTTTCTGTAGGATAAGATGGATTTCTATGCTCAACTGAGTGGGCAGTGTTATTCCTTCTTTAAGCCAATTTTGATGAAAGTAAAGGGCAAGTACTCTGTCCACTTCCCCCATCTTAACCCTCCTTTAGGTGAGATAAATTACCCTATTCTACCTCTCCCTTTCCTCTTCTCCTAGGGCATTCCTCTTTCTGATCCCTTAATTTTGTTTTTTTTTATTAGATATCATCCCATCATATTTAATTCACACTCATGTGCTCTATCTATTCTCTTTACTGCTTCAATAATGAGAAAACTCTTAGGAAATATAAGAAATCATTTTCCCTTGTAGGAATATAAATAATTTAAACTTATTGAATCCTTTATGATTTTTCTTTCCTGATTACCTTTTTGTGCTACTCATGACATTTGCATTTGAAACTCAGATTTTCTTTTCTGCTCTGTTCTTTTCATCAAGAATACTTGAAAGTCTATTTCATTAAAATTCCATTTTTCTCCTTAAAAGATTATAGTATTTTGATTGTAATCCTAGCTCCTTTGCCCTCTGGAATATAATTATTCCAAATCTCTGATTTTGTAGAATCTGCTGAATCTTATGTTGTTGTTGTTGTTTTTTTTTTTTTTTTGCTTTTTGCTGAGGCAATTGGGGTTAAGTGACTTGCCCAGGGTCACACAGCTAGGAAGTGTCTGAGATCAGATTTGAACTCAGGTCCTCCTGACTTCAGGGCTGGTGCTCTAACCACTGCACCACCTAGCTGCCCCATCTTATGTTGTTTTGATTGTGACTTTTCTTTTGATTTTTTTCCCTCTTTTGATTTTATTTGATTGTTTCTTGATGTCTCATGGAGGCATTTAACTTTCATTTGTCCAATTCTAATTTTTGAGGAATTGTTTTCTTCAGTGAACTTTTATATCTTCTTTTCCATTTGGCCAATTCAGTGAATTAGTGTATGTGTATTTAAACACACACACACACACACACACACATCCAACCCCTTTCCCCCATTTTTAAATATGTATTTCCATTTGGCAAGTTCTGTTTTTTAAAGAGGTGGTTTTTTAGTGGATTTTTGTGCTATATTACCATTTGACTTATTCTGTTTTTTAAGACATTGTTTTAATTTTTTTTTTTTTACTGAACTGTTGTTGACTCTTAATGATTTTCTTGCTTTAATTTCATTTTTCCCCTAAGTTTTTCTCCCTCTTCTCTTTTTGATTTTTAAAATCCTTTTTGAGCTTTTCCAGGAATTTTTTGGGAGCCTGAGACCAATTCACTCTTTCTTTGAGGCATTTCATGCACCAGTTTTGACTTTGTTGTGGTCCGAGTTTGTGTTTTGCTTTTCTATGTGGCTATTGTAATTTTATGTCTGCTGGTGTTGGTTGTTGTGATTGTTGTTTACTCCTTTTTGCAGCCTATTTTTTGACTTTTAACTCTATGACAAAGTTGGGCTCTGCTTCTAGGGTAGAGGAGCACTGCCTCAAGCTTCAGGTTTTTTGTGTAGATATTTTCAAAGTAAGTTCTGGAAAATGTAAGTTTTCAATCTTTCCAAGGTGGTATAATCTAAGAAGTGTGTTTAATTACTACTCCTGAGCTGTGCTTTGGTCTGTGAGTGACCACAAGCACTTTTTTCCACCCTGGATCTGCGTTTACTTGTGGCTGCAAGCTTTGGTATGCTAGTGTTCCTCTTCACTCTGGATACAACAGAGTCCTATACCCTGTGCCAGCAAAGAGACCCCTGTCATCTTCTGACCAGCTGGCCAACCCCATTACTATTTGTGCGCTGAGAACTCTAGAAGCTATTGCTTTCACTAATTTTGTTGTCCCCAAAGCCTGCTGCTGGTTTGCTGGTCCATAGTTTGTGCTCCAC
Source organism: Myrmecobius fasciatus (assembly GCA_023553655.1). Classification (NCBI taxonomy): domain Eukaryota; kingdom Metazoa; phylum Chordata; class Mammalia; order Dasyuromorphia; family Myrmecobiidae; genus Myrmecobius; species Myrmecobius fasciatus. Next base: position 89,831 of record JAJPUD010002805.1, on the reverse strand, counting down.
TTAACTTGGTGAGACAGACTTTTCTGTCTGACCTTCTTGGTTCTCTTGTCCTGGAAAATTGTTTTACTCTGACCTTTTGCCGGCTTTGCTGCTCCAGAATTCATTTTAAAGCATTTTTTAAAGTTGTTTATAGGAGAATTTGGGAGGCCTTAGGCAAATCTGTTCCTTCTTCACCATTTTGTCTCCCCTTCCACACTGTGAAGTTTTATTTAGAATATGATACTGAAATTTGGACAACTAGGTGGCACCGTGGATGAAGTATTGGAACCACAGTTAAGAAACCTTGAATTTAAATCTGGCCTCAGACACTTCACTAGCTGGGTCATCCTGGACTAATTATTTAACCTTGTTTGCCTCAGTTTCCTGATCTGTAAAATAAGCCGGAGAAGGAAATGACAAAACATTCCAGTATCTTTGCCAAGAAAGCCCCCAAATTGGCTGAACAATAGCAACTCAAATTTAAAAGAATAAACATTTATTAAAAGATCTTTTTTGGAGAGTTTGAAATAGAAAAGCAATATAATGTTGAATGATTCATATAGTTTTTTTTTTAAATTAAAGCTTTTTATTTGTATAACATATGTATGGGTAGTTCCCCAGCATTGATCTTTACAAAGCTTTCCATTACAAATTTTACCCCCAGTCCACTCCCCTCCCCTAGATGGCAGGAAGTCCACTACATGTTAATAATGTTGAAATGCTTGAGAAGTTATGCAAGAAAAATCCTATCTACAAGAAAAAAAAAAAGAATCACAGAAAGGCAACACAATGCAAGCAAATGTCAATAGAGATCATGAAAATGTTACGTTGTGGTCCATATTTCATATCCCTCTCTCTGGGTGTATATGGTTTTCTTCAGTGAACATTTGGAACTGGTTTGAGACAATTCTTTGTTGCAGAGAGCCATGTCCATAAGAATTGATCATCATGTAATACTGTTGTTGCTGTGTATGATGATCTCCTGGTTCTGCTCGTTTCACTCAGCATCAGTTCATGCAAGTCCCTCCAGGCCTCTCTGAAATCGTCCTGCTGGTCGTTTCTTACAGAGCAATAATATTCCATAACATTCATATACTATAATTTATTCAGCCACTCTCCAATTGATGGGCATCCCTTCAGTTTCCAGTTTCTAGTCACTACAAAAAGGGCTGCCACAAACATTCTTGCACATGTGGGTCCCTTTCCCTCCTCTAAGATCTCTTTGGGATATAGGCCCAGTAGAAACACTGCTGGGTCAAAGGGTATACACAGTTTGACAACTTTTTGAGCATAGCTCCAAATTGCTTTCCAGAATGGTTGGGATCCGTTCACAGTTCCACCAACAATGTATTAGTGTCCCAGCCCTCCCACATCCCCTCCAACATTCATCGTTATCTTTTCCTGTCATTTTAGCCAATCTGACAGGTGTGTAGTGGTACCTCAGGGTTGTCTTAATTTGCATTTCTCTGATCAATAGTGATTTGGAGCAACTTTTCATATGACTAGAGATGGTTTTAATTTCATCATCTGAAAATTGTTCATATCCCTTGACCACTTATCTATTGAAGAGTGGCTTGAATTCTAATATATATGAGACAATTCTCTATATATTTTAGAAATGAGGCC
>JAJPUD010002805.1:54892-83226 GCA_023553655.1 Myrmecobius fasciatus | reverse complement strand
GGTGCTATAGTCCTGAAATTTAGCCACGATATTCCTTGGGGTTTTAATTTTGGGGTCTCTTTCAGGAGGTGATCGGTGAATTCTTTCAATGGTGATTTTGCCCTTTGATTCTACAATCTCAGGGCAGTTTTCTTTCAGGATTTCCTGGAAGATAGTGTTTAGATTCTTTTTTTCATCATGGATTTCAGGAAGTCCAATAATCCTTAGATTGTCTCTCCTAGATCTATTTTCCAAGTCAGTTGTTTTTCCTAGGAGATATTTCATATTTTCTTCTAATTTTTCATTTTTTTGTTTTTGTTTGACTGATTCTTGAAGTCTTATTGAGTCATTCACTTGCATTTGTTCAATTCTTATTTTTAAAGTGTTGTTTTCTTCAGTTACCTTTTTAAGCTCCTTTTGTAACTGGCCAATTTGTTCATTGCACTCTTTTTCTACTTCACTCATTTTATTTTTCAATAAATTGGTGTCTTTTTCATATCTCTTTTGCAGGGCATCATATCCTTCTTGCAAGATATTGTATCCTTCTTGCACTGATTTCAGTTTATTTTCCCATTTATCCTCCAGCTCTCTTTTGAGGTTCTTTATGCAATCTTCCAGAAAGGTCTTTTGAAAAAGTGACCAGTGATGGTCTTTAATACCTTCTGGTATTTTATCTAAAGGAACCTCAGTATCTGGGGTCAACGCTTCTTTACCTTGATAAAAGCTGTCTATGGTGAGAGCTCTCTTTTGCTTCTTCATTTTTTTTTTTAGACAGCGTGGATATCTCTGATATGAAGTTCTCCAGAGAGCAGTGTCCAAATATTTCTGAGTTCGTTGACTTGAAGATCAGTTCAGAGGCTTATTTTATTGTTGAGTTGAGAGAAGATTGGAGGAGAGGCAGAAAGTCACCTTTTCACTCCGCCATCTTGGCTCCGCCTCGATTCATATAGCTTTTGAAGCCAGTTTTCAAACTTCATTTTTAGACAAATAGCTCTCACCTCATCTTGTTATTCCTTGATTTGATTGGCTAAAATCAAATGGTTACCCAGATACTTTATTTTCAGAATTTAAGAGGTGAAAAGATGCTTAGAGTTATAATTAGTGACAATCCCCACTCTTAATTTATTAATATTTCCTTGCATATAATGTTTTAAGAAGGGCATTTTTGTTTTTCATTTAATTTGCTTTTGCCAGGAGACTTCAATTTGTCATAGTGTATAGTCTTATGGATTTTTTGGAGATGCAACTGCAAAGAAATCATCAGTGCCAATGGTTGTTTTTTGTTGTCAAACTATTATTTCTTTTATCAGCTTTCTGCTTTTTTGTCAAGAATTAGTAGTGGGTTTAAATTCTAGTGTTTTGTTACTTTTCACCATGTGGTAATGCAATACGGTGTGATCCAAATTATGTGTACTTCTCCCAAGTAAATTTAATTCAGTGATTTCCTGAAATACTTGTATAAAACTTTTACAATGTTTTGGATGAATTTATATATATCCACCTTATTTTCAGCTTTGTTGATTCTAGTCATAAAGAGCTGTATCTTGCCAACTTAAAATGTTTATGCTTGATAAAAGAGCATTGTTCTTTAGAACTAGGTAAATGATTTTTGATTACTTTTTTTTTTGTGTGTGTGTGTTTTCTGAATCAGTAGCACTTTACTAAAGGGTCCATGGTCCCCTCTAATAGAGTGGAACTCACATCTTCCTTATGATCTGAGATGCCTCTTCCTTCCAGGGTATTTTTTTTTAATAAGGTTTGATACCTGAACACTGTAGGAGCTTAACAAAATACAAAATTTCACTGGTTGATAGAGCTTACTTTGAGGGCCCAAAACATAATGCATCAGCTAGAAATATGATGTCAGCAGGAGTCATGAATTGCGTGAAGCAGGGAATATCTCCACTGACCATTTGGTTTTAATTAAGCTAGGTGGATTCTTTCTCTTGTTAAGGAAGAGGAGAAGGTAAACATCATACATAAATTATCAGACTTTCCATATCATGCTGTCCATTTTATGTGATTCATAGCCTTATGGAATAATACAATTTGAGAGTTAGACAGGAATTTTAACTTTCTTCTAATAAAGTTATCTCCCTAACTGTATCTTTGAGAGGGGCAGCTAAATGGAGCGGTAGATGTAGCACCGGCTCTGGATTTAGGAGTACCTCAGTTCAAATATGGCATCAGACACTTTTAACACTTAGTAGCTGTGTGACCCTGGGCAAGTCACTTAATCCCAGTTGTCTCAAGGTGAGGTGAGGGGGGAGATAGCACTGATAGTTCAAACTATCTGCTTGAATATATCTTATAATCACTAGAGTGCATCACTTTATATGCTATATTGAGAAATATAGAATATTTCTACAGAAGGGGATTGAAATTCAACATATAAATTATAAATTCCCATTGACTAGAAAAATGGTTAAATCAATCATAACATTTATATTGTTATTTCATAAGTGAAGAACATAATGAATATAGGAAAACACAAGATTCATTTGTATGTAAGTAATATAAAAGAAATCAAAAAAAGAAAAACAATATCCAAGGATTCAGTTATTTGAATGGGAACAAAACAAAACAAAACAAAACAAAATATATAATTACTATCTCTACTCTTTTTATTGTTCCTGTTGTTCAGTGGTTCAGTAGTGTTAGACTCTTCAGGACCCCATGGATATGCCAAGCTCTTTTTCCTAAATTCTGTCCATTGTTCATTGTTAGCATTCATTGCTTCTGTGACACACACACACACACACACACACACTCACTCTCTTCTCTTCTGTCATCCCTTTAAATCTTTCCAAACATCAGGATTATTGTTGTTATTATTGTTATTGTTGTTTTCCCCAGTGATTTCTGTTTTTTCATTATGTAATCAGATTATTTAAGTTTCAACTTCAATATTTGACTTTCCAATGAATAGTTTGAATTAATGGCTTTAAGTTTAATTTGATTTGATCTCTTTGCTGTCCAAGAGGCAGTCCAGAGTCTTCTCCAGCACCACAATTTGAAAGTATTGATTCTGTAGTGCTCAGTTTTCCTTACAAGTCTCACAGCCATATATTATTACTGGGAAAAAAAAAAAAAAACTGATTTCTTTGACTATATGGACCTTTGTCAACAAGGTGATATCTCTGGTTTTCTTAGTATGCTGCCCATATTTGCCATTGCTTTCCTTCCAAGGAACCAAGTTTTCTTTTATTATCATGGTTACAATCGTTGTCTATGATTTTTGAGTCCAAGAATATAAGATGTGAGACTGCTTCCATTTCTTTTCCTTTTTTTTTTTTAATTTTTTATTTTTGCCAGGAAGTGATTGATGACAGCTGATGGGAACAGTTGTTGTGAGATCTTAGTTTTTGTTTTCTTCAAGTCAGCTTTTATGCTCTCCTCCCTTCTTTGGGGGTGATGAGCATTAGCTATACAGAATATTGTCAAAGTTTCCGATAAGATTGGTTGTCTGAAATGAGCTTGTTCTTGTTTATTGAATAAATTTTTTTTCTAGCCAGTTCTGTCTTGGAATGGCAGCAATTTCTCTAGGATTTAAGTGCAGGCAGGTCTGCTCAGTTTCAATTGTTGTTAATGTTGTTTGTCTTTAATTTTTGAAGAGGACCATGATATTAGGGACCATAATGTACAAGTAAATTGGATTTAAGTGAGGGAGGGCTGTGCAAAGCCACCAGACTCGCCTTCTCCAGAATCACCTGGGTCCAGTGGCAGGATATAGATCAGGGCAACTGGAGATGGCCCTCTTTTTGATTAGTTCTGCTTCCCGAATGATTCTTTTATTTTTCCCACATGTTCCTAGTTCACAGAAATTTTCTTCTGTTTTTGTTTATTCACTGTGAGGAAAAAAAATACATTATTTTTTTTTTCTGGATAGTATTTTTCCCTGATTTAGTACAGAAGTATCAGCTATAACTGGAACTATATACTCACGCTGTCCAGTGGAGGACTGGAATAGAATAATTTTTGATAGGGATTTTGTGGGGAGGGTGGGGCATGAAACCCAACATAAACAGGCAAATACTCTCTGCTTATGAAATTATTAATCTTTTAAAGTATCAAATAAAGACATTGAACATGCTTTTTTAAAAATATCATTTTTTCCATATTTGGAAAGCTTAAAAGAAAACTGTTTTAGGCCTTCTAACAATATATTGTGTATCATGACTCTCAGAGATATAGTAATTATGTATAAGTTTATGATTGTCTTTATAATTTATAACATGTCTTTATAATATTCATTTCTTAGGATGTTTGTTACAAAATTGTGAGTTTTTTTCCCCTTTTGATAGGCTGCTGCTTTGGCTGTATGCCAGTGTCTAGCTGTGGAATCAACTCATCCATCAACTCCAGTGTTTGAAGACTGTAGCTCTAGTGAGGCCACAACACCTGTCACAGTCCAGCATATTCGATCTGTAAAAGTAAAAAAGCGAAAACAGTCTCCTCTCCCTGCTTTGCCTATTGTAGTACAGCTCATGGAAATGGGGTTTCCGAGGAAAAACATTGAATTTGCGTTGAAGTCTCTTACTGGGAGTGCTTCTGGATTACCAGGTATTATATTTTTAAGACCCATTTTATTCACATGCTTAAATGTATCATGCCTTTCCATTATATGTAGAATTAAGTTTAATCGACAATATGATAGTTTTTCTTAATTTTTGTTAATATAATAAAATGTGAAATCTGAATGAACTAATAATATATGTGCTTATTTTTTTTTAAGGTGTTGAAGCCTTGGTTGGTTGGTTGCTGGATCATCCTGATGTCCAAATTACTGATCTCTCAGATGCCGATACAGTCTCTGATGAATACTCAGATGATGAAATTGTGGAAGATGTGGAAGAAATTGAAGCTTCTTACCCTGTGGTTAGTATGTGAGGAGGAAATATGGTATAGTTGGAAAATTCCTTTATTTGAAGTTATTGGATATGGATTTGAAAACCAGCCTTTCTTCTTACTATTGGCAAGATTGTGGGCAAGTCAAATAACTTCTTTCAGCCTTATTTTGCTTATTTGAAAAAGTAATGAAAGAGATGATCAACCTCTCAGAAATTTTGTGGTTCAGGATCTTTGATTTCAAAATCTTTTTTAAAAGTTGAATAAGTAATTAATTTTAAATTATCATTTGAATGACTTAAACTTGCAAAACACAAGTAATAGGGTTTAATGCAAAACATATGTTGTTTTGTGTTGACTGATTAGACTCACCTTTGAGAAGAGTGCAAAAGTCTTTGGTTTTGGTTTTGTCATAGCATTTATTAAGGTAATGGGTATATAATAGTAAATCAATAAATATTTTGATTGTTATTTTTCTTGTCAAAATGGGGTAGCTTTAGTACTTTATAATGAGAAATAAAGGAAGGTTCTTGGGCACAAAGATATTATTTTCTGGCATTTTTTTATTCAATATGTTGAAATGAATATTGTCATAATTTTCTGTTTTAGATGGCTTAAACTTAATTATTTTGAGATTGATTCAGGAGTTTTGAATATTTTCAATTTCCTAAATTTGTTTCTGGAAATGATATTGACAGTGTCAAAGTATAAATGTGATTTTATTTAGGTTTAAATAACTTAAAAATTTCTTTTTGGTTTTGTGTTTTAGTCTACTTGTGCTGTTGTAACGGAGAGTCACACTTATAAAAAACGAGCTGATTTCTTAAGTAATGATGACTATGCAGTATATGTTAGAGAAAACATTCAGGTAAGTAGTATTTTTAGGCACCAGATTATTAGATATTGGCTTGTGTAAATCTTTCAGTTCATATAGCTATGATTGGATATGCTCTCTTGGTTTTAATTTAGGTAGGAATGATGGTTAGGTGCTGCAGAACATATGAAGAAGTTTGTGAAGGAGATATAGGTAAAGTGATTAAATTGGACAGAGATGGATTACACGACCTCAATGTGCAGTGTGATTGGCAACAAAAGGGGAGTACCTATTGGGTTAGGTATATCCATGTTGAACTTATAGGTAAGGGCAGTTTTCAGTAAATTCTCTTGATGTATTTTAATATGAAGAAAAATATTTTTAGAAACAAATATAAAGTATATTTGTTTGGTTGAAATTCTTAGGTTTTCCACCACAGAGTTCTCCTTCTCATATCAAGATTGGTGATAAAGTTAGGGTGAAAACATCAGTAACCACGCCAAAATACAAATGGGGATCAGTTACGCATAGAAGTGTGGGAGTTGTGAAAGGTAATGTATATCCATTTGAACAATATACAAAATAATCAATTTTCCATCAATTCATACCATGTTTTATGTCTAGAAAAATCTATGGTCCCAAAGTGCTAAGTATTAAAATAGTTTTATTTTACCAAGTTTTTTTATTGTGTTATAAAATATGGATGCTGTTTTGGTAATTAGAAATTTATAGGATAACTGGATTAGTCAATTGGTTGTACAAATGTTCTGTTTCATTCTTTAGTGATAGCAGTAATTACCCATAGACTACCTATTTGAGATTTTGAAATCTTTTAGTAATGTGAAATTAAAGATCAGAGAAATTTTAAAATATTAATATATTTTCCCCTTTTTAATTTTGAGCTCTATAAAGGTATTGTTCTCAAAATAGAATACTAAATTACTTACCTTTTCTATTTAAAAGGTTTTTTTTTTTCTTTCAGAGATTATTAAAAGTATCATATGTTTTGGTGCTTTTAAAGGTGCCAGTGCAAAGGTTTTGTTTTTAGTTAATATTTGTGTATAGGAAATTACTTTTGCTATTGGTGGTGTGGTTATTTCTTAGGTATTAATGATGGAGAGTCACTTTTAAGTACATATGTGTAATAAAAATATTTTATGAACAAAGTTATAGCTTTAATTTTAAGGTCTTTTTGGTAACTGATAAATATTTCATTTTCCCCACCAAGAAATTTCTGTATGTTTTAGCTTTTAGTGCCAATGGAAAAGATATTATTGTGGATTTTCCTCAGCAGTCCCATTGGACAGGATTATTGTCAGAAATGGAATTGGTGCCTAGTGTTCATCCTGGAGTTACGTACGTTTTGATTTTCTTGCATTCTGAAGAATGTTAGCATTGTGGAACAGTAGTTGAGCTTTTATAAAGGTTGAACTTTTAAAACTTTTTTTGTGATTTAAACTGCATTGTCATTTTGGTGAAGCTGACAACAATTTCACAGGATGTTTTCAAATGCATAAAATTAAAGATTACAAAGGAAACCAAAGGTCCCAAGTTGTTGGGTCCTCTGAAATCTCTTCTTGGTGGTTCATGGATAGATCAAAAGCCGACTTTTTTTTTTTTTTATAGCAAATTGGGAAAGCTTATATGTATTCATTTGTCATCTTTTAAATTATTGAATTTGTCATATATTTTCAAATTGTTAGGTGTGATGGCTGCCAAATGTTTCCTATCAATGGTCCTCGTTTCAAATGCAGAAGTTGTGATGATTTTGATTTTTGTGAAACCTGTTTTAAAACTAAGAAGCATAATACTAGACATAGTTTTGGCAGAATAAATGAACCAGGTATGTCAAGTAAGAGAATCTGTATGACTTTCTTCCAGCTAGTATGTCAATAAATACTTCAACTACTATTCATTGACCATTTGAAAAATGCAGAATTATTGAGGAAATAAGAAGATTTAGCTTTTATCAAATTATCTCATTTTTGTTCTCAGAAATTTAAATTTAAAAAATTAGTGTTAGAAAAATAAAGATACCAAACTGCAGTGTGGACAAAAAAGTCAAGGAAAAAAAATTATGGTGAAGATCAAATATATTATCAAATACACTTATAATGCATTCAGATTAATGTAATCACTTAAATATCAATAATGTCAATAATGTTTCATCTCTGAAGTTGCTCTTTTGTTCTAAGATTCAACAATGTGAAAGGGCATTGGGAGATACTACACTTATGTACTTTTATTTATATACTTAATTATATATATAGCAGTGAAAATAGGTCGAATTCTGTGGGGTCCTAGAAAGAACATTAAACTGGAATCAGAAAAAACCTGGGCCTAATCTCCAATCTCCAATTCCCCTGTAGTAATTTTATGTCATTGGTCAAGTGACTGAATTTCTTTAACATGAGAGTGCATAACTAGATAATGAAGAGAACCTTTGCAATTCTAACATTTTTTTTCAAGTAAATTATTACCTGTAATTTATAGGTACGTGAGTAATTTCAGTTCTATTATTTTAACAAAACAGCTTTGCTATTTTGTTTTGTTTTTGTTTTTGAGAAAGCACTTGTTATTTCTGCACTTGCCATCTTGAACTTTTTAGCTTGGAACTATGTGGTTTATATAGCTGTAGTCATTGTAAAAACCTGAGAGAAATTAGCTGGCATCCATGGTATAGCTTTGATAATGAAATGTGACAGGAATAGGGATGCTATTGCTTTTTATTGAAGAATATGGGAACACTAAATTCATTAAAGTAAGATTTCTTGCTTATAAATTTTTTTCTAAAATCCAGTGATTTATAAGATAATAGTATTTATGGACTTGACTATATATTTTATGTTGAGCAGGTCATTCTCTTGTATTTTGTGAGCGTTCTGGGAAACAGCTAAAACGGTGCCACAGTTGTCAGCCTGGAACTTTGTAGCTTAGAACCATGTGGTTTATATAGCTGTAGTCATTGTAAAAACCTGAGAGAAATTAGCTGGCATCCATGGTGTAGCTTTGATAACGAAATGTGACAGGAATAGGGATGCTGTTGCTTTTTGATTGAAGAATATGGGAACATTAAATTCATTAAAGTAAGATTTCTTGCTTATAAAATTTTTTCTAAAATCCAGTGATTTATAAGATAATAGTAATAGTATTTGTGTACTTGACTATATATTTTATGTTGAGCAGGTCAGTCTCTTGTATTTTGTGGGCGTTCTGGGAAACAGCTAAAACGGTGCCACAGTAGTCAGCCTGGAATGCTCTTGGATAATTGGTCAAGAATTGTTAAGAATTTAAATGTGTCCTCATCGGTAAATCAGGCTTCTCGCTTGATTGACGGTAGTGAACCATGCTGGCAGTCATCAGGATCACAAGGCAAGGTAAATAGAAATAGGTTGTATATTACAGTTCTGTTTTTTCAGTTAATTTAAGTTTCAAAATAGATTTGGTGGGAGTATATTCACTTTCAGAATGTCTGGAAAAAATTTATTAGAATAGAATATAATAATTTTTTTTTAGAATAAATATGCTTATTTAACGTATTTGGGGAAAAAAAAAGTCATGGCATTGACCATTTTTCTACCAAGACATGGCTATTGAACTGTATGCATAAATTCAAATATATGTGCATATGTGTATGTGTGTGTATGTATGTGTGTGCATGTGCTTGTGTATGCTGTTTTCACCAATGAAGAAAGTATATCAATGAAAAAGCATTTCTTAAGTACCTGTTACTGTGTGCCAAGTACTATAGTAAGCACTTAAGATGCAGTTTCAAAAAAAAAAACAAACATACTTTCTCTTATGGACCTTACATTCCTTGTAGACAACATGTATATATATAGTGCCAAGTTTTTCCACTCTCAAGATACTTTCATTGGTCCTTAGCGAGAATCAGAAGTTCATGAGGGACCTTAATCATTTTACTTTACTACCAGTTTGACTCTCTCTGAACTTCTGTACTCCCTGGACAACAGCCCTATCCTTTCCCTTTGCCTTAGGACTTCTCTTCCTCCTCACCTCCCTCTCTATTAGAAGGTAAGTTTCTTGAGGGTCAGTACTATTTTCTTGGCATATAGTAAGAACTTATTACATTATATTTCTATCTGAAATAGAAAAATCATTTGTTTAGCTTTGAGATTATTTTGTTTGTATTTGAATATTAATATGTCCAGTCTGTAGACTGATTGTAAAACTGTAAGACTGAGCTTATTTTCAGACTTGTGCATAGAAATAGCCTAGCTTGTCATATTAAACTTAACTAAATATTTTAGAATTGATTTTTTAAAAAAAACTGTCTAGAACATTTGTTAACTAAGAATAATTTTTTTTTTAAAGCATTGGATTCGACTGGAGATTTTCCCCGATGTTCTTGTTCATAGACTGAAAATGATAGTAGATCCTGCTGACAGTAGCTACATGCCTTCACTAGTTGTAGTTTCAGGTAATTGAATTAAATCTCTGGGAAAAGAAACTTTCTCTTTCAGATTATAAATCTATTTCTCTGATTCTTTGACTTTATTCTTTAGGTGGAAATTCCCTAAATAATTTAATTGAACTAAAGACAATCAATATTAATCCAGCTGATACCACGGTGCCTCTTCTAAGTGACTGCACGGAGGTAGGTGCAAGGAGCGTTAACTAAAGAGTTAGTATTTCATAATTTGACAGTTCAAATTGTTTAATGTTTTCAGTTCCATACCAATGTCTAGTCTCTTTTGTTCCATTTATATATATATATTTTTTTTTCTTGATGATTCAGGGTTAGTTTGTGTTATTTTATGCACATAAGAAATTACAGTTGTAAATTTTCAGGTAATCCTGAGAAAAAAGTTCATAAGAAATGTTTTTTTAGACTCTTGAGAAAAGTTGTCCTTGTTTAAAAAAAAAAAAAACCAAAAACCAAAAAATCTCTTAAAAGGCAGTAACAGGTATAGCATTTTGTACATAGCAGCTGCTTAATAGATATTTGTGGACTAAATTGGTCCTTTGATTTCTTCATATAGGAGTCAAATTAGTGTTCACAAAATCCAAGTCAGTTATGTTGCTGTCATTGTGTAATTTCAAGTGATTACTTACTGTTATTCTTCATCCTTTGGATGTAGTTTTCCTAGTAACCTTGACATACTATGTGTTATGTTTAGACATTCATTGAGAAATGTATTATATACAATCCTTTATATTCTATAAAAAATTTATAAGATCACTTTGATTAGTACTATGGTTATTACATAGAAGAGATGTTTTCTGTCCCTGAAATAAATGATCTGATGAACCTAACTGATTAAAAAATATACACAAAAGAACATTGGGAGAGTTTTGTAATAGATTTTTTGCTTTCTCGGCTATATTTAACGCTAGGGATGACCCTTTCCTTGATACTCTGGATTTTTGCAACTTTTTTTTTGGTGGCATTCTTCTTTCATAATTTACCAAGTCCTACCAGGTCCTATCTTATAATTACTCCTTCTCAGTATCCTTTAGTTGTCTAAACATCAGTATCACATAACCCTAAATATAAGCCTCAAGATTCTGTTTTAGACCCTCTTCTGTTCTCTATCTACATTCTTGATAATTTCATCAGGTCCAGTGAATTTAATTATCATCATGATAATTAAATAAATCAGTCATTTAATCTTTCTATGTCTGTCTATTTTTGTGTCTATCTTGTCTTTTTATTTTTTTCCTGAGCTTTAATACCACCAATTTTCTAATAATATTTCATGCTTATGTTCCAGAGATATACCAAACTCTACAGACTCAAACTGGATTCATTATCCCTGTCCCCTTCTCTTCCCTGTAGGAAGAGAACCCACTGCCCATCTTTCCTTCAAACTTCTCTATTTCTGTCAATGGCATGACCATTGCTTTACTCCCCTTATAGTCTTAACATAAAAGCTATTTAAATTTGGCATTATCCTCTGCTCTCAAATCTCTTCACTCCATGTCTTATAAATGTTCGCTTATTGCCAGACTTCAGGCTTGAATTATTCTCATCATCCACTTTTTGTAGTTTTACTCACAAGTTGCTGAATGAGGTTGAAGGAAGTCTTTAAAACTCTCTTGAGTATATTAAAAATCTGTGTTAACCAACCTTCACCTCATTGCAACAAGGGAGTTCTTCTATTCTCTAATTTATTTCTTTTCTCACTCCTTATGGAACCTGGTGTTTTTTTTTTTTTTTTTTTTGATTGGTTTGTTTGTTCTGTTCTGTTTTGCTTTGTTTTGTTTTTGTTCTTCTCAAGCCTTGCACAGCCCTCTCATTCTATCTCTCAGTTGAAGCCCTTACCCCTTATTTTACTAAGAAAACTGAGGTCATAAAACACAAGCACTCTTCTCTCCCATTCTCTTGCTTAAAATCCCTTAATATTTTTCTCTTTGCTAAAGTTAGCTCTTTTGTATATGCACTAATCCTATCTCCAGTATATTGCATCTTCAATCTTTCCCACCCTCCATTTTCAACTGCTTTCTTTTCTTTTGGGTTGAAACATGTCCAAGTCTCCCTCCATTCTTCACCAGCCCCTTTAATTCCCTTAAACTGTTGTCATTTCATTCATCCCTTTTTTAGCCAAATTCCACTCCATTCTCTGCCTCTGCCTCCCCTCTTCTCACCATTTTATCTTTTATAGTCTGGCTTTTGACTTTTATCGTTCAACTGAAGCTGTCTTCTCCAAAGTTTTCAATGATTTGCCAAATCTGATGATTTTTTTCCCCTTGGACTTCATCTTTTTAGATCTACATTTGGTACTACTGACCACTATTTGGTCTGCTCCATTTGGTACTGCTTATCTTCCTGCATATTCTCTCCATTTTGCTTTTTTATAACAGTACTACTTCTTGGTTCTCCTTATACTAGTTTGGCTGTCCCTTGTTTTGCTATTTTATCATCTGTATCACATCCCTTATATGTGGATGTTCTTTAAGATTGAGCCTTAATCCATTTTTCTCTTCTTCCTTTATACTGTCAGCAAACTCATTAATTCTCATAGGCTTAACTGTCTTCTCTATGCAGATGACTCATAGAAAACCTTATTTTTCTGCTGAATTTTCCAGTTATCAATAGAACATTTTTAAATGAATGTCCTGTGTACTTCTCTTGTCCAAAACTGAGCTCATTATCTTTACCGTCAAACCTTCTTTCCCCTCTTCGTATCCATCATCATCCATCCATTCTTCCAGGTGCATAACCTCAGCATTATTCTAGGCTTTTCACTCTCAATCTCACCCAAATATCCAATAAGTTTCCAAATTTTGCCTATTTTACTTTTACAGCATTTTATATTTGATCCCTTCTCTCTATTCATATAGCTACCATCTACATTTGAATCCTCATTAACCTTTGCTTAGATTATTGCCATAACCTTTCAATTAGACTGACTAAATTCTTTTACCATTCTAGTCTATCCTATATTCTGCTGTCAAAAATAACTTTCCTTATATACAGGTCTGAACAAGTTTGAGTTATTTCTTATTGCTGCTAGGATAAAATAGAAACTGTTTAGCTTCTAAATCCTTACACCACCTGGCCCCCAATCTATCTCAACAATTTTATGAATCCTACACTCTGAAATCTAGCCAGATTGGCCCTCTCTGTGTTCTTTAAGTATGTCATTTTCCATCTCCATATATTTGCACTGGCTATCCTCCTTGGCCGTGACTATTAATTGAATGAATAATGAATAAATTGAATCCCACTTTATAAGAGACCTTTACTAAAGAAAGGATATTTCCATTAGCTTAATACCTTATATAAGGAAAAAATATTATTTTAGCTTTCCAGACATACCTTAACTTTCTTTTTTTTTCTCTCCATTCATTTATTTAGAATGTATTATGTAAATCTCTAAAAATACTATGGCTAATCAAAAAAATTATTTAGTATCACAGGTATATTGAGGTTGCCATAAAGCAATGCAGAAGCTCAGGAATAGATTGTAAAATTCATGGTCTAATTATACTGGGACGAATTCGGGCAGAAGATGAAGATTTGGCTGCTGTTCCTTTCTTAGCTTCAGATAATGAAGAAGAAGATGATGAAAAAGCTAACACTGGGAGGTAATATATTTAAATAAATTTGTCATTGGTATTCTAATCCAGATTTCAGAAGAGTTATTAGATTTTTTTTTTCAGGCTCTATCTAGCATCTGGTGCAATTCTTTATAAATATGCAATACAAGTATCTTTCAGACATATGCCAATTTTATTAAGCAGCGTTTTATTAAGTCATAGTTTTTACCTCTTATAGTGAAGATGTCTTTTACAGCATACTTTCTTATGCTTAAATATGCTTTTGAGAACATCTTCAGGCATTCAGATGAATGAATGAATAAAAACTCTTAATGGCAAAAGTGATGTTACAAAAAAATTATGTAATATTGCTATTTCCTTTAAGAGTCCATGAACTGTTTGGCCATACTCTCCTGTAGGACTATTGTTCTAATGTTGAACTTGAAAAGAAGCTAATTAAAAATACTAGTTTGATTTTCCTCTTCAATAATAGGAAGTAGAATACTTGTGAGATTAATGGTGACATTAAAAGTGTGACCATCTCATGTATGTCTGGAGATTTAAGGAAATTAAACAACTGGGAGGGAAAGCGTTTGAGACAACATCTTTATGATGTCATCCATTAATATAAGGATAGAAATTGGAAAGGAAAGGCAGTAAATGACTTGTTAAATATGGAGTAGTGGAGAATGACATGGAGGCCAGTGGACAGTACCCACCATTTGAATAAGGTAGGAAATAGGATAAATTTCAGAGGAGGTGGTTTGCTGAGCATTTGCAGAAAAGATTTTACTGAAAATGGTGGTGAGGAAGAAGGAATATTCCACATCCGTCTATAAGAACAGTATGTGAGAAGTACAACTGAAAGTATAGTTGACTGGGGAACACCTAGTTCAGGGATGACTATTATATAGAGGAAATGTGCATGTTGTGTGTATATGTGAGAGTCAGTCAGACTGACAGAGACAGAAAGAGAGATGGAGAGAATTTCATAGAGGAGATAGCATGCTAATTGAGGCTTGAAAGAAGAGATTGGTGCAGTTAGAGGACATGATTCAGATCTTACCTCTGATACCTATATAATCCTGGACAAATAACTTTATGATCCTCAATATCCTCTTATATAAAAGAAGGTATTTCATAGCTGGACTATCAAGGAAGTCTTAATTCGAAATCTGTGATTTCCCTCACCCCTTAAGTTATTCATTTGCTGAGTCTTGTATCTGCTTATGCAATGATTTTGGCATCTATCTCCTTTCTATTCATATGGCCATTACTCTAGTTTAATTATCGCCTCTTATTTGAACTATTGCAGTAGCTTCTAATTTGTCTTTCTATTTCTAGTGTTCTTTTTTTAGTTTATTCTCCACACAACTTCTAAGATTCAGGTCATTTCCCTGGTCAAAAATATTCATAGATTCTAGAATAAAATTCAGGTTTCTTGGCTGACATTCATATCCTTACATAACCTGGTTCTAACCTCTTTCCAGGCTTATTTTGCTTTATTTCTCTACATGCTCACTATGGGCAAACTGACCAATTTAATGTTCCCTGAATTCAGAACTCCCTCTCCTATCTTCCAGCTTTCTTTGAGGCTCAACTTATGTGTCATCTATTTTGTGAAGCCTTTCCTAATACACCTCCTTCCACTCTCAATTATCTGTAATTCTCTCTCTCCCCCTTGTATGGACTTACTTGTATATTGTAAATATTGTAGAAAGTACTTAATATAACATACACACCTAGATAACAGAGATGCTTTTTCATTTTTGTGCCCATAGTGCCTAGCCCTTAGTAAGTCTTTGTTACATGTTTATTAATTGAATTTCATTTTATATTGTAGTTGAGAATAGGGAAGAATAAATAGCTACTTACCTCACTTGTACCTCAAAGCACCAGGCATATAATCAAAATGAAAATGCTAATCCTCCTAGAAGGTTAAGCTTCTACTAGTGCCAAAAAAATTCCTGAATGGGGGTGGGTGGAGTAGGTATAGCAGAGGGGGAGTTGGACTGGATGATCCCTGTTAAGAGCCAAAATTTTGCCATATTTACATAATGAGGAATTGGTGCAGGAAAGCAGTTTTTTGTTATTAAAGATAACTGCTATTTACCTCCTATCTTCTCTCCTTTGTTTTCCCCTCCCTATCCCCCACCTTTTCTCTCTCTTATGTTTCCCAGTCTTATTAGGAAGAAAGCTTCTGGATTGGAATCAGCAGCCACAATAAGGACCAAAGTTTTTGTCTGGGGGCTGAATGACAAGGATCAATTGGGAGGATTAAAAGGTTCTAAGGTATTTACTAGTGTGACTTCACAAGATAAAATTAACAAAGACTGTTTATGAAGCCATCATCTACAGCTCTACAAATCTGTAACTATGTAACATGTGGGCTCAAAGAAAAACTTCTTTGTTCATGCAAGAGTTTGATCTCTTATTAAAAGTGACTTGTCTGTCCTAAAGAGATCTTAAAGGAGAGAAGGACCCACATGTGCAAAAATGTTTGTAGGAGCCCTTTTTGTAGCAAGAAACTGGAAACTGAATGGATGACCATCAATTGGAGAGTGGCTGAATAAATTATGGTATATGAATGTTACAGAATATTATTGTCCTGTAAGTAACAACCAACAGATTTCAGAGAGGCCTGGAGAGACTTACATGAATTAAGGCTAAGTGAAATGAGCAGAACCAGGAGATCATTATACATGGCAACAAGACTATATGATGATCAGTTCTGATGGACATGGCTCTTTTCAACAATGAAATGTTTCAAACCACTTCCAATTGTTCAGTGATGAAGAAAGCTATACACCCAGGGAGAGGACTGTGGGAACTGAGTGTGGACCACAACATAGCATTTTCACTTTTTCTGTTGTTTGCTTGCATTTTGTTTTCTTTCTAAGGGTTTTTTTGTTTTTTTTTTTTCCTTCTTGATCTGATTTTTCTTTTACATAAAGATAACTCTGTAACTATATATACATATATTGGATTTAACACATTTTAACATATTTTAACATGTATTGGACTACCTGCCATCTAGAGGAGGGAGGGGAAGGAGGGGAAAATTTGGAACAGAAGGTTTTGCAAAGGTCAGTGTTGAAAAATTACTCATGCATATGTTTTGTAAATAAAAAGCTTTAACAGAAATAAAAAAAAAATAGAAGTGACTTGTTTGTTCCTTTAGCATTCCTGTTATGCACAGAAAAAAATTTCCTAATTTCATTAGCATTTACTAGCATATGTTGAATTAATTTTTAGAAGCATGGCTCCAACATGAATATTAATCTTTAGTTCTTAGAAGTACCAAACAATAGCCATGGCGATGAGTAGTTGTAGTTAATGCATTTAAAAAGGAATCTTGGTGAGATCTGGATTATAAATTAAAATGTCCTATGTCAATTATTGATAATTTCAATTCTTTATTAAAGGAATTACATGGTAGACAGCTTAATTTCATATTTCAAGTTTCCTTAGTGCCTTATGTAATTGACTAAATTGGAGCTATATATTTCAATTTCTTTGCTTTTTTAGTGGAGTCATTTTTAACTTTGTCATCAATCAAAATCTCATAGGTATTTTGAGGATTCTTATTGTGAATTATTTTGTATTCTGAGGAAAAGATGCTGAATCATATAGGACATTGACATTACTATAGTAGATTTGCTAGAATATATTAAGTTTGAGTTTCTTTTGGCCCAGAGATAATTTTTTTTTAATTAAAGCTTTATATTTACAAAACATATGCATGGGTAGTTTTTCATTATTTGCCCTTGCAAAACCTTCTATTCCAAATTTTTCCCTCTTCCCCCCCACCCCTCCCCTAAATGGCAGGTAGTCCAATACATGTTAAATATGATAAAATGTATGTTAATTCTAATATATGTATACATAATTATACAATTATCTTGCTGCACAAGAAAAATCAGATGAAGAAGGAAAAAAAAACTGAGAAAACAAAATGTAAGCAAACAACAACAGAAAAAGTGAAAATGCTATGTTGTGGTCCACACTCAGTTCCCACAGTCCTCTGTCTGGGTGTAGATGACTCTCTTCACGACTGAACAATTGGAACTGATTTGAATCATCTCATTGTTGAGGAGAGCCACATCCATCAGAATTGATCATCGTACTGTAGTCTTATTGTTGCCATGTATAATGATTTCCAGGTCCAGAGATAAATTAACATTAGAAGAAATACACTGTATCTTAGTTATGACTACAGTCTTAATAGTGGTATAAACTTAATATGGATTCTTTGTAAAGTCTGTTAAATATTACTATCGTACTTTCTAATTGAGTGAATTAAGAGAAATTGAAATTTAATTTCAAAATGTATTATTATTTTGGGGAAAATATTCTGCTTGAATCAGTTTTAAAAATCTGTAATAGAAATTGATCTTTTTTTCAGATTAAAAAATCTAAGAGAAAATTGCTGTCAGATGAATAATTGGAAGGAAATATTCTTTTCTAGAATTATCTTATATTCAAATTTCAGTATAATTTTTGATACATAAATAACAGTAATATATAAATCTTTTCTTCTTTTGTCTCCTATACATCTAGATAAAAGTTCCTTCATTCTCTGAAACTCTTTCTGCTTTGAATGTAGTTCAAGTGGCTGGTGGATCTAAAAGTTTGTTTGCAGGTATAGTGATCCTAATGTTTATTGTATTTTTTTTTCTCCTTTCTGTTTTAAATTTATAAATCTGAAGAAAACTGAAAAACATTTGCTGACATGTTAATTTGGATATTTTATCTTTATATGATTTCCTGTTGTTCATTTGTTTTTAGTGACTGTGGAGGGTAAAGTGTATGCTTGTGGAGAAGCTACTAATGGACGACTGGGTTTAGGTATTTCTAGTGGAACTGTGCCCATTCCCCGGCAGATTACAGCCCTCAGCAATTACGTGGTAAAGAAAGTTGCTGTTCACTCAGGTAAAGCTTTAAATATGTCTCCTTTAGATCCATAAACTTATTATGGATGATATTTTTCAGCTATTTTCTCACACTCTTAGATTTTGGCATCAGTTTTGGCTTCTTTAAATACAAACTTCGACTAATATTTAATTAATTTGATCATAAATGTTTAACTAATATTGTTTTAGAAGACTATGTAAAAATTTGAAGTACTGTTATCATCAATTTAGCACCAGCAGAATTAAGCAGTTAACCCTTCAAATTTTGTAGATTATAGCTGCTTAAGCCCAAGTTATGTGATATCTGTGTGATTTGTCTAAGTATCATTTCTCTAACTGACTAATCTTAACATCATTGTAAGTAGTAGCTTTTTCAAATGCTAGGAATTATTTAAAAATTATTACTTAGTAATTATTTTTATATATTTAAAGCTAATATTTGGTAAAAATACACCATTACTTATATTCATTCTTGCCTTTGTTTAATCTGGAATGTTTATGTGTATATTATTTACATTTTTCTGTGCATTTGTATGAAAGTGCTTTCCTTTAGCATGTTGATTTATGTTTTCTTTAAAAATATCTAAAAAATTTATGCATTTAATGAGACATTTAAAGAGGCTTCCCAAGTCTTTTTGTTTTCTTTACTGAAATAATCTCTTGTTTAAAATAATATTGTTTCCAATGTTAAATTGGTAGATTAACAAAATTTATTTGTGAGTACCATATTTAGTTAGAATAGCAAACTAGATTTTTTGGGGGGATAATAATTGATTCTCGTGTCTATTAAAGAAGAGCAGGTAATATGAAAAATATTTTTTTTGAATCTTTGAATCTTATAGGTGGCCGGCATGCTATGGCTTTAACTGTTGATGGAAAGATATTTTCATGGGGTGAAGGTGACGATGGAAAACTAGGACACTTCAGCAGAATGTAAGTATATTAGATTTAACCTTTCTTGGTAATGAGGAAAAATATCTACATTGATAGTTTCTGCATATTAGAAATTTTAAAAATAGGGTCTACTGATAAGAAACAGCCTTTTAAGTTTTTATAATTGCTTTAAAATATTATTGACAGTTTTACTATGTTTATAGAATAAATTTTCAATCAACATGTACTTATAACTCTGTGTGTGTGTGTGTGTATGTATGTTGTGTGTGTGCGTGCAGTCTTGAGTCTATGGCCCTGTATAGATGAATCAACACCATTAATATTTTTATTGTTTCTTTAGGAATTAGAGATTGATTATATAAACTGACATTTTAAAAATTTTGTTTTAGGAACTGTGATAAACCAAGACTGATAGAGGCATTGAAAACCAAACGTATTCGTGATATAGCTTGTGGTAGTTCTCACAGTGCTGCCATCACATCAAGTGGTGAATTGTATACATGGGGCCTTGGAGAATATGGCCGTTTGGGACATGGGGATAATACCACACAGCTGAAACCCAAAATGGTGACTATATAAGATTTATTATTACTTACTTTTACAGAAAAAAATAGAGAACTTTAAAGGAAGAAATATCTGGCAGGAATTAATTTATATTCTAAGTTTTTAAAAAATCTAAATTTGTAATGATTTAAAAGATTTATTATGATTTTATTAAATCACTTAAATACATATTTAAATAATTTATTATAATGAGTATGTTTTTGTGTGTTTTTCAACTTGAATTATTTCTTTCCCCTCTTCTTCCCAATTTACCAATAGGTGAAAGTTCTTCTTGGTCATCGAGTTATTCAAGTTGCTTGTGGAAGTAGAGATGCCCAAACTCTGGCTTTGACAGACGAAGGTGAGAATATATTTTATCTGAAAATAAAATGGGTTGAAAATGAAATTTTACGTCTCAAGGATTGGCTGAACTTCTTTCACAGATATAGAGTACTCCCAGGTGAGGAAACTCATTCAAACAACGCAGTTCAGCATTTCTCTGTAATTTAGCCTTAGACTGTGTCCCAGAACACTGAGACATTAAGCGACATGCTATAAAAACATCCAGTATATGTCAGTCAGAACTTACTGGCATTGAAGCTGATTCTGTCTTCACCACCCCAGGTTTCTCTTTGAAGTCTTTGTTTCTTTTTTCTCCCCCACAATATAGGTTTGGTCTTTTCCTGGGGAGATGGTGATTTTGGGAAACTGGGACGGGGAGGAAGTGAAGGATGTAACATCCCTCAGAACATTGAGAGACTTAATGGACAAGGAGTTTGCCAGATTGAGTGTGGGGCTCAATTTTCCTTGGCACTTACAAAGTCAGGAGTAGTATGGACTTGGTATGTAAAATATTTTGCTTCATATCATAGTTGTATATTCATTGGAACAACATACTGGAAATGTTAGATTTTTGGCTTTTTGCTTTGTATGTCAAAATGAACTGTTAAATCTTCACCTTTCTTGAGGCTCTTTAGTTAAAGCATATTAATAGCTTGTGAATAGAAATGTAATTTGTGAAGATTTTGTGGTAATAAGGTTATAGAAAAACTGCCAGAAGCTTTCGTTATTGTTTTATTTATTTTATAGTTAAAATGAAAATTATCTCCAGCTATAATAAACCATTTAAGAATTGTGCTAAAAGTAGTTCTCATATCTGTTTCTGAATTTCTGAAAAAAAGTGCCTATTTTTCCCCCAAGTAAGTAGAGAAACCCAAAAGTAGCTTTAGTAGTGGTTAGAAATACTTTTTTAAAAAGTTTTTTTTGACATCACAGTATACATAGAAGATTAGAGGCTGAACTTCAGTAAACATTGAGAGACATTTGAGAAAGAGATTTTAATACCATTTGATCCACTTTATTTAAAAATACAGATAAAAAATTTATATTTGATTATTTGAATAAACTCATATTACATATCTTCCTGGTTGGACTTAATAGCACTCTTTTAAAAAATACTTTACGTATACTTAGATTGGATATAGTTTTTAAGGCACTAGATGATATGAAGATGGTCTGGGACTTCCTGGCAGTGAAACTCTAGGAAAGTCATTTAACTTTTCTCTGTTTCAGTTTCATTATATATAAAAGGAGTTTATACCAATATTAGGAGTATATTAATATTTAACATCTATATGGCAGAATAAATGGAATGTGGTATTATAAAGTTAATGTTGTTTTAATTATACTGCCAGTGTTTAAATTAGCTATTGTTACATACTATGATTTTTTGAATAAAGTATACTTATGATTATTAGATAGGTAATGCCATCCCTTGCATTTCTTATTCTTTCACTCAAGTTGCTCTCTAGTGCCTTTTCATTTTGTGAAGATGACTTTGAATTCTCAAAGCCCATGTGAGAAGAGAATAGGCTCTGGTAGAGCCTATCAAGCTGAAGTAGGCTTTGACTTTGAGCCTGGTAATGGTGATAGTCTTTATAAATATGGCACATAAACAATATTTCATTGAATATTTATATATAGAAAATGTAGAGAAGTTCATTACCACAATGTGATGAAATTTTGGTCTTAGCTGGTCATGATTATCATAAACTGAAATGTTGCTGGTAGGTATGTCAAGATTGGAATACCTAGGGTAAGGAAATGGTGGATAATTTGAAGCTTTGAAAAGTGTTATTGTTCCTTTTTAGGGGTAAAGGGGATTACTTTAGGCTTGGTCATGGCACTGATGTTCATGTGAGAAAACCACAAGTAGTAGAAGGACTACGAGGAAAGAAGATAGTTCATGTGGCAGTAGGTGCTCTTCACTGCTTAGCTGTCACTGATACAGGTCAAGTAAGTGTACATCTTGCTTCTAAAATAAATAGAATAGGGGGCAGCTAGATTGCACAGTGGATAGAACACCCCCCCGAAGCCAGAAGGACCTGAGTTCAAATCTGGTCTCAGACACTTTAATATGTCCTAGCTCTGTGACCCTGGGCAAGTCATTTAACCACAATTGTCTCAGCAAAATGAATGAATGAATGAATGAATGAATGAATGGAATGCCAAGGCAATAAAAATTATACTAGTATTTAGTGTTTCCATTAACTGTAAATCAGAAGTAGCAGATTCATGGCTTACAAAACTCCCAGCTTCAGATCAACCAAATTCAAATATAATTGGCTGACATTTCATAAAATAAATAAAAATACAGTTAGTATGAGATCACAGTGATCCCTTTTTATTTTAGTTTGATACTATTGCTATATAAACCAAAGTTATCAAACTTGGTACAAGTATAAACTTCAGCATGTGGTGGGTGGAGATTCTTATGTAGAATGAATGGCCTGCTTTTCAGTTTGAGAATACTGAATATTTAAAAAAAATATATTATTTATAGCCATATTCTTTTTTTTAATTAAAACTTTTTATTTGCAAAACATATGTATGGGTAATTCTTCAACACTGACCCTTACAAAGCTTTCTGTTACAAATTTTTTCCCCCTAGTCCCTACCCCTCCCCTAGATGGCAGGATATCCACTACATGTTAATTATGTTAAAATACTTGATAAATCGAATATATGTATACATATTTCCCCACTTATCATTGTTGTGCAAGAAAAATAATATCTACAAAAAAGAAAATCAGAGAAAGGAAACACAATGCAAGCAAATATCAACAGAGAGCATGGAAATGTTATGTTGTGGTCCACATTTTATATCCCTCTCTCTGGGTGTATATGGCTTTCTTCACTGAACAATTGGAACTAGTTTGAAACATTTCATTGTTGAAGAGAGCCATGTCCATCAGAAGTGATCATCATATAGTTTTGTTGTTGCTGTGTATAATGATCTCTTGGTTCTGCTCACTTCGCTCAGCATCAGTCCATGCAAAGTCTCTCCAGGCCTCTCTGAAATCATCCTGCTGGTCGTTTCTTATAGAACAATAATATTCCATAATATTCATATACCATAATTTGTTCAGCCATTCTCCAATTGATGGGCATACCTTCAGCTTCCAGTTTCTAGCCACTACAAAAAGGGCTGTCACAAACATTTTTGCACATGTGAGGCCCTTTCCTTTCTTTAAGATTTCTTTGGGATATAAGCTCAATAGAAACACTGCTAGGTCAAAGGGTATGCACAGTTTGATAACTTTTTGAGCATAGTTCCAAATTGTATAGTCATATTCTTAAAGAGATTTTAAAAACAGTATGATTTGCACTGATTTGTATATTACTAGTTATTTTTAGGATTGTTAAGACAACTCAAGCTATTGAGCTGTGAAGTGTAAACATGCTGTAGACATTAAGTACTACATTTTTTAAAAGATAAGTCTTGTTAGAAATATGTAGAAGTCAGATAATTAAACAATTAAGAAGAAATTAAAATCTATACATATCCTTATTAATATTTATAAAAAGATTGCTCATGGATAGCATGACTCTTAGGATATCCTGCCATTTAATACCAACTTCATTTATTTTTTCTTTTTTAAAAAGGCAAATGAAATATAAAACTAAGATTTGCAGGTTCTCTGTTAATAGTATGAATTTCATCAACATCTAGGCTTATTTACCTTTACCACAGTTTTACAACTTTCATTTATAACATTGTGAAATTCCTCTGATGATCCATCTTGTCAAAATAAAGCATAGCACTGATTAATCTTCCTGAAGTAGTGATTTTTAAACTAAAAGATTATTTATAATGTAATTCTAAGTATACTCATTTCTTTTAATTATTCAAAATTCTAATCTCCCTGTAAAAAAACCCCAAAGCCCTATCTTTTTATTAATAAAGCAATATTGTAATATTTTTTTAAATTTGAGGTGCTAGAAGAAATATTTTCAACATAAATAGAACCATGTAAAATAGTTCTTAGTTTTAGAAATAATTGATTTTTCTTTTCCAGGTGTATGCTTGGGGTGACAATGATCATGGACAGCAAGGCAATGGGACCACTACTGTCAACAGAAAGCCTACTCTCGTTCAAGGCTTAGAAGGCCAAAAAATCACTCGGGTAGCTTGTGGCTCATCTCATAGTGTGGCGTGGACAACAGTGGATGTAGCAACCCCATCTGTTCATGAACCTGTCCTCTTCCAAACTGCTCGGGACCCTTTAGGCGCTTCCTACTTAGGTAACATAGTTAGTTTGAATATAGACATCAAGATCTTACAAGTGTGTTTTAGTAGCTACTAACATTTTAGGGAGAATTATTGTGTGCTGCACTGAGGAGTGGATCATAGAAGAAAGAAAATTCGATGTGCTGTGGAAAAGGGTTTATATATTTATATGTCAGAATGGGAATTTGTGAAAGATAAAATAATAATCTTATTTTCTCTCAGTATTAGAAAGATTATAGCAATTCACGCTCTCATGTTTAAAAAAGAAAGGAAAATCATCCTTTTTGCTTTTTTTCTTGATTGTCTTCTTTTTTTTTTCCTGATTGTCTTCTTAATTGAATGATTAACAATGAAATGTTACACATACCATGCATGGTATATGTAAATTCAGTTTGATTAAACAATTTACAACATAATTAATAAATGCCTAACTCTTCAAACTCTGCCTTTAATGAAAAGCATTGTCTATATAAATATATGCTCATTTGTTAGCTTCTGTAAAATGTGTTTTATGTTGTTTCCGTTTTTTTGGGAAAGTAAATTTGTAAATTTTTCTAACATAACCTTTTAGTTAGGAATATTAATTATTTTGGGTAGCATTTACAGTACTCGTAATTTATGATCAAACATTGTTAATGTGTAGAAAATTTAATTTGATAAGGGGAAAATGTTTTTAGGAGTGATAGTCTTTGTTTATGTATTTAGATGAACAAAATAAATGTTTATTGAGTCCAGGTATCCACTTTAATATTATTGAGTGTATGTAGCAAAATGGAATACTTAGAAGCTAGAACTAGAAAGGCAAACTGTTTAAAAAGAAATATTTTTGTTTTAAAATTAAGCACAACATTTACTTTTCTATTTCTAAGGTGTTCCTTCTGATGCTGATTCTTCTGCTGCCAGTAACAAAATCAGTGGTACAAATAGTTCCAAGCCTAATCGCCCTTCCCTTGCTAAGATTCTCTTGTCTTTGGATGGAAACCTTGCCAAACAGCAAGCATTATCTCATATACTTACAGCATTGCAAATTATGTATGCGAGGTAGGCTTGTCAGCTTATTTACACACAAATAAACATACAAGTATTGCAACTGGGCACGTATACCTTTTCTTCATTGTTCAAATAGATTTAAAAACCTTTACTTAGGAATGTTAAATGTTATTATTTATAAGAGTTCCTTTTGATCAGGAGTGAAAAATATTTTTTCTTCCAAGGGCCATTTGGATACTTAAAAACATCATTTGTGGGCCACACAAATTTATCAATTTACAGAATTCAAGCAGTGGGAGGTAATTCTAACTAGCTTTCAGCTCATCACCACCTGGGGTTGCCTTAGCAAATTATTTTGTGGGGCTTATATGACCTGCAGGCTGGATTTTCCCCATACCTAGTGTATTTGGTAACTAATGGTAGTCCTCTTTGTACTTAACTTATCAAAGGCCAGGGAACATGAACCAAGAACATTTTCTTGTTAGTTCTATTATGTTATAGTTGATGCTGTGTTATGTTGATATGTAGGAGAAATATATTTTGTTAATGAGGAATACCTAACATGATATCTTCTCTCCTACAAGCTGATTGTTTTATTTTTTGATATTTATTTCAATCTTTTGACATTATACTAGAATTAAAGCTTAGCCAAAATATGTCACCCACTTCCATGCAATATACCAAATTTTTGTTCTCGTTTTCAGTCCAGGTCTGATTTAGTTGCTGACATCCAAAACAAAACTTTCTTGCCTATCTTCTGGCCTAATGTTAGGGAAAAAATTACAGACTTGCCATTTTCTTGTGATTCATAAATTTTATTTCATTGTGGTAAAGCATAAATGTTTCATTTTAATCAAATAATAAAATATTTCTGTTATAAAGCACTTTATTTTTCTGAAAATCTTTAACATTTGTTGTCAGATTGAAATACAGGTTTTAGATAATAAGAGATTGTTATACTTGTGATTCTTTTATCTTTTCTATTGTCAGGAAAATGGCAAAGTGCATTAAATGCTCATCTGAAATTTCTTTTAGAGATGCAGTGGTTGGAGCATTAATGCCTGCTAGTATGATTGCACCAGTGGAATGCTCATCTTCTTCATCACCTGCACCTCCCTCAGATGTGTCTTCAGTGGGAAGTCCTATGAATGGTGAAGAGTCTGTGTTGGCTGTGGATGTAGAAGATAGACTAAGCCCAAATCCATGGCAAGACAAGAGAGGGGAGGTAAAAAAATTAATAATAATAGTAGTCAACTGTAGAAAATAATTGGTGGTATTTGCCTATTGCAGTTAATACTTTCATTTGTTATCTTAGGAGAAAACATCTACCCTGGAGTGGAAAGAAATAAGATTGTTTAAAATTTATCCCTTTAATATTCCTTGAGTGCAAATGTAATTTCTACATTTTTGCTTTTTAAAAATAGCCTTTTGTCTCTATATTGAAATAATAACAGTAAGAATAATAATGACAATAATGATAGTAATGAACATTTATAAAGTATTTATTTCATGCCAGGCCCTTAAGTGCTTTAAAATTATTACCACATTTGATCCTCACAATAATCCTGCAAGGTAGTTGTTCTTATTATCTCCATTTTAGAGATGAGGAACATGAGGCAAGCATAAATTAAATGAGACTCAGTATCACACAGCTAGTAATTATCTAATAATGTATTTGGACATCCCTGCCTCCAGACCCAGTACTCTATATACTATAAACCACCTAGCTACATATAGAGTATAATAATGTTTTTAAAAGCTTAAAATATTTTGATGGAAATTTACTTGAACCTTATCTTAAGGCCTTTGGCACTAGAGACTGTTAATGGTGGATTAAAGTTAAGGAAAAAAGAAAAGGGGAGGGGGAGTCAGTGGAGTGTGTTATTATAAGTTATAGTTTTAATTTTTCAAAAAGCATACAGTTATTCCTGGGTTTTGTTGTTGTCTTTCTTACTCTTTTTCTGTTTTAATTTTTTTTAAACTAGGTAGTTTCTTCAGAAGATGCTGTGACTCCATCAGCAGTGACTCCCTCGGCTTCCTCTGCCTCTTCTCGACCATTTATTCCAGTAACTGATGATCCTGGAGCTGCCAGTATCATTGCAGAAACCATGACTAAAACCAAAGAAGTAATTATTGATTTTGTTGAAAACTTTGATTTGTTATGCCAGAAGTTATATTCTCATATAAAAATACCCAAATCCATTTTTCAGTGTAAAGATAATTACTCTTTGTCAATTAAAATCTTAGTTTGTCATCAACCTCAGAAATCTCTTAGGCCAGAGGATTAAATCAAGAATGAAGCAAAAAATATAATAGACCTTACTTTCCTATTTTGAAGAGGAGAGAATTTCCTTTTCTACAAGGCAATAAAATTATCGATTCCAAAGTTCCTATGTCCTAAACTCATTTAATTTTATATCAGATTATTGTTATTCTTGTTGAAATCGTTAATGTTGATTTTTTTTTAACATCTCTACACTAATCTTGTCTTTTTATAATTGTGTTTTCCTTTAATTGAATATCCTTTTGGTTGTAAGGCCAAAAGAAAGAGTTCTGAATTTCTAATTTTAGAATTTAGAGAATTAATTCATTTAGAATTAATTCTAATGTTAAGAATTTCTAATTTTTAAAATTCTTAAAATATTATAAAATAATTGAAAATTAAAATTTGTGCTTGCTAAATTAAATATTTCAACTTTTATAATCACACATAATTAACAACTATTTTTGCTGAATTACATTTGATGACTTCACATGCAATAAAGTACAATCAGATATA
>JAJPUD010002805.1:26328-54882 GCA_023553655.1 Myrmecobius fasciatus | reverse complement strand
TTTAAGTATTAATCTTGTGCAACTGCAGTACTACTTTTTTTTTTTTTGCTTTTTGCTGAGGCAATTGAGGTTAAGTGACTTGCCCAGGGTCACACAGCTAGGGAATGTTAAGTACTACTTTTTAAATTTGAGCCATCACATTTAGTGGCTTAAATTTAAGAGCAAGTAGTGTGGTTACTCATAAGAAGACTTTTGGAAGGACTCATTGGAGGAGTCTAGAAAGGATACACACACACACACACACACACACACACAGAATATTTGGATTATTGTTGCCAAGTAGGCCAAATAAATTGACATTTAAAGCATGTTATATAGGGAAAAATCCTGAGTTTTGGCTTCATATGATGCAAATTCTTTGGGATAGAATTCTTTTGTTGTAGATAAATTAGCTTCCAGAATTGGAATGATAGCACAAATCTGCTATTAGATAATATGTTTGTACTAAATACTAGAAAAATTAGTAGTGTGATTTTTTTGAATATTTAAATAATGAATTTTATATTTGCTTTTGGTGCCAGATTTAAAAATACTATAGTGAAAAAATTTTTCAGTATGTTTTTCATGTTGAACATTTAGAATTTTTAAAATTATGCTTATGGTTCTTGTTTATTAGTTGTTTGTTTCCTTATTTAATATTTGGGGAATATTCTACAAGGAAAAATCAGTGATACTTGACTAATGCATGATATTTTGTTTATCCTATAAATTTTGGTTTTTTTAATGTTATTTTCATTAGGTACTGCTTCCTTTTCTGTTGATATGCCTAAGAATTGGCATTGTTTTTATGACATTTTAAGAACAAAGATAGAAACAGGAAAATTTTTTCATTCCTGAAAATACATAGGTAGTTAGGTGGTATAATAGATTGAGTGCCAGGTCTGAAGTCAGAAGTCTTCTTCCTAAGTTCTTTTTGGCCTCGGACACTTTCTAGCTTTATAACCATGGGTAAGGCACTTAAATCTGGTTGCCTCAGTTTCCTCATGTCTAAAATGAGCTGGAGAAGGAAATGGCAAGTGCTTCAGTACTTTGGCTAAGAAAACTCCCAAGGAGCCTTAAAGAGTTGAACATTACTGTTATACTGTTAACAATCAAACAACAAAAACAACCTTAACACTGGCCTTTTCTGGCTGAGATCCAGTTGCAGCAAGGATTTCTAAGAAATAGAAAGAAAGGGCTTAATAAGGCACACCACTGCAATTTATTATTCCAGTACTATTTGGTCATATTACTAACCTGATTTACTTTTTTTAATGTTTTGAAGATTTATCTGTGTAGAAGTCTGTGTATTTAATTATACTTTGAAAAGACTCAATCAGGTTCATTTAGAAAGTATAAGCTTATGATTGTGTGGCTGTTTAGGAGCCTGCTATCTATTAATAAATCACATTTATTGAATTATTTTTAGGTGTTTCATTCTATTGTAGATTTTATAGTATAGAGTAAAATTCTTAAGCGTTTTTTATTATTAAAAAATGAAAGCATTCACTGTTAAAAAGTAGAACTATATAGTTTGTGTTCTTCATTTTTATGCTTTAATTTCTCAGGATGTTGAAAGCCAAAATAAAGTATCAGGTCCGGAACCACAATATTTGGATGAGTTTACTAGTCTTTTAGTGCCAGATGATACCCGTGTCATGGTTGACTTGCTGAAGCTGTCTGTTTCTAATCGAGCTGGTGAAAAAGGAAAAGATGTTCTTTCAGCTGTGCTTTCTGGTATGGGCACTGCTTATCCACAGGTGAGCTAAAGTGTGTACTAGAAATTTCTCTCTGTCTCTCTGTCTGTCTCTATCTCCCTCTGTATATGTCTCTCCTTTCCTTTTTCCATTTAATTTTTTATTATTGTACTGCTTAATTTCTTCTACCAAATAACCCTCACCCGTCTGCCCACCCCCTGACCTGAATGAAATTCCCCAGATTCTTATTGATGTAAATAAACAGTCATGGGAAGATCATTTAAGTCACTTAACCCAGTAAACTCTTAAGACTACAAATTATAGATGAGTTTCCATTTTGTATTGATAGATGGAATGCCCTAACAGGTGTTTTACCTAGCTGATGAAATCAGAGATCCAGATTTCCCATCCTCTTCATAGAAACAAAAAAAGGTGTCTCTTGGCATATATATCAACAGAATTCAAAATTGATATTTAGAAATTTCAATTTCTAAATTTAGAAAATTTCAGAGAAAAATAAATTATTTTTAGGGCCCAGAAAAGAAAATTCTTGGCAGTAAGTTGAAGGTTCTGACCACATTTTTTGGAAACCAGGTAATTAATGGAATTATTAGTCTTTGCATCCCCAGTATCTATAATTTTGTTCCATGGGGAATTAAGTAGGTGAGGCAACTCCTCACATATTTTCTAGTGACAAATGCGTGTTCTTTCTTGTTAAAAACCTCCTTTTTATTTATTTATTTTATCCAAATTGTGTATATACTGCTCTGTTTTTTCCCTATGCAGCTTTTAAAAAAATATTTTATTTTTCCAAATACATGCAAAAATAGTTTTCATTTTTCACCTTTCAAAACCTTTTATTCCAAATTTTTCTCCCCCTTCTTCATAGACAGCAAGCAGATTGATATAGGTTAAATATGTGCAGTTGTGTTCTAAACATATTTTCATATTCTTCATGTTGTGCAAGAAAAATCAGATAAAAAGGGAAAAAACCAGGAGAAAAAATCCAGCAGCTTTTTTCTAAGAAATGCATTATCCTATTATGAAA
The DNA here is from genome assembly GCA_023553655.1 of Myrmecobius fasciatus. Lineage (NCBI taxonomy): Eukaryota > Metazoa > Chordata > Mammalia > Dasyuromorphia > Myrmecobiidae > Myrmecobius > Myrmecobius fasciatus. The sequence goes on along the minus strand of JAJPUD010002805.1, from coordinate 52,158 downwards.
CACTAGCAAAATTGTCTTTTATAATCTTTTGGGAGACATAGTATTATGATTTCCATGGAAACCCCTTTTTTCTCCTTTTTAAATGTAATGATATAGTATTTTGTTATTAAGTAATTATGAGAAAAGTAGCAGGGGGGCAGCTAGGTGGAGCAGTGGATAGAGCACCAGCCCTGAAGTCAGGAGGACCTGAGTTCAAATGTGGTCTTGGACACTTAACATTCCCTAGCTGTGTGACCCTGGGCAAGTCACTTAACCTCAATTACCTCAGCAAAAAGCAAAAAGCAAAAAAAAGAAAAAGAAAACTCAGGGAAAAAAATAGTAGCAGGGATTGACACTTCGATATCAGGGTGAACTGGGTTCAAGTCCTATCTCAAGCACTTACTGACTGCAACCCTGAGTAACTTAACTTTTTTTCTCTCTCATGGTTTTCCCCTTTTGTTCTGATTTTTAATTCCCAACACTATTCATTAAAAAAATGTGTACTAAAAATGTTAATATACATGTATAACCAGAAAAAATAAAACACTTAAAAAAGTCTCAAGAGGCACCTCAGACATTCCAAAGGGAGAAAGAGACCCAATGAAATGTCTGAGCCAAATTTGGAGGTTTTCCTGGAGGTGGGACTGGGAATTTTCTAGGAGGCATACCTGATATGTAGAAGGACCATGTTGGACACGTCAGGCCTGGCAGAAATGTCAGAATCTAGAAGCTTTTAGAGCCATATAGGATTTAGAAGGTAAGGCTGTAATGCTTGGAGAAACTGAAGCAATATAAAGATTAGAGGTTTTTAATAGTTTATTGATAATAGTGGAGAGTTTGGAGTGGCAGCCATATTAGCCAGACGTCTGGATAGGACTCTTGTCTCAAAGTATCCAACCCCTGAGTGAAGGGCTCCAGGGACCCTTATAGGGGTCTGGTGCTCAGGAAAACAAAGGCAGAAGGAGGGGTAGAGCACTGGGAGATAGACGGTCCAGGAAAACTACATAAATTCAGTTCTGACAGGTTGGGGATATGGGGGAAAGATCATACATTCAGATAAGGAACTAGGAGATACTGAGTCTAAGACCAGAAAGACATGCCCAAACATTGGAGATAAGCCATCTGGAGTTTTATGACTCTTTGGAATGCTGAGTGGTCATAACTGCAGCCCCAATTATCTCAGTCCTAATAGCCAGGAAGGGAGGGGTTACCACCAGGTAAACTGAGGCAGAACAATTCAGGGAAAATGGGGCTGAACAATTAAGGGAAATTGAGGCAGAACAATTAAGGGAAACTGAGACGGGAACTGTGGCACAACAAAGTGGCATTCCAAGGTATGGCTCCTAATTCAGTAACATGTCAGTGTGTCAAAGCAACTTAAATATTATGAATGTCATAATCAGATTGTCACCCAAATCTGGAAGTCAAACATAAATTCCCTTTATGTAATAAAGCCTTTACTGAAAGAAAAACAACCATGATCTTTTGATTGACCTTACAACAATATATATATATATATTTACGATCCTTTTCAGAAGAGAGGTTGTGTGCTTTGAAGATAACCTCCTCTTCTAGTGACAAAAGCAATTTTTACAGTGTTCGATTGGCTTATTAGTCTAGTTAAGATGTATTCCTGCAGAATGAGCATACTTTAACTAGAAGCATAAAAGCATTACTTACAGGTGAAGGATAAAGTAGTTCCTGAATTTTTCCTTTTAACTAATCATTTTGACTTTTCCCTAGGACTTTTATTAGATTTCAAAGTGTCAAAGGCATGTCCAATAAATTGGAAAAATTAGTCCAGTCAAGGAACGGTGAATGTTTTTCATCATTTAATGATGTAAAATTGAAATGTTTTGTATCTTTTGGGGTGTTTTTATTTTTTTCTTTAAATGCTGATGATTTAAAAAAAACCCCACAAAATACAACCTATAGTATGCCTCTTTTGATGGCAAAACCAAATGTGAGACTGGTGTTCCCAATAGGGATGCAGCTGCTTTATCAATTCTATGAGTGTGCATTGGGAAGTTGGAGGTATTGTAGACAGGAACTAAATAGCCAAATACTATAGTGACATAGAGGGTATGTTCATTTTGCATCTCTATCTATTAATAAATAATTAATAAACTTGTGTAATTGGGTTACCACTATACAATCTTGGTTCCTCTCTTGTCTACTCTAATAATATTTTGTGTTTCTGTGTGGAGAAAGGAAAGTTGCTTTCTTCATTGATGAGTACTGATTTTCTTTCTTCAACAATAGATAACTGGTCCTTGTTTTTAGTTATTTTCCTAGTCTGTTCCCTACCCTCCCTTTTTGGGGGCTAAAAATAGGTTTTTCAGTCATTATTTCTGAGGTTTATCCCAATGGTTTAATGTAAGTGTAATCCTTACATTTTATATATAGGCTAATGCCTTTAAGCTTATTTGGTAAAAAGATTTCATTTTAATAAAATGGGAACTTGGGAATCTTAGCATTGCTTATTTTTCTATACTAAAAGATGGAGAGAACTTTCTGGTCTTTTTGGAAATAAGTAGCCTTTGAAATTGCATTTGAATTATTCTTCCCATTTTGGGCAAGGAGAGCATGAAGTTTGCATTAATGGGCAAATAAGATAAAAATGTAGTCCGTAAATAGATTATGTTTGTGATTCCCATTTTGCATGGCAGTATTGTTTATGAAAGATTTGATAACTGCTTTCTGTTAGGCAGTTTACTACCTAAACTACTTAGTACTAAAGTACTGAAATACTTCCTGTATTTTATTCAAGGACTAGAGTAATTGGAGCAGCAAAATGAATGACTCTCATGGGACATCTGAAATAAAAAGCCAGTGGTGAATTATACTTATTTATCATTCAAGTAACTTTCTAGGATCACATTGTTTTAAGTGAGATACAGCTTTACCTAGGAATTAAATGTTTTTAATAGCTCTTTATTGATATCAGTTTCCTATTTATGTTCTCCTAGTAATATTCAATGTACATTTAATGACTACTATACACCAGGCATTGTTTTAAGTACTGAAAATACAAAGAAAGGTCAAAGATAATCCCTGTGTTTAAGGAAGTGCTAGTCTGTTGCTGGAGAAAACAAATATATTAGTATGTATAAACAAGCTGCATTTAGGATAAATAGGGAATAACAGAATTGAGAGGGTTTGAGAATAATTTCTTGTATAAAATGGGATTTTTTTTTTGCCTTTAAAAAGTACATGGTTTATTCTGTACAGTTTGGAAATATGCCTAAAGACCTATAAAATTATGCATACATTTTGACCTAGTGATACCACTACTAGACATGTATCCCAAAAGATATATATAGATATATGTATATATACATACATACACACACATACATTTTTTAAAGGAAAACTATAGCAGCTCTTTTCTCAAGACAAAGAATTTGAGATTGAGGGGAGCTAATCAGTTAGGGAATGGCTGAATAAGTTGTGCATTGTGATTAAGAGGGAATTCTATTGTTCTATAAGAAATGATGACCAAGATGCTGTCACAAAAACCTGTAAAGTCCTCCATGAACTCATGCAAAGTTAAATGTATTGTGTACCAAAACAACAATATTGTGTGATGATCAATTGTGAATGACTTTGCTGTTTTCAACAATATGATGATCCAAGACTTCTCTGAAAGACTTAGGATGAAAAATGCCATCCATATCTAGAGAAAAAACTGATTGTGATTGAATACAGATTTAAGCATACTTTTAAAAAAACTTTACTTTTTTTGAGAGTTTTTTTTTTTTTCCGTGGGGGGAAGATCTACATTTTCTTTTGCAGCATGACTTTTATGGAAACATTTTGCATAGCTTCACATGTGCCTTCTCCTTGATGGGGTGTAGGCATGGGGAGGGAGGAAGGAAGAAAATCTGGAACTTAAAAGTTTTAAAAACAAATGTTAAAAAATTGTTTTACATGTAACAGGGAAAATAAAATATTAAATGAAAAACACATGATTTTCAAATATTTCTAAACCTTTTAGAGCAGCTGCTGGATCTGCATTATAAAGGGAGTTTTCTCCCTCTACTCCCTATATTGATGAAATCACATATCTAGAAAAGAAGTACTTATTGTATTAACCTAATTGAATTTCACCGGAACTCTTCTATTAATCACTTGAGTCAAGAGTTACATGATTTAAAAGGGTCTTCACTGAGAAATATGGGGATTCTACGACTTTTGAAGGACTGATAACTCAAACTGATTAGTAGATTCCCAGTTCATTCTAGGATTGCTTTGTGTTCATTTTATTTGAGACATAAAACTTATTAGACAATCTCCATCAATTAGTAGTTCAAATTGTAGTGCTCTATCAATATGTAATTGTAAACATCTATCTACATTTATTTTAATTTTCCATACAGAAATGTTTTATACACCAAATTGAAAAATACAAGTTGCCCTTTATGTGCCCTGGAGCCAGGTGTTTTATTTAAACCTCTTTATATTTACTTAAGGCTCCCCAGGACATTAGTATTCTAGTCTTTATGGACTGCCTTCAGACAGGATACAAATCCCATTTTTAAAAATTGCTTTTTTCTCTTTCCATTCAAATGTCTGTCCTATTTTTTTTCCTCTTTTTCTCCTTTTCTTGCAGAACAGCCTCTTCAGAATTAAATTGTTGAGAATATGGTAACTTCTTATGTCTTGCCTTAGTTGTTTCTCCAGATAATTTATCCTTATTGAGGAAGTAAAACTTTACAGTTTGATTTAGTCTATTCCTATCTTTGCTTTGACATTAAAAGAGGTGTTGATTTAGAAGGTTTTTTGGTTGGGTGAGGTAAGGGTTCATGGTAGTAGTGGTAAGAAGTCCCCTGTTTAACTTTAACTTTTTTTTTTTTAACCCAGGTGTCATCATAGTTCACATTTTTTGGGTTTTGTTTTTCTTACTCTCTTCAGGTAGCTGATATGTTGTTGGAGCTTTGTGTTACAGAGTTAGAAGATGTTGCCACAGACTCTCAGAGTGGTCGACTCTCTTCCCAACCTGTTGTAGTAGAAAGTAGTCATCCATATACTGATGATACCTCTACCAGTGGTACTGTCAAAATACCAGGTACTCAATACAAACCATAAAAGTCAGAGCAAATGTCACCTCGAATTATATAAATGACTGTTTGACAATTACATTTTTAAAAAGGAGGGGAGCAGGACTTCTATAGAATACATATTTGAATTAACTAGCAAATAAAATGCTATTATATTGAAATTAAAAGATTTAAAGAAAATTTTGGAATGTAAGAGCATGTCATTTATGAATAAAAAAAACAGGCCTTAGGAGTTTGAAGTCATCCTTAGTATGATTTATTAGTATGCTTAATTGGATTTTTTTTGTGGCTCTGAGAAGAGGACCATTATGTAGAGCACATAAGTTGTGCTTTGTAATTCTTAGTTTTAAAATAAGGTTCACTAATGATGAGTGAAATGAGCAGAACCAGGACCAGGATATGTGGATCACAATATAACATTTTCATGCTCTCTATTGATGTTTGCCTGCATTGTGTTTCCTTTCTCAATTTTTTTTTTCTTATAGGTCCAACTTTTCTTGCACAGCAAGATATCTGTAAAAATATATATACACATATTTGATTTGTCAAGTATTTTAACATAATTAACATGTAGTGGATTTCCTGCCATCTAGGGGAGGGGTGGGGACTAGGGGGAAAAATTTGTAACGGAAAGCTTTACAAGGGTCAGTGTTGAAAAATTACCCATACATATGTTTTGCAAATAAAAAGCTTTAATTAAAAAAAATAAAATGAGGTTTACATGGCTAATTTCTTATTAACACAAAAGGTTAGCCGAATTTGCTCTTATTAAGGTATTTTATGCAAAGAAGGAAGCTTATTTGTTTGCTTTCTGTTCCAGAAAATTTAATGCCATAAAATAAATTGGTAACATTTGGTCAAAGAGATTTGTTTTTTTCTCAGAAGGAATTAAGCACAGTTATTACAGTAGCCTTTTACTTTCCAGGTATCAAATGTTTTATTTGAAATGAGGCTAGTTCTGTCAATGATGCCCTAAGTAGCAAAGAAATAATGCCATCTGGTGGTAGAATATTTAATGTTTTGTTATACTTATTTTTACTTGTGGGTCAGATGAGTTTTTTTGATTGTTGTTTCATATCAACTTTGCTCTTGTAGGCTTAGTTATAAAAATTATATAAATAATTATATGAAAAATTTATCAAAAATTTGATTATCTTGGGTTTGAGATATAGAATTAGCATTCTGTTATATTTTATCTAATTTTCCATTAATTATTACATAAGCTTATTCATCCTAAGGAGGAAAAAAGTTTACACTTTAAAAATTTGCACAAAATATTTGCTAAACATAAATTATTTAACATTTTTTTTGATGGGGGGTGTTATGTAATAATAAAATTTCATGAAAATGAAGTCAGAAAGAAATAGGATGATCCAAAACTTCCTAAATTGTCATTTTCTATAGCTTTCATTGATTGCATTTTGAGATACTGATTCCAATTTCCTCTTCTTTTCTCTTTGATTTTTTCATCTATCCTAGTACACTTGAAGCTCATTAAGGGCAGAAATCATAATTTTTCATCTTTATAATATCCTTTAAAGGTTTTATGTATTTTGGGGACAGGGTTGTCCCCATTTATAAATTTAGCAATGCAGGGAATTTCTGTTGTAGAAACTTCTTCCATTAAAGCAGCAAGGAGGTTCTTAATTGTTTTGTTATGATATAGTTATGATCTATTATGGTTACATTAAGTTTCTGGGTTTGTTTTTAATTTTTCTCATTACATATAACAGGAATAAGTAGTAATATGTGAAATTTATAGTTCTGTGTCTTTTGTACTTTAGGTGCTGAAGGACTCAGAGTGGAGTTTGATCGACAATGTTCTACAGAACGGCGTCATGACCCTCTCACAATTATGGATGGTGTTAATAGGATAGTTTCAGTTCGATCAGGTGATCAAGAAAATATTGAACTAAATTATAGTAGCTTTTATTTTATAAAATATTATTATCATTTAATTCAAAAGCATTATTGTAAAATACCTGAGTTGAATAATTAAGCTATTTTCTAGCTTTTAAAAACATTTAAATAAGATAATTATCTCATGCATCAAATACTCAACATTAAAGTAGATTTAAAAATAACTTAATGTTGTTATTGATAAATGAATGACAAGCATATAATTGTTATTATAAATAATGTTGTCATTGAACTTAACGTCTTTCAACAAATAAAAGGAGATGAAGGGAGAATTTAACCAGTTTTGTTGAGTTAGAACCTTTTTTTTTAGAGAACTTTTGTTTTTAGCTCAGATATTAATAAAACAATAATATTTGCATACCACAAAAATTTTAGAATTTCTAAAATATTTTAAAAGTAGGAAGTCTGTGTTATAAAGGATGTATTAATGAAGAAAACAAGTTGTTGATTGGGAAATTAGATTCCATTTTATTTCAGATGCTTTCCTTTTTTTTTTTTCACCAAATTTGTTTTTTTAAGTATTAAGTATCTCTCCCACTGCCTCTCAGGATTGAAAAATAGATAAAAAGAAGGAAAAAGAAAACCTTCATGAAAACATGCATAATAGTCTAGCAAAACAAATTCATTCATTGTCCATGTTTAAAAATGTCATTCAGCATTTTAAATACATCACTTTTTTTGGCAAGAAGTAGGTGGCGTGTTTCATCTTTAGTCCTCTGAACTAGTGTTTTATCACTGTATCAAAAGAGTTTTAAAGTCTTTCAAATAAATAGATCCCTTATAAATTGTTTTTTAGAGTTTAATCAGTGAAGAATTTTAAAAAAATGCTTATGATAATTGTAAAAAGTGATTCTCCAAGGTATAACACATTTGATTTCCATTTGTAGCTGTAGAATTTTTAGTTTCTTTGTCTAGTCTTTTTGGATTCTGCTGTATTGAATGTAGACTTCTGAAGTTACTAATTCATATTGGAAGCAAAGTCCTTGCTATATGGACACACACATACACATGCACACTCTCTCTGTCTCTTTCTCTCTATTTCTTTTTGTGTCTTTCTGTCTCTCTCCTCTGTCGCTGTCTCTCACACTCTTTTTTTCAAAATTATGGACTCAAGATGATTTATATTAATGTAAAATCCTTTGGTTTGTTTTTTCATTTTTAAGGTCGAGAATGGTCTGATTGGTCCAGTGAGCTTCGGATTCCTGGAGATGAATTAAAGTGGAAGTTCATCAGTGATGGATCAGTGAATGGATGGGGTTGGCGATTCACTGTCTATCCTATTATGCCAGCTGCAGGTAAAACAATAAATTACTATCTTAGAAATGGTATCTTAATTTGAAATTTATGGGATGCCAGTATTTTAAATAGTTATTTAAAAGTGAATATTTTTTCTTCATGATGTAAACTAAAGGAAATTTAACCAAGTTAATGCTGATTAATCATGTATTGTGTAATAGAAAGTATTCTAAAATTTTAGTGTATTTTTAAGCTTAAAAAAGAATAGCTTTGAATTTTAGCTTTTATATAGTTTAAAACTGAGTTTTAAGAACAATTGTACTTAAATTTTTTTTTCAGTTTTATGATATGATAAAGATTATGGCCAATTTAAGATTATAATTTTAATATAGGCAATGCAACTTATTAATTTTTCTGATTTTGTAGCAGTATTATTTTAATTTTTGGTTTTCATCTTTAAATGTCTAGTAAAAGTTGTGTGAAAAAAATTGTTATTGGAATTTTAAATTGCATTATTGTAATTTCTTTAGGCACTAATCAGTTTGTAATTAATAATCTTATAGGCCCTAAAGATCTTCTTTCGGATCGTTGTATTCTTTCCTGTCCCTCAATGGACTTGGTTACATGCTTGTTGGACTTTCGGTTAAATTTAGCTTCCAATAGAAGTATTGTTCCTCGATTGGCAGCATCACTTGCAGCATGTGCTCAATTGAGTGCTCTAGGTATATATAAAATTTGTATAAATAAGCATTTTCTTAGTTCAGGATAATGACTTTTTAAGCCTCAGATATTGACTCTTTTGTTGATTTCAGCTGCTGGTCACAGAATGTGGGCCCTTCAAAGATTGAGGAAACTGCTTACAACTGAATTTGGACAATCAATCAATATAAATAGGATACTTGGAGATAATGATGGAGAAACAAGAACCATGGTAGGAAGATTTCTTTAAAATACTAAAATTTTCTTTGTCTGGATTAATCATTAAATGATTTGTGTTAGAAAAAGAAGTGAGAAATTCAAGAATAAGAATAGTAAAGATTTGAAGCTTGCAGATATCTTCATACCCCTCTGTAAACCAGTTTCAGACCAAATTGTGTCAAAGATTTATATATCCATTTTCCTTCTCTATTATAAGAATTTTTTTTCAACTAGACCTGTGATTTTATTGCATAGAATTCCCACTGAAGAAATTTTCCTCTACCAATATAGGTTAGTCATTCAGGCTCTAAGTATTCAATGATTAAATTCTCACTGTGCCAAACACTGTGTAGTGTGCTAGGAAACCAGGAAGAAGCAAAAGCGGTTTTTGCCTTCAAGGAATTGATATTGTAGTCAGGCAGATAACAGGTACCTAAGTCAGAAGATAAAGGATAAATACAGGACACTTGGAAGAAGGAGCCTTAGAAGGGAAAGCACTAGCTAGTGGAGGTCACAAGTAAGAACTTGGTAAAAGTGGAGCTTGAACTGAGTTTTAAAGGAAACTAGGAATTTAATAAGGCATTGGTTTCATGGGGGACAGCAAAGGCATGATAACTCATTGTCTGGAACCTGCATATAGGCCCTATGTAGCTTTGCCATTGAATATGGGAAAGTGAATTATATGTTAAAAGGCTAGAAGAATAGGAACCTTTTAAGATGAAGGAAATATATTTAACCCTAAGTTAATAAGTTGTTATTGGAATTTACTGAGTAGGGTGTTGATGTGGCCATACTTTAGGAAAGGCACTTGGACAGTTATATAGGGGATAAGTTGTAGTACAGAGATTTGAGGTGGCAGGAAGTTCAATAAGGACATTTTTGAAATAATTAAAATGAGAGTTGCTGAACTGTTAGGGTGATAGCTGTATGAGTAAAGAGAAGTAGAGGTATGTGAAAGATTTTATGGAGAAAATTATAGATGATTAGATATAAGGTTAAGTGAGAGAGGGTCTGTTGAGGATGAAACAGATTGCATCTGCTCTGAAACTTTTGATTTTAACAGTTGTCTGGGACTGAAAATTAAGTGACTTTTCTATGCTAAAAAATCACTGTTTTGTGTCTTAAACTTCCTACAATTTACAACTAAATTTTTACTTATAATGAAATAGTCATAAGTCTTCAATAAGATGATTTATCTTATTGTCCATATGATTTTTCCAGTTTTATAGTGACTTGATAGAGACTAGATTGTAGTTGTCCAAGCCATATTGTACACACATTCTTTTATTATACAATTCTAGTTTTTTTCGCTAAACATTTTAGCAGTTTAGTACTTATTGGCTTGGTCCATGTTAGGCAAAATAAGTTACTGATAGCAATAAACCTTTTTGTCATTTAAAAAATTAGAAGAGATTTATAAGTCCAAGAAGGATTCCAGATTGCTTCTAATCTATTTTTTTTTTCTATAATAAGGACTCCAAACAGAAGTTATAAATCCTTTTATCTGACAATCTCCAAGCAGTTTCTTTTTTCTTATCTGACTTTGTTTCACTGTTCTTTTGACATTTTTTTATCTCCCCTGTTCCCATTTGTCAATGCTAGCAAGCATTTAATTGTTGTTAAAGTATAGGATGAATGAGTGAAAAAGCATTTATTAAGTGCTTACTGAGTACCAAGCACTGCTATTTATATTACATCTTGATATATTGATATTTATGCATCAACTGTTTCATTAGTTTGAGTTCCAGTAAGTCTAATGATTAATTTAACTTTTTTTTTTCCCCCACCAGAGTTTTACAGGTAGTGATATAGCATGTTTGGTAAAAGGTCTTCCAGAAGCTTTGCAAAGACAGTTTGAATATGAAGATCCGATTGTTAGAGGAGGCAAACAACTGCTCCACAGCCCTTTCTTTAAGGTAGTATTTTCTAAATAAGTGATATAGAATGAGTTGAATGGGATCGACATAAAAAATAAGCCAAGTGAAATTTAGTATGCAACATTTGACATCTCTTCCATGGTGATTAAAATTAGATGTTTATATTGGAGATAAAAATTATTCTCCTTCTGTCTTCCATTTCTTTTGCTTGTCCAGAAAAAGAAAAATAGGATGATAGTGGTCTTGATCGTGAATTGCTTTAAATTTCTATATCCTTAATTGTGGATAACTGTTTTTTTGTTGACATTTTATGTGATAGAATTCCACCAGTAGTACTATGACCAAATGGCTATAAAACTATGCATACTCTTTGATTTAGCAATAGTACTGCTAGGTCTGTATCCCAAAGAAATTTTTAAAAAAGGAAAAAGGACCTATTTGTACAGAAATATTTTTAGCAGCTCTTTTTTGGTAGTAACTAATAATTGGAAATTGAGGGGATATCCATTAATTGGTGAATGGCTGAATAAGCTATAGTATATATAACTGTGATAGACTATTATTGTGCTATAAGAAATGACAAGAAGGATGATTTCAGAAAAACCTCTGAACAGTGATGCAAAGTAAAAGGAGCAGAACCAGAACATTATACATAGGTTAGCATTATTGTATAGTGAAGAATTGTGAATGACTTAGCAATTTATGATCTAAAACAATCCCAAGAAACATGCTTTCTGCCTTCAGAGAAAGAACTGATATTGTCTGACTACAGATTGAAGCATACTTCCCCCTCTCCCCCACTCCCACCTCCTCTTTATAAAATGACTTCTATTTAAATGTTTTATGTGAATGTACATGCATAACTTTCATCAGATTGCCCATTGTCTCAGAGAAGGGCAAGGGAAGAGAGAGACAGAATTTGAAACTCAAAACTATGAAAACTTATGTTAAAAAATTATTTGAACTTGCAAATAGAGAAAAATGAAACATAAAAAATTTTTAATAATAGCTTTTTATTTTGAAAATACATGCAAAGATAGTTTTCAACATTCACCCTTACAAAACCTTATGTTCCAAATTTTTCTTCCTCTCTCCTCTCCATCACTCCTCCTCTAGACAGCAAATAATCTAGTATAGATTTAACATGTGCAGTTCTTCTAAATGTATTTCCACAATTATCATGCTGCATAAGAAAAATCCGATCAACAGAAAAATGCAAATTAAGACAACTCTGAGGTACCACTACACACCTGTCAGATTGGCTAAAATGACAGGAAAGGATAATGACGAATTTTGGCAGGAATGTGGGAAAACTGGGACATTGATACATTGTTGGTGGAACTGTGAACGGATACAGCCATTCTGGAGAGCAATTTGGAACTATGCTCAAAAAGTTATCAAACTGTGCATACCCTTTGACCCAGCATTGTTTCTATTGGGCTTATATCCCAAAGAAATCTTAAAGAAAGGAAAGGGCCTCACATGTGCAAAAATGTTTGTGGCAAGGGGCAGCTAGGTGGTGCAGTGGTTAGAGCACCAGCCCTGAAGTCAGGAGGACCTGAGTTCAAATCTGGTCTCAGACACTTCCTAGCTGTGTGACCCTGGGCAAGTCACTTAACCCCAATTGCCTCAGCAAAAAGCAAAAAAAAAAAAAAATGTTGGTGGCAGCCCTTTTTGTAGTGACTAGAAACTGGAAGCTGAATGGATGCCCATCAATTGGAGAATGGCTGAACAAATTATGGTATATGAATGTTATGGAATATTATTGTTCTATAAGAAACGACCAGCAGGATGATTCAGAGAGGCATGGAGAGACTTGCATGGACTGATGCTGAGCGAAATGAGCAGAACCAGGAGATCATTATTCACAGCATCAACAATACTATATGATGGTCACTTCTGATGGACATGGCTCTCTTCAACAATGAAATGTTTCAAACCAGTTCCAAGTGAAGAAAGCCATATACACCCAGAGAGAGGGATATGAAATGTGGACTCCCAACATAACATTTCCATGCTCTCTATTGATATTTCCTTGCATTGTGTTTCCTTTCTCAGATCTTTTTTTTTTTGTAGATACAATTTTTCTTGCATAGCAATGATAAGTGTGGAAATATATATACATATATTCAATTTATCAAGTATTTTAACATAATTAACATGTAGTGGATTTCCTGTCATCTAGGGGAGGGATGGGGACTAGGGGGGAAAAATTTGTTACAGAAAGCTTTGTAAGGGTCAATGTTTCAGAATTACCCATACATATGCTTTGCAAATAAAAAGTTTTATTAAAAATAAATAATAAATAAATAAACAAACAGAACAGTGTAAGTACAATGGTGGAGGAAGCTTCCCTACCACGATTTCCTTGTACAATAAAATCAGTAGTCTGGATTTCAAGGAAAAAGGACAAAGGTAATGTGACACCAGGGCTGTAGAAGGACTTGAATGCTAGGCATAGTCAGCTAGCTAAAATTTTTTCTACTGTGTGCCGATCATGATGTTAAGCACTGAAGATAACAATAAAGACAAGAAACAGTTTCTTGCCCTTCAGAAGCTCAGAATCTAATGGGGAAAAATATGCAAGAAACTAGAAACAAACAGGCTAGATCTGATAAAATGATAGTGATCATAGAAGCAAGGTACTGAGATGAAAGGATGTCTGGCAAAGGATTCTTACACAAGCTGAGACTTTAGCTGAGGCTTGATGGAAGCCAGGGAAGCCAAGAAACAGAGATGAATCCATGGGAACTGATGAAATCAACCAATGAAATAGTATAAAGGGAGAAAAGAAGAGCTTCTAGTTCAAATGATATGGATGACAATTCAGCAAAGAAGACAGAGAAAGAGTAGTCAAAACAATTGGGAGGAAAAGCAATTTGGGGGATAGAAGAGAATAAGCATTTATATAGTGCCTTCTGTGTGCTAGGCACTATTAAATGTTTTGTAAATAATATCTCATTTGATCTTCACCATAGCCTTAAAGGGAGGTATAATTATTATCCCCATTTTGTAGTTGAGGAAACTGAGGTAAATATTATCCTAGTCACACAGGTAGTGAGTGTCTGTGGCCGAGTTTCAACTCAGGTCTTCCTTATTTAAGGATTTCTTACCTTCATGCCCAGCACTCTATACATTGTATTATCTAACTACCATTGTGATTTTTTTTTTTCTTTTATTGCAAGACACACTAGTTGTTTTGAAAACAATATGTGATGTCTTAAGAGTTTCTGTAGCCTTGGACAAATATCACATCTTTTCCTTGATGAAAAAGGTGGAGCTATTGATAATTTTTGAGAAGAGAAATGGTGTAATTAAATCTTTACATAAGGATATTAGGGGATATTAGGATAGAGAGATGAGAAGACTGAAACCAGGACAATCATCATAAAAGAAATGCAAATGAAAACCTGTGATTGAGCTTTAATAACTGGACTAGAGAAGAGAGGAGAGGAATATCTTGTTTTCCCAGTTCTTCAATGTGCATAATTAGTCTTCCACTGTTTTGCTTTAACCACATATGGAATTTTCATATCTTTAATCTTGCCATTACCCACCAATATTCTACTTCATGATTCTGAAATATCTTTATCTTGACATGATCTTTTGATTTCGTGTATGCTATGTCATGTAATTCTGTTTTTTGTTTTTACTGTGATCTTTAGTCCTTTTTCTATTGAGTTCTTTCTTAAAATATCACTCCTGTACTTGCTACATTTTCCTCTCTTTTCAGTTTCAAGCCCTTGGTGAACCATTTCATTTCTCTATTATCCTCTACACTTTATTCCTTTCCTTTATGTCCAAATCATGAACCCATTTTGACCTTATCTTGCTATAGGGTATTAGGTGTTGTCAAGTTTAGTTTCTGCCATACTAATTTCTGATTTTCCATGCAATTTTTGTCAAATAGTGAGTTCTTGTCCCAGAAACTGGAGTCTTTGGGTTTATCAAACACTTGATTATTAAAGTCATTGACTATTGTGTCTTGTGAACCTAACCTATTTCACTAATCAACTGCTTTATTTCTTAAGACAATAGCAAATGTGTTTGATGACTACTGCTTTATAATATAGTTTTAGGTCTGATACAAGTAGACCATCTTCATTTGTATTTTTTCATTAATTCCCTTGAAATTACCTCTCATATTTAAAAAAAAAATTTAAATTTGATTTGGTCCTACCACCTCCACCAGCTATTATACAATATCTTTCCCCCTGTTCTCAGCTAAATTCCTTGGAAAAGTCATCTGTACTTGCCTTTTCCTTTCATTATATTCTAAGCCCTTTGTAATTTGGCTTGTAACCTTATCATTGAGCTGAAACTGCTCATTCCAAATTAAATGATTTTCTTAATGCCAGACCTCATGCTTTTTTCCCAGTGCTTATTCTTCTTTACCTCTCTGCAATATTTGACAGTTATCTTCTTTTTTTGGATCTTCTTTCTTCTTCTTCTTTAGGTTTTTGTAATAGTGCTCTCTTCCTGTTCTTCTCTTATCTGTCTGATTACTACTACTCAATCTTCATTACTAGGTCTTTATTCATGTTAATCCACTAACCAGGTGAGATCTCCAAAGTTCTGTCCTGGTCTCTCTTATCTTTCTGCTCTGTATTAACTACTTAGAGAATATTTTGATTAGATATGCTGTAAGCATCTCAATATGACCAAAACAATTAATTCTTTTTCCCCACAAACCCTCTTCTCATTTGATCTGCATAACTGTTTAGAGTACCATTATTTTTCCAGACACCCAGGCCTGAAATCTTGATGTCATTTCATGCTTTACATAGTCGTTCACTTCACTTACCCTTTCCATTTGTATCATCTTGAAATTTCTAGCTTCACAACATTTATTGCGTATGTCCTTTTCTCTCCACTCCACCATTCACATCTCTAGTTTAGGCCCTCATCATCTCTTACCTAGATTAGTCTTGCTGGTGCAGTATATCTTCCTCAAATGTAGTTTTGACCATGTCATAACTTTCTGGCCACCTCCATATCTTCTATACTCAAATGTCAAACTCAAACAAGTTGTCTTATACTCTTTTCCCCTCAATTGTCTTTTTCACTGCAACTAAACTGACCTGATTACAGTTCTTCAACTTCATTTCAAGACCTGCCTCCTGATTTTTCACCAATTGTCATCCATTCATAGACTATTCATCTATTTCATCTCTGTATCTTAGATGACATAGCAAAGACAAAATGAAAAAAGATCATGTCAAGATAAAGATATTTCAGAATCATGAAGTAGAATATTGGTGGGTAATGGCAAGATTAAAGATATGAAAATTCCATATGTGGTTAAAGCAAAACAGTGGAAGACTAATTATGCACATTAAAGAACTGGGAAGACAAGATATTCCTCTCCTCTCTTCTCTAGTCCAGTTATTAAAGCTCAATCACAGGTCTTCATTTGCATTTGTTTTATGATGATTGTCCTGGTTTCAGTCCTCTCATCTCTCTGTCCTAATATCCCCTAATATCCTTATGTAAAGATTTAATTACACCATTTCTCTTCTCAAAAATTATCAACAGCTCCACCTTTTTCATCAAGGAAAAGATGTGATATTTGTCCAAGGCTACAGAAACTCTAAGACATCACATATTATTTTCAAAACAACTGGTACGTCTTGCAACAAAAACTATTTGTTTTTTTCTTTTCTTTTTTTTATTAATACTTTTTATTTGCAAAATATATGTATGGGTAATTCTTCAACATTAACCCTTACAAAGCTTTCTGTTACAAATTTTTCCCCCCTACTCCCCACCCCTCCCCTAGATGGCAGGATATCCACTAGATGTTAATTGTTAAAATACTTGACAAACCGAATATATGTATACATATTTCCACACATCATTTTACAACAAAAGTTATTTGAAGGACTATTTTTCCTCTCTTTGTGTCCTTATCATCAATAGAATACTTGTCACATTATAAGTACTTAATAAATGCTTGTAAACTGACAGACTTGCATCTGGTGCATAGAAGTTGCTTAATAAATATTATTGATTGAATTGGATAATCCTAGACAGGAGATCAGATGTGAAAAGAGAGGTAGAGGAAAGCCAAATCAAGTATGACAACAAAATTTTGTGGTTGTTAGAATTATTTTTCCACAGACAAACTAATGAAGTTAGAAGGAGAAAGTTTAGGGGAAAATACAAGAATCTCTGGCATATGTTAAGTTTAAGATGCTGGTGGAGTAGGACTTGTATTTTGAAACAGTGAATTTCAAAAACGATTCAGGACTGAAATTGAGATTTGGATATTTTAGGCTAATGAATGTAAAAGTTGAAGCTATGAGAATGAATGAGTTTGCCAAAGCTGAGAGGTTGGAAAGAAAAGAGAAAAATATCAGGGATCAGGATGGATGTTTGGGGAATATCTATGTTAAAGAATTGGGAATTTGATAAGGAATCAGGAAAAGGAGCAGTTAGAAAAGTAGGAAAAAAGACCTAAAAAAGTGTGGTAAAAGTGGACAGGTATACATTATGATTTGGCTGTCCAGTTTTGGGAACCAGAGTAACACAGGTTGGGGAAAGATTTGGTGATAAAGAATCAAGGCATAAGAACCAGAGGAAAGGAAAAGAGAGTAGAACAGTATTACTGAGACAGAAAGAAAGGGATTAAAGTGCTCACATTTAATGCCTTCAGTCTTCTCAGTGACATCATAAAATGTAACATTGATAAGGCAGTTGTCTTCATAATTATTTTCTAAGTATGGTTTTATTTTGTTGATGGTTGCAGGTGCTGGTAGCTCTTGCTTGTGACCTAGAACTGGATACTCTTCCTTGCTGCGCAGAGACACACAAATGGGCTTGGTTTAGAAGATACTGTATGGCCTCTAGAGTTTCAGTAGCATTGGACAAACGAACACCATTACCTCGCCTTTTCCTTGATGAGGTATTCCAGATTATTCTGAAATAATTTATAAAATTAATTTTTGAGTCTATTAAATTGTATAATTTTTGCCAATGTGAAAAAGTGACTATCAAAATTTGTTGAAAATAAAGATTTAAGAATTTTAGGTAGAATTTTTTTCTTTAAACTTTTTTTTTTAAACATTTAATACTTGATAGAATTGATTGATTTTAGTTGTTAGATAAAAAACATCATGCTATTCATATTTTTATTCTGAGGTAAAAATTTCATTTTTTTTATTGCTACCCTTATTAAACTGGAGGAGAATGTTTGATTTGTAATATCATAATTTGACTAGGTGGCAAAGAAAATCAGGGAGTTAATGGCCGACAGTGAAAATCTGGATGTTCTGCATGAGAGCCATGACATTTTTAAGAGAGAACAAGATGAGCAACTTGTCCAGTGGATGAACAGGTTATTATAATATAAACAAACTAATTATGTATTAATATCTTTACATTTGCTTCTCTAGAGCACTTTAACATGGGTGAGAGATGTTTTATGTGTATATTTTTTGTGCATAAAGTGATGTATCCATTGTAGGCGACCTGATGACTGGACTCTTTCTGCTGGAGGCAGTGGAACAATTTATGGTTGGGGTCACAATCATCGAGGACAGCTTGGGGGTATTGAAGGAGCAAAAGTCAAAGTTCCAACACCTTGTGAAGCTCTTGCAGCTCTGCGGCCCATACAATTAATTGGGGGGGAACAGACTCTCTTTGCGGTAACTGCTGATGGGAAGGTATGACTTCTTTATTCTTTTAAGTGATGTATTTGGTTCTTTGTAGTTAAATATTAGACAATTATGACTTGTTTGTGTTTGATTACTTTGTAGCATAGTATATACAGAGTTGTATCTCAAGTTACCTCAGAATTAACTTTGAAATGCTGTGTTTGAAAGCATATGCTTTCTAAAACTTTTTAGTCCTGAACATGATTTTAAAATTTAAGTTTTACATCTTCAGTAACTGAAGATTTCATAAGATTATCAACCAATTTGCAACATGCTTCCCAGGAAGCAGTGACTAAACATTTCTTTCATGGGATATAGACACACAAGTCAGTGAGTTTACCTGATTTTATTTATTTGCAATAGTCTTTTCTTTGGCATTTTCATCTATTTCAGTTTGTACATTAAACACTTTTTGTGTTTAAATTCAAAGTCTATGTTTTAACTCAACTGATATTTTTATTAAATGCCTATTATTTAGAGGACATTGTACTAGATTGCTGGACATACAAGGACAGATGTGAAGTAGGGGTCTGGCTCATAAGTTATTACACATTTTATTTGGGTAATTGGGAGCTGAAACACAAAAATATGATTAACTTTGAGGGGATGTTAAGAGGCAAAGAATTCTAGGAATATTTGATGGAGAAGGTAACATTTAGTTTGGTCAGAACAGAATTGGGAGGAGTCTGATAATGGAAAAGCTGGGCCCTGAAGGATGAAGGATCTAACTTCATTATTTAATCTGAACTCTTATTTTCAGTTGCATTTTAGATATATTCACTTGTGTGATTCAGTGTTGTTTCCCCATGTTTGGGAGATATGTTTTGTTCATCTCTACTTTTTGAAATCTTTTTTTTCCAAAGTCTAGCTTGTGTGTCATTTTCTTCATGAAACCTCCCGTACTCAACACCTGTAGATAAAAGAAATTTTGATATCATTTTGTACCTATTTCTTATTCTTTTTAGACAAAGTTTTTCTTGCACCCCATTAAATTGTAAACTTCTTTAGAGGAAGTACTCTTGGGCATCTTTAAAAATCTAGCACCTCATATCTGTTCTTTCCTCATAGTAAATGCTTAATAAATGTTGAATTAAGCATAGTTCCCCTACCCTCCTCTTCCCAGTGCTATGGATAATTCTGTATAAAGTATTTGGTTTGGTAATTATAAAATATTCTTTCTAAAGATGATTTACTTGATTTTTAACATTTTTAAGTTTTCCTTGTCTTATGTTGAAAATATCCAAGATTATTGTTTAGATTTTTGTCAAGCAATTGTGAGACTTTTAATTGAAAATATATTTTTAGCTCATTAGACTTATAACTTCTTTTTTTGGGGGGTGGGGACTTTAGCTATATGCTACAGGGTATGGCGCAGGTGGCAGATTGGGAATTGGAGGAACTGAATCAGTTTCTACTCCAACATTGCTTGAATCTATTCAGCATGTGTTTATAAAGAAAGTTGCTGTGAACTCTGGAGGAAAACACTGCTTAGCACTCTCATCAGAAGGAGAAGTTTATTCTTGGGGTGAGGCAGAAGATGGAAAATTGGGGCATGGAAACAGAAGGTAATACAAATAAAACACTATTTTGTGAGTTTGAGTACAAATTAAGTCTTAATAATTCCAAAGTTTGTAATATTAAATGTGATCATTTTTATGTTATAAAAAACATTACTTGCCTGAAATCATATCAAAGTAGTTCAGATGTTTAAATACATACCTATTTATTATGATTAAATTATCATATCTCAGAAGTTTGGGACTGGTTAGGTTTAGGAAGGGAGTGTTGGATTTGGATGCTGGATTTGTCACATGCATTGATTTGTTACTATGACTATTGTGCTTTTCTGAGAAAAACTTTGCTCATTAACAACTCTGTCAATTGGGAGTTTTTTTTCCCCCCCCAAACAAGGGCTTAGAAGGATGATGTCCTCTTTAAATATATCTGATCATAATTCTTATGTGTTAATTAGTCCTTACCCTAAATTATGGTTATCTGATATGTAGACATTACTAGTAAGTGCACATTATATGGGTTCACAAAATCCTATAATGCTATTATGGTTACTGTGAATTTGTTGTAACTGTCATATCATTTTTGTATATCAAAATTTTACGGTCTTAGAAGCAGTTATACTTTTAACTTTAAGAGTTCAGCATTTAAAGTGATATTGACTTGAAGGAATAAAACTTTAAAAGTTTACCTGGTTTTGAAAAAAATGTTAATTCTTTGTGTTAATTAGTGTGTGGCAGTAAGGTAATATGAAAATAAAGTTGACTGTGTGTGCACAAATGTATCTTGCTAGCTGTACTGGCAAACAATAACACTCATGTTTAGCATTTATCTAATTAGGAGATACATATATTAAACTTTCTTTTGGTATATGTTTTATTTATTTGTTTTTTGAAGTCCCTGTGATCGCCCACGTGTAATTGAATCTTTGCGAGGAATAGAAGTTGTTGATATTGCTGCAGGTGGAGCCCACAGTGCTTGTATTACAGCAGCTGGTGACCTCTATACATGGGGTAAAGGAAGATATGGTCGTCTAGGTCATGGGGATAGTGAAGATCAGTTAAAACCAAAGCTGGTAAGAAAGATGCCTTAGTGATTATATGAAACTAAGAAATTTGTGTCTCAATTTTTTGCTCATTTAAGGAAATAGATTGATTTTGCAGTGGGAAGGGATAAGGGGAAAGAGAGGGAATGTCAGTTTATTGCAGAAACTTCATTATTGATTAAAATATGTCATCTTGGTGTATGTTGACAGTAGTATTTAAATTAAGTTTTTATAGCATTTAAATTGACATTCTCCTATCTGACCTTTTCTACTTCTTTCTAGGCCTCATCCATCTTAAATTTATTCATCTTTTGCATTTTCCTCCTTCTCTAATCTCACTCTAAGAATTTTCCACTTCATCTTGATTCCATTCTCTGCTCTCATATCCCATTGCTCACTTTTTACCAAACTTCAGACCTTAATTATTCCCTTGATCTAACTCTTCCCACTCTTACTCATAAGCTGTTAAAAATAGAGCTGAAGGAAGATTCACAACTCTATTGCCTGCGTACATAATAGATTAATGTTATTGTACCTCACCCAAGTCCTCGCTGTCACAGGAAATTTGTTTTAGTTTTTCCTGGTTAATTTCTTAGTCCCCACAGTAGTTCTGCCTTCCTTGCCTTTCTCAAACTTCCCCATGTCCTTTGTTTTAGCCAAGGCCCTGGCCTTTATCCTTTGCTGAGAAAATTGAGATTGTTTGGCTTGAGTCCTGCTTCTCTTATTCATTTCATCTCAAAATCTCAGGAAATCATCTATTCTCTTCAGAGATTTCCCCCTCTTCCCCTCTGACAATTTAGTGGCCCTTCTCTTTTTTACCTTGTTTATAGATGTCCTTTTAACCTTAATAGTTGCATTCTCAACTAGTTTGTTTCTCCACTTGCCCTTCACTGACTGCCAGATCTTCAGTTTCTTCCCTTTTTGTTGGTTCCATTACTACTTCTGTGAAACATTTCCAAGTTTCCCTTATTCTTAAATCTTCACTAGAGCCTGCCATCCACTTAAAACTGTTTTCTGGTGTTTCTCTGCCTTTTCTCAGCCAGACTATACTCCATCTACTGCTTCCGCTTCCTTCTTTGTTACTGCTAATCATTTACAATCTGACTTCCAACCTCATCATCCAGTTGAAACTACTTTCTTCAAAGTTAATAGAAATCATTAGATCTCATGATCTCTCTCAGTCCTCATCCTTCTGGGCCTCTTTGCTTCTTCAGACATTGCTGACCAGCCTTTCGTACTGCATAGTCTTTCCTCTCTGCATTTTTGACACTCCTTTTTCTTAGTTTTCATTACTCTACTAACACCCCAAAATGTGAGTATTCTTCAGCATACTGCCCTGGACCATCATCTGTTTCTTTCATATTTCTTCAGTAACCTCATCAACTCCTATGGATTTAGCAATCTGTTAAAAGTTAAGATTTCTTAAATAATACTACAAATTATTTCCTGTGTGGGGTAGTAGGAATATAAACATCATCTTTTTCCATTGCTTTATACTAAAATTGTTAAACACACTTAGAAAATATTCTCTGTCCTTTCCATTCTGGTGTTATTTTATCTGTGTGATTAAATGGGATAGTTAACTTTATCTATATCAAGTTCAAATGTAGAATGATTTCTTTTCCTATAAGGTGGAAGCTCTCCAAGGCTATCGAGTTATTGATATTGCCTGTGGCAGTGGAGATGCGCAGACACTTTGCCTCACTGATGATGATACTGTGTGGTCCTGGGGTGATGGGGACTATGGAAAACTTGGCAGAGGAGGCAGTGATGGCTGTAAAGTGCCAATGAAGGTATTTCACATTTCTTTTTTTCTGTCTTTTTTCTTCTTTTTTTTTTGCTGAGGTCATTGGGGTTAAGTGACTGGCCCAGGGTCACACAGCTAGGGAATGTTAAGTGTCTGAGACCAAATTTAAACTCAGGTTCTCCTGACTTCAGGGCTGGTGCTCTGTCCACTGCACTACCTAGATGCCTCCTTCACATTTATTTCTATAACATGTAAAGCACTAGTAATTATCCCAAAAAAGTTTAGTATCTTGTGGCTCTCAGTTACTGATTTAAAACCATTTGTCATGAAAAGAATCAGTTTAATTTGGGAAGGAACTTAATATTTAGAAATTTGTACTGTTATCATAAGCTACTCCTTTCTTTTATGTGTTATGGAACCTGAGTTGGTGTTCAAAGCCACATAATTATGTACTTTTCTAAATACTGACTTCTTATTTAAGTTTAGAGATTAAAATATATATATCTTGCTGTAAGCTTTTTTTTTTTTTTTTTCCTGCTGAGGCAGTTGGAGTTAAGTGATCTGCCCAGGGTCACACAGCTAGGAAGTGTTAAGTGTCTGAGACCAGATTTGAACCAGGTCCTCCTGACTTCAGGGCTGGTGCTCTATCCACTGTACCTCCTAGCTGCCTCTGTAAGCTCTTTTTTAAAACAAATTTTTCCCAATTAGGTAAAATATAAGCTCTTTTTTTTTTAAACAAAATTTTCCCAATTAGTTAAAAACAATTTTTGACATTTTTTTTAAAAAAGTTTTTAGTTCAAGCCTCTCTTCCTCTATTTCTCTCCCTGAGAAGATAAGTAATCTTATGTAGATTATAAATGTAAAGCATTTCCTTATTAGTCATTTTGTACAAGAAGGTGTGAACAAAAAAAAAACAGTAAAAAAATTAGTATGCTTCAATTTGTATTCAGACACCATCAGTTCTTTCTTTAAGCAGGTAGCATATTTTCATTATGAATCCTTTGGGATTGTTTTGGATCATTGTGTTGCTGAGAATAGCTATGTCATTGAAAATTCTTCCTTGTACAGTGTTGTGTTGTATACAACATTCTCCTGGTTCTGCTCACTTCACTTTGTATCAATCAGTTCAAGTAATTTTTTTTACAAGTTTTTTTTGAAATCATTATGCTTGTCATTTTTTGTAGCACAATATTCCATTACAATCATATACCATAACTTGCTTAGCTATTCCCCAATTGATGGATCGCCACTCTATTTTCCAGTTCTTAATCATGACAAAAAGAGCTAATATAAATAATTTTATTATACTCATTTTAAAGATATTTCTTTTGTCATTGCCTGTTTTGAAAGTTCAGAAAGGTACTTAGGTATGTCATAATGTTTAAAAATAATTGCATTTTATTGTTTATGTAACATAATTTAATAAGTGAACCATAGTATGATTTTAGTTTAATACACGTTAAAGAAAGATTTTTCTGGAAAATATTAAATTCTCTACCACTTTTTCTTCTGTTTATTAAATAAGAAGAGAAAGTATAGTTCATAGATAACAACATATTCAACCTTATATTTATATAGATAAAAAAAATAACTCATGGATTATAGACAAACCCTTTTGACAGGAAGAGTTGTGATATGTAATATTGAAATAAACTTTGAAGCGATGATGTTATCCCTGAAATGAAATATAATATATAAAGCTTGAAATATAAAGTTTGTAGCTGTTATTGTAGAATATTAATCTTTTTAGATAAAAATATTTTAATACTTTGACCAATTTTATAATATTTTGGTGGTAGCTACATACAATAGAAACTCATTTAATTAAAAAAAATTATTTTTTGTTCTTTAGATTGATTCTCTCACAGGTCTTGGAGTGGTTAAAGTAGAGTGTGGATCACAATTTTCTGTTGCACTTACCAAATCTGGAGCCGTTTATACTTGGTAAGTTCAGATTTAGGGGATTTATAATTTTAGAAAAGTAAACTTGTAAATAATTTAAAAATTTAGTCTGCATATAATCATTTGTGACTGAGAATAGAGGTGGGAATGACAGGATCTAATTTAAGATAAATAATCAGTTTCAATTGTGCACAGGGGTAAAGGCGATTATCACAGGCTGGGTCATGGATCAGATGACCATGTTAGACGGCCTCGGCAAGTGCAAGGCCTGCAGGGAAAGAAAGTAATAGCAATTGCTACTGGTTCTTTACACTGTGTGTGCTGCACTGAAGACGGTATGTATGTGGGAAAAATAATATTCATTTCTTATTCAGAATGTTATATCTCAAATTAACTAATTTTAAATAAAGAACTTATTCAAGTGGCAAGAAGAGTTTTCAGTTATTATTCTAAGATTCATAATGTATTTGAGACAGTTGAATTCATCATGATATAGCTAAAAGAGTGCTGAATTTGAAATTGTAAGTTATAGATTCAAAAAGTAGTTCTGGCGTTTTTTCTACCCACACAATTTTTGACCTTTAGGCTAGTTACTTTAACTCTGTCTGGACCTTAGTGATTTCTAAAGTTACTTTTCTAAATCTCATAATACTAATTTTAAATAGAATGTACCTTTTTATACTCTAGGCTTTTGGTGGTTTTCATTCAAATCTTTCTCTTATAAATAAATCAGCTATTATTCTTAGGTGAACCCATTTTGGAAATATTGAGAGATTATTAATTAATTTTTGATCAAATAAGCATCAATATACTACAGAATGTATATGGATATCAGATAGTATAGTGTCATATATATAGAAGTAAACATTATGGACTGAGATTTTATATGGATTTTATATGACTATTAATAATATTCTAACATGAATACATTTACTAATTATACCCTTAGTCTTTGTTCATGATATTCAGCATCCTCCCC